>JBBMOC010000010.1:5374795-5825086 GCA_037975185.1 Centropyge bicolor
CCCCACCCCACCACCTCCCACCCCACTACTTCTCCATCCCCCTCTTCATTGGCAGCAGCGAAACAGATTGGACCATGCATATACCAAGCAAACACAATTACCTTTGGCCTAATGTGGTTTGTTGTGATTAAGCATTGTTGTGAGGTCTAACCGCATTACCACGAAGCTCTTGTCTGAGAATAACAGATGACATGACAGCAGGGCTAGAAAGCCGAACAGCACATTAATCTTTGTTTTGATCTACACTGCTGCAAGGATTTCATTATCAAGCCTTAAGATGAATTAGATCTGATGATATAAATGTATTCTGCAAGAAGAAATTGGTTTATTGAGCAAAAATAAGCCCAATTTGATTTACTTTTTTTTTTAAACTTGCTTTTTAGTCACTGCAAGTATAAGAGGACCCATGTTGAGAGGTGTATGCCAAATGAGTCACTAGTATAATGATATCACACAATGTGACTAATGAACACACACACACACATACACTCACACAGAGACACACACATACACAAACACACACATACTCCCCGGTGACCCCAAGCTAGCTGAATCAGGCTGCAGTGCCCCTTCTCATCAACCTCTAGTCTTGGCTCATCAAAGAGCACCTCTCCTGCTGCGTGCCTCTGTGTGTGAGTGTGTATTAAATTGATGATGGATGCAGAGGTGTGTGTGTATGTGTGTGTTCATGTGTCCCAGCATGTGCATAGGTGTGTGTGTGTTTAATCAAGTCCCCCTTGCTCTGGGGTTGCATCTGTCAGCCACTGCCACCGTTGTGATCGTTTGAACTCGCAGCCCTTTTCGAAAGAACCTCTCTCATTAGCAGCAGCTTATGTAATCAGTGTCCCACAGGTATCCAGCATTTTCCCCGCCCCTGCCTGCCTGCCTGCTGCCTCCTGGAGGACCATATGGGAGCGCTGACCTGATGAGCAGGCAGCTGGAGGTACTGAGGGTAATTAACGCTGACCAAAGGCCTCTCAGACAGAGAGGGTGTGAGTGGGTCCTCAAAGATTGTGAAGGTCAGCTTTGAAAGGACTTCACGAGCTGTCACACACACACACACACATTGTACTCATGGGCCAGCACGGTGCACCACCAGGTGTGGTGACATTCCTTGATTAAAGAGCAGGTTGAGAGAGGCAGTCTCACACTTGGCTGCCGTGGATCGAAATGACCAGTAGTTTTGTACGGAAACAATTTCAAGAACCAAATTTTGAAGACTCTGTGTACCAGCATCCTTTCGCTCTATGGAAATACCTTCTGAGAGCCTCGTAAAGCTTGTTGAGACAATGACAATCCCTGGTCCCCCCCGCCTCGTGCTGTCACATTGCTTTTATTACAGTGAAATCCACAGTGCCCTGGCTGGACAATGCATGAATGTTTAAATTGCTCAGTGTCCATTGGCATTACCATCAAGTGGCACATCTAAAGCAGGGAAGGCAAAGTACTCTATGGTCCCTCATTCACATTGTAATTCATTGACATTCCTCTTCAGTGCACCTCTGCATCAGCCCGTATAGCACAGGTTTGTCCCCCTTGCTTGTTTCACATCATTAACTACAGTTAATGTATAATGTGCGAATTAAAATTGAAATGGGAAAACGTCTATTTGAATCAACGTAAGACTGAAGCCTCTTGCACAGAGGTGTTTGAATCTATCACCTTCCTTTAGCTTCCTTTTCATATCCTAATTTTTATTAGAGCAACGTCTTGCTTTAGCTGCAGTAATCCTTAACATCTGTGATTTCTTTTGTCACATCATTATTGATTGAGCCCAGAGCTAGTGCAATATGTAACCTATAACTTTTCTTTTTTGCGTCATTAAGCCCCATGGAGTTGAATGTGCTTGATAATCGCAGTTCATTAAAGATGCACTGTGTGAGACAGACTGAGAACATGTCCTCCGCTGCGGGGGGCCCAAGAGACACGGCCAGCACAGCTCTGCCCAAGACATGAACGGCACAACACAGCACAGTGCAGACAGGATGGGCACAGGCTAAATATATAACAGTCTCACTTTTATCACCTACGCCACATACGGGCCGGTTTGTCTGCCTTAGCATAACAACAGATTTCTGCACATATATCTCTTTAAACACAATAGACTGTAGCTCTGTTGTTATGTACAGTTTTATTTACAACTGAAAAACTCAGCAATGAAATCAACTTATGCACATCTTTCTATCTGTTTGGTATAATGCATAAATTGTGTATGTACTATTGATTGCCATATATGCATTAATGGCTTGCTCCATCAACATGACAACATTGACATAATTCTAAATGGTAGCACATTGTTTAAGTTTTACTATGTATAAACATATGTTCTGTTACACTGTACATTAATTAACAGTCCAGAAGGCAGATATTTAAATATCAATATTTACATTCATGCATCCATCATTTCTCTCATATAGGTACATGGTGGGGTATACTGTTAGCTAATAACCTGTGCATGTTTAGATGCAAGCATGTGTTTTTCCAAATTTTCCACAGTTTAGCCAATATCTATACTTAACTGACAGCCACAGAGTACAGCCCACTCTCACTGAGTACACTCATCTGCATGCACACTCACAGACAGACAGACACTCACACACACACAGACATACACACACATGCATGCACGCACGCAGACACACGCAGATTTAATGTAGAAAAAAAAAAAAAAAAGCAGAGCAGCGTTGAGTGATGCTCCAGTTCAGCTCAGTTGTGTTTTTCCAGCGGGGATGTGGAGGATGCCTGTGACAGCACTGAGTCACACACATCCCTGCTGAGGCCATCCTCCGTGCAACCTGATCTCAGGCTTTTGGCTAAGTCTCCTGTCTCTCACCAGTCACAAGGTCAGCCCTGGGCTCATGTCCCCTGTTTCTATAGCAATGGGCTAAGCCCTTCTTGACAGATTGAAAAATGAAGATTGTCAAATTCAAACAAGACGCAAGACGCTGACCCCAAGACTCCGAAACAACAAGATTTAACCAAATGGCTTGTGATAGCAGGTTTAACTTTTTTGAGGGGGCGGGGGTCTTGCATTGAGTTAACAATGGAGGCTGTAATATGATGCAGCACAGAAATTCTGTTTGGAAAACACACATTCACATAGCACATCATAGAGACCCCTGACTCTTTAGCTGAAGTCTCAGGGAAACAGAGAAAAGCATATCAAACATCCAGAGACAAAACAACTGATACCAAAACTCTTTGCAGAGCAAGTGTGTTTTCTGCATCAGTGTCTCAACAAACTGGCAGCAGGCTTAAAGCATTGGAGCATCACAAATGAATTATATGGTTTATAAATTATTCACTTAAAAAAAAAAACTATTAAGAAAAAAAATTAATTCATCAAGATGTTCAAGATTTGTAAAGATGTGAGTAACTTACAAGACAGTTTCTTTTCCTTTAAGTAGAAAAATAAATTCAAAGGTAGATAAGTAAATAAATAGAGCAAATAAATCAATGAATGACTGAAGTATATTACATTGAGCCTAAGTCTTCAGTGGCATTTTTGGCATGGTAAAATAACCAGAACGTCCCATGTTGATGTCGCTGCTCCTCTTTTTTATATGGATTTCTTTAAATTGCATAGTCAGATGAATCCACATCTCAGAGCCAGGACCGACAGTAACATCATGCCTCTCACAAAGCATCTGTCTCGAAAATGGAGAACAAAAGATGGACAGTGTGTGGATTGGAATATAAAAAATGTTGCATTCTCTGTAAAAACTGCATGCACTTTATTTATTGTGTGTGATGGGCTGTCCTGTCCGGCCGCCCGTGGGACTGCAGGGCTGCTGTATTGTCTGTTGTTCCATTGCAGATGTCAACAGTGTGTGAGGTCTGGATCTGCGGCAGACTGGCAGACAGTCCCTCTCCAGCCAGCAGCCAACCAGCCTGTCAGCAACACTTGCTGTTACTAAGAGCATAATGTTCAGCCTGCTGTGCCACTTTCAACACCATGGGGGTTTGTGGATTTTTCTCTCCGTCCATTCTGCCTTGATTTTTTTTTCTCCTTCCATCTTTTGCAGCTCCTCTTGAGCTGAATGGTGTCTTCAGTCCGGGCAACATGCCAAGCAAAGAGGGAAGGTTTACCTATTCGAAAACCTCGGGTAAAACCCAGTTGCATTCTGGGTGAGAAGGGATTGTTGTATTTTGGGGTGGTGGTGGTGAGACGGTAATTGTGAAGTCACTTCTTGCGTCTACCAGGAGACAGTCTATACCACAGTGTTGTTCGTACCCATGGCCTTCTTGTTACGGATGCTCATGGCGTACTCCCCGCGACTCGTCCCGTTCTCCTCTTTTCGAAGTGGTTTCCTGCGAATAAACATTTTCATACAGTGAGGACAAATTCCTTGACAAGAGTGATGTGATGTTAGCTACAGGCCATGTCATTAAACAGAGTTTCTAGACGGTTAACCTTAAGGCTGATTTGATTTCACGGGCTGCTCTGGGTGGATAGGCTGGTCTCAGCTATCCTTTCTAATAAGCTCAATGTTCAAAGGTCACTTTTGGAAGGAGACAGGAGGCAAGGATACATTGCAACACAGGGGATAAGGCAATTACCTTCTCTGTCTGGTAGATGCAATCTCCCCTCTAAGTAATGAGTATGTGTGTGGCTGTCAAAACAACTTGGGAGTAACATCGATACATAACCTCCTGTGAAATTCCCCCTCAACACTGGTTGCGCTGCGATACTCTGTCATCTCTATGAGTACGTTGTGGTGCGAAATAAAGCTGCAACACATGATCCCGTTGCTGCTGCTGGCCTGTGAAGAGCAGTATCATTCAATACAGCCCTTTTCATGCACTCCTCTGTGCCTTTGTGGTTATTATATTTGTCCAGTGTACTGTGGCTTCTGCACCGACCCCCTCAGCTGCTCTCCCCTGCTCTGGCTTATGTAACTCAGAGACAGATCTGAATACAGTTAGTACAGTTATTGTCCCACTCAACACTGTACAGTGCCTTCATTGCCACAGAGGACCCTTGAGCGACATCTTAGCTCAGTGTCTCCTCTCCTCTGAAAGCCCTGGCTGGCCAGTCCAACTTTGACGAACAGTCATTCCCAGTCCAGTCCAGCACAAATCTTTTTCCCTTCTCGGGCATCGTGCAGAGAGGGAATCCTTACAGGGTGAAATGAGCTCATACGTGACCTAATGCAAACCAGTGCAACAGCCCTGCAAAAAACCCTACGTTTGTTAAGTGTATTATGGTTGATTTTTGTTGGGATTGTGTTAGCACAGAAGGATAAAAATTGATCATTGAATTGAATCAATACCTTTCACAATTCATGCATGCAAATATTGTGAGCTAGAAAATTGTAGCATTTATTATATACCTAACACATTGAATTGCATTATATTTCATACCCCAGTGTGTATTTAGACAAACATTTCATAATCAATTTGAGACTGTAAAAAAAACAACATTTGACATTTCTCTCAAATATAACATGACTGATATATATTTCAATATTTCTTGGTGTCAAAATGTTCAATTATGTACACTTTTCTTGCACATGCTCATTCCCCCCTCGCTGTCAACTCAATTTGCCTGCTGTCTTTCTGGGCTGCTCCCATTACCTTGAGCCAATCTGATTTCGTCACACCTGTTAAACAACCATCTCGTTGCTGTCAGGTTTTAAAACTGTTCCCATCTTGGCTGTTTTTCAGCTGTCAGTACAGCCCTGTGAACCATCTCCGCCCCCTCCACCTCCTGCGTTCATCAGAGATCCTCACAAATCCTGCTCAGCATAACTCCATCCAGCTTTTCATTTGAAGATACACCAGGAAAACTTTCATCTGTCACCAAAGTCACTCTCAGGATCTCTAGCAGTCTTTAAAGAGTTTGGAAAAAAAACATTACAATGGGGTTGAAATATTAAACACTCTCACCTCAGTAATTTTATTTTATAGGTATGCTGCTAGTTTGCCTGTCAGCCCACCACTTTGGTCCAGACAGATTTTTGTAGAGTCATGGTCCCAAGAGGATGAATCCTACTAACTTTTCTTCTGGCGCCACCATTAGTTTAATATTTGTTGTTATTGGATGGACTGCCAACAAATTTTGGTACAGACATCCATGTTCCCCTCAGTATGAATAATAAAAACTTGTTTCCTTAACTTTTCATTTAATGCTATCGTCAGGTTCAGTTTGTGCAATACTTTCCTTTATGACCAAACATAAAAATAAAAAAGCTGAAACTTAACATATTGAGCTTTATTTGCCATTTTATAGTCCCGGATTGATTCTGATATATGTGTTAATATTTTGGAGCATCATGTATGAGCTAGGTGATTATGAAGAGCTGCATTTTATCTGTCGTGGGTGGGGTTATTGGAGGTGATGGCTCTCGAGCACAGTTGTAAACAAAACATGGTGCAATGACTCAGACTTCCTGTGGGACTCTGTCAGCTGGGGAGGGGGGGTTGTATGGCTGAGGACACCAGGGATACATGCTGGCCAGGTAGGACATATGCTGCTTGCTGTGTCCCTGTGGGACTGGGGGAAAGCCTCAAAAAGGAAACTGTCCAGCCACAGGGTGGAAACACATTCTGCTGCGGGGGGAGATGATTGGCTGATTGGCTGCAGCCAGGGGAGTTGGGATATACCAAAGTTTTCTCTGAAGGACAGATGGTGTTGTTTACAGCCATTTTGGGAATTCTTCTACTTAGAATAGAAAGTCATGGGAGGGGTAATTATGCAACGTCCCTGCAGCTCACTAATGATTTTCATTTTTAGCTATTTTTGACAGGTCAGTATTTCATCTGTTATGTTCTAAAATGCTGTTTGACACTTGTGATCTATAGTCTGCTGGAAGGTGCTTTGGCCCTGTTCATTTCTCCCAGGATGTAATCTCGCCTCAGACTGACCATGTCGCTTCGGGCCACCACACAGGGCAGAGCACTGGGGCCTCAAACCGACCTCTACCCAGGCCTTCAATAATAGATGCCATGCTGTTGACACATGGCAGGTGGCAACACAACACTTCACAGGTTAGATGAATATTTCATATCAAAGCTGTGCAATCACAGCACACTTTCCTGTTTGAAGTTTGGGGAATGGATCATGGTGAAATTGGGACATGTGTTGGGCTGTTTACAATTACTCCAGCCATCTGGAAATTAGAGTAACATGCTATGGTTCAAAGAAAAAGCATTAAAAAACAGACTGCAAAAATCTGTCACCGGTTTTGATGTTGCTGGTGTAGTCGTTTTCGGAACAGATGAGATTAATAATGTATTAGTAAATATTGGATTTCAAACCGTTTTGTCTGACAAGTATTTCCCTTTTATTGCATCCGTGCTTGGGTATTTCAGATATATTGTATTGCCCTTGGATGCACCAGCTGTGATGTATTATCTGTCTTTGGACAAGCCTCCCCGAGCGGTAAGTGATTGGGAAAAGCATCTAGCTTCATTAGTCAGTTAGTTTGAGTTTTGTTTGTTTTGGCTCCTTGGATGGCTGACAGCCTGGACTGCAGCATCATGTCTTTTGCTTTGGATGGCAGAGCAACACTGAAACGCAGCATGTGTCTGAATCCTCTTCTCTATGCTTGCACACACCAGCCTCCCTGGTGCTGTGGACGCTGAATAGAATTGTATGGAAGTGTTTTTTCCCTCTCCAGCCCCTTTGCTTCTGACAGATGACTGGCAGACAAAGATTATAAAAAATAACAAAAGGCCAGGAGGGCTGGGACCTGCAGAGCGAGCTCCTCTGCTGTCTGTGGTGCTCAGGCCTTGGCCCTCGGCCAGCTGATTTTCATTGGGAAAGCCCGGAGCAGCGAGGGGCTGGAAGGGCTATATATAACTGGCTGTGTTTTTCTCACTGACAAACCCTCTCTCACATTGTTATTGACTAAGACGCTCAATTACTGCCTTTGCCTGCTTTGCTAGACAACATTTTTTCTGTCCTTTTTCTCTGTGTTGTTTCCTCTCCCTTTCCTCTCAGGAACGACAGATGATTAGAGCATCCGTGACAAATGTTGAAGGAATCACATCTTTCCCTGGACTGCTCTCCTATTGGCTGGTGACTAATGAATGTCTAATGAGGCCAGTCTGGCTGGACCTGAGTATTTTTCCCTTCTCATTCAGAGTGGAGGGCAGCTTGGCGTGGCACAAAGTCTGCAGTCTAGAGCCTACAGAGCTTCAGGACACGACCCGCTTGCATGTATAAAAGATGTGGCCTGCGACTGAATGACTGCGCAAATTAATTCATAAATAATGACTTGGGTTTGGGGCTAGAGCCCGTATTGCAACAACACTTTCCTACCACTGCTGCATTAAAAAAGGTGCCCCTTGGCTACACAGGGGGCTGGAGAATTGCCATAATGAATTCCTGAGCCAACCACCCATTACTTCCGCTGCCTGACTTTGCCTATTTGTTGTTTAAAGAAAGGAGGAATAAAGTTCTGCTGAGGAAAGCCATATCTGGCGTGCAGGCTTAATACACTTCTATAAATATAACAAGGTATCATGCTAAATCAATTTAAATACACATAAATAAAACATAGAAGAAGCTGCTTAAATTAGCACACGCGTCTGTTCTCACATGGGCGTGTGAGAGTCAATGTTTATGCCATATTTTATAGTGTGTAAATATGCCAAGATGATGTATCTTTGTATGTAAAGATGTTGTGTGTTTATGGATGGGTGCACACAAGAATCCTCTGCATGCTTCTCTCTCTGTGCATGTGCAGGGCTTTGCACGATGCGGACGTGTGTGTGTGTTTGTTAAATGTCTGCGAACATTAACGTGGATGTCAGAGTGCATGTGTGACACCGTGCTGCCTGAATGTCACACAGAGAATTGGGTCTGGGTTGTGCTGCAGGCTAAAACCTCACGCAGCCTTTTCTCTAATAAGCCAAATGGGGGAAAACAGTTCCTGCTGCAACAGCAGCGTCTTGGGATTCCTCTGCTCGCCTCTTGCTTTCACTTTCATGAACCCAGCTGCCGTTCTGGGAAGCTTTAGACACTTATGCAAATTAAAATCAACACAGCATCGTAAAGCCAGGTCAGCATGCACCTCAATTCATGAATTAATGTAGAATATAGGATGTTTCTGGGTGACTCAGTGTAGTGGATCTTCCTCGTTGACATTTACAACCCATTCCATTATCTAACCTCTGACCTCAGTGTGACCCAGCAGGGTGATGACAGGGTTATGGTAGCCTCCTGCGTCACTCACACACAAAGGCAGGAGAGATAATTCCGCCTCCCATGGGTCAAATTACACATGATATGTTGAGTAGCCTGGCTGTGACAGTTCCTATTTCAATCTGTCATCGCTTTTAAAATATTTCAGAGATTGGCGACAGTGAGACTGGACTGAAAATAAGAATAAGGACAGAAAAAAAAATGCCATCCAACCTCTTGATGGCCTTGTAGCAGATGATGATGGCTGAGAGGAGGAAGACAACTGAGGCACAGCCCACCGTTCCAAGCACTATAATGTCCATCTCCATCCACCAGGGCCTCAACAAGGGCACCATGGGCTCTGCCACTAAGACAGAAACAGAGAAAAAGAAGGGGGCGGAAGGAGAGAGATTTGGATGCAGAAGAAGGGAATGAATAGAATGCATTTAACACAGTAAGTCAGAAAAATCAGTCAAATATCATAAAAACATTCACTATGCTCCAGTCGTGTTGTCAGATTCCCAGTGATTGCATTATACAACACAATAACAGTGCAGCATGGAGGTGATTTTCCTCCCTGCTCTGAGTTGGGAAGGCGCTGTGTCCTCGCCTGTTCTGTAGGTCTTAGGTTCAACGTTCAAAGATATCCAACCCGACACCATGAATCATTTAAGGTCCTGTCAGCCTTCCTTACACCAGCACTCTTGTCCACACCAATTACTGTTGCAGAAACCTTGTGCTCTTTCCACATTAGTTCCATGGAGTACGACCACTCACCAGGAATGTTGAATAACATTATGTGCATCAGCAACTTCGTGTCTGTAATGCACAACTTTCCTCTTCTCTTTCTGCAGCATTCGATGCTCTCCCACCATCTATAAATCAGTTTAGTCATGTGCATATCTATCTATCTGACTATCTACATGAACGCTGGTTTGTTCCAGTTTCATGCCCCAGAGAAAATATCCTGCAGTGTATACACAATAACAAACTCGTAGCTCCTGCATTTACGCTTATTTTGTTATGAATGAGAGGAAGGGTTTACACCATAGCAATAAATACTCCTTAGTGATGCCCAGGACTACTTTTCGACACAGCACATTTCTACGGAGCAAATAACAAGGCACGGCTCTCCCCAGTACAGCACACCACGTCATAAGTCACTATGAATTTAAAAGCTCCCCTCAGCCAAACTTCCATTTTAATCCTGCGTTTTGTCAACGGCTGTAGGATTTAATTCAGTCAGTGGTAAGGATCTACTTCATTGTGATAAAGCACAGTCCTTTGAAGGACTTCGAAAACCATTTTTAGCACACACAGACTTACTTAACATTGCCAATTTTTTTGTTTTTTCTTTTACTTTTAGAGAAAGATAAGGTCTCAGCCATTGTCCCAGTTTTTCACTTTAGTTATGCATATTCATTGCATTTTTAAAGACTACAGTTTAAAGCAAAATTTCAGCTCTAACCGTTTTTGCAAATTGGGCTACTGAGGGGATATCGAGATAATTATGCGCCTGTATAGATTAAATTGAGAACTGAAGATAAAAACTCCCTCTGAGTGAATTATTCACACCGTCTCCACCCTCTGCAAACATTTCTGTCTGGAGCTGAAAAGGAATAAAAATTGGCCTGCTTATCATATTTATCATGACACACTGCTGTTCATGGAGGCATCACGCACTGTACATGTAGCGTTCCACTCATGCATTGGCCCCATTCAAACCCCCACCTCATCTTACAGTCAGATGGTCCTGGCAGCATTTATGCAGTGACCAACATTCACAGAAGGGTCTATAACTCTTGATTCATAGATGGCTCACATGGTGAGTTGAGGGCGGGGGAAGAAGTCCATTTAAATTGACCAGACAGAAAAAAAATCGCTGGAACTGATTGATTAAAACCTTTACACTGCTGTCTGTTGAGACTTTAATGATTAAGTGTTCCTCCCTACTCATAACATTAAGGGCTCGGGGTGAGTGATTCTAAAGAGTCACAGTAATAGCTCAGAATGGCTGCATCATCAGCAACGCCTGTCCCATATTTCAGTGCACTGCTCATTAAGGTGCTTCAGACTACATACAAATCATATCAAGTTTCAGCAAGCAGGCCGGTGAAATATGTTCGCCTTCATGTCGGTGGATTTACCATCTCAGAACGGGACCGAAGAGGGAGCGTCGGAGGAGAAAACTGCTGCAACAGGCAGTGGATCCACACAGGTATATGCGCTTGTTGCATAAAAGCACTAACACACCAAACACGCACACACACTCATTGCCGCCAGCTCAACTTCAAAAACGAAGCTGCAACTACTGAGTTGGTTCATTAGGCCCTTATCTCTATCAAATTAAAGCTAATTTAAGTAACTCATCTGTGTTTTAATCAGGGGTCCTCCGGGGAAACCCTACCACTGAACCACTGAGTTTGGCAGCCCAGCAGGCATGGATTTCACAGGCAGCTGGGTACTCCCCAAGGTCAGACCCGGCATAAATTAGTCCTGTGTTCAGCTGTCAACATCCTGCTGGCTCTATCACACGCACAGAGGCGCACGTGCAAAACTGAGCCCATGCACGGGCACTAACACAGTAATCTCAGGGGGGCTGATGGTACATTTTTCTTTGGAGCATAAAAGGAAACACTTCACGTCAAAACAGTTCCTTCAGACTAGCCAGTTGCTTGACACCTGCGTCTGGCTAGGAATGAGCTCCAACTGTGGGGCGAGAGCAGACTGAGGGTGAGACAGACAGACTTGGAGCGAGACAGGTGTGAAACCCGGGAGTGCGAGCTGGGAGTCTTACCTGTGGTGCCCAGTAGCCGTGGGGGTGGCGGTGGAGGCGGCGGAGGAGGCAGGGGAGGGTATCTTCGACAGTGGCATGCCAGCTGGCACTGTTCGCTAACTTTCTCCGCCACAGTCCGTGAGCATGACCTCTGGAGTTCTCCCTTATGGTGAGAGAGAGAGAAAGAGGGAGACATTGAAATGACGGAGGCACCGTCCTTCAGTGCATTACTCAGAAGCACCATCAGCACAACACTGTGCGGCACAAATGGAGATGCTTGAACACTCAGCAGCCTCTCAGTTAGCAGCACTGTGGATATCCTCTCAGCATTCTTTTCATATCACCGCTCCAGTGTTGTTGTCACCGGGACTGCTGTGTATGTAGTACATGCAGAATAGTATCACGTCTATGGCTGCAGCCCGCTCCCTGTAAGAAACCACCCACCAACAGAGTGGGCAGCAGGCTGCCCCGAGGAGTGTGCGTGGGTGGACTTGGAAACTCAAGCAGATCACATTACACATGAACCCTGGCAACACTGTGTGCGTGTGAACAACAGCTCACCACTATCTGTAGGCAGCAGCAGGGGGCAGAGGTTAGAATACTCATCACTAACATATGCCTGCTGCAGGGATCCTAGTGGGATCACTGAATAGTTATCATAAAAACACAGTTGGCTACTCCATGTTCCCACTACAAGAGAGCTGAGTGTCTCTGTGCGTGTGTGCGTGCACAGCTATATTTCTCATGCCATAGTGGAAACTCTGCACATGCATGTCTACCAGCATTTCCTAAACACAGGTGCTGCCCTGGACTGGTGACCCCCCCCCCCCCCTCTACACACACACAACATCCAGTGCAAACACACATGCAATATTAAAAACAGCATACTAAACACACAAGTTGCTTGACAAACAGACTCAGTCCCACACTTGTTCTCCACAGTCCACGAGCAGATCAGAGTCCAGGTGCATTAGTGCCACCTCGTCTTCATGGTGCTTACCTGGCATGAGAGCAGAAACAGTGAGAGAAGGCAATGAGCGAAGAAAAAAGGCCAAAAACTTAAAGTAAATGGCATTAGATCTTGGACCAGCATTCCTCTTGAGCTGTTCTCGAAGACACTAGGCAGCAAATGAATGCAGTACACATAGGCTTGAACAGTTTGGGAAATAACCATCCACCCTGTCCAGCTCCGCGGCGGTATCTGTGACAAGCGTCTCCACAAATAGTTTATGCCACAATCATTTTCCTCTTGAAATCCCGCTGTCGATAGCATAGGACAGGCGAAGCAGAGTGGCAAATCTCGATAATTCACATCTCGAAAGTAGTTTTTTTGTTCTTGCTGGCACTCAGATAGCGACCTGAATCACGCCGCTATTGCGCGCAATGTGAGGGCGGTGGATGGCCCGTACCTTACATCCCTCCTCGGCAGCGAGCATGAGTGCCAATGGGCCACTCAAGCCATCGAAGTTGAAGGACCAAAAAAAAAAAAAAAAAGAAAGAAAGAAAAAAAAAGAAAGAAAAAAAGCGAACAGAGAGAGAGATCCTCAGGAATATCGTGCGGCAGGATTCCACCTCACAATAGCCTCGCACATGTCAACTTATCTAGGCTGAAGGCTGGATGGGCGAGTCCGGCCGGAGGCTTGAACTGATGCATCCACCTCTGTGCCAAAAAAAAACACAGCGGGCTGTTTTATACCTGGAGCATCACCCGCACCATCAGCACCATCAGCACCGCCGCGCGCTTGATGCGGCGCTCACATCAGCTCCATCCTGACAGCTCCAACCAAACGCACCCTGCGCGTCTCCAAAAGTCTCCTAAACACACACACAACCACACACACGCCGGGAAGAAGGTGGATGTTTATGAGGGTGGTGTCAGAGCTGGGATTTGTTTATGTTTGATTTTTACATATATTTATATATATAAAGTGAGCCAGAAAAGTATAAGCCCACAAATGCGTAAAGGATGACGCGTAGCTACTAGACCGAATTAAAGTGAAGTGGAGAGAGAGAGAGAGAGGGAGGGAGAGAGAGAGAGAAAGAGAGAGAGAGAGTGCAAGACGCCTACCGACTGAAAACATTGCCATCCCCATGTTTGATGTTTGATGTGCTGCTAGAACGCTCCCATGTCCCAAAGTAGGCTGACATCAACAACACTGATGCAACCTGGCATCCGCTGCAAATGCACTGCAAAGGCATCTCTGAGATATTTATTTTCAGCGCTCATTCCCTTGTTTCTTGTGACACCATATTGGCAGGAGAGGTGATGCTGTAGGGGCCAGAGAGCAAAAGAATCAGACTGTGCAAAAAGGGGAGTTGTTTGGGGTTTTTTTGTTTTGTTTTTTGAAAGAGCAGAGTTGCATAATGTTGTTGGTGGTCTCCACTAGGCACAGTTATGAAATGATACCCCACAGCCCACAGCCATGTATGTGGGACCAGAGAGCCAACGTGACATTCACTGTTTATTGGTAATTACTAAAACTGAGCAGTGGCGATGGAAATAAATTAATAGAGATGGAAGAGGCATCTTTGGATCTCTGTGCTGAAGTCATTATTTTACATCAACACATTTGTCAAAGTAAACTACTCTACTAACAATGCGCTACTTTATTGATCGCAGTTCAGAGATGAAGCAATTGGTCAATTAATTGATTGGGAGATTACAGAAAATGAATTGTTTAATATTTTTTTATAATTGCTGCTTGTCTCCAACTACACCAAGCCCCAGCTTCTGATTATGGTGTTTTATATAAATATAGATGGAATATCTTTGGGTTTTGGACTCTTGAGTGGATATTTGAAGATGTTGGGCTTTAGGACATAGTGATGACCATTTTTCACTATTTCTACAGCCTTTCATAAATCATGACGATAATGTTTAGCTGCAGCCCTACATAATATAATAATCTCCTCCTCTGTATCCCCTCAGGGATCTTTGTTATGGAGCCCCAACATCATCCCTTACTCCGTCAAAGGTCCATTATCCTGCTTAAGAGCACTTGAGGAGGGGTTATGCCTGAAGCTGAGGTGTTGGCTTTGCTCTGTACACCAACACGCTGCCCAGCCTGTATGTCAGGTTCATTGCTTATTCATGTTTCATAAATCCACTTATCATTAGTCGTGCCCACATGACTCCTGTTCCTCTCAAAGTGTTGCTCGTGGTTTAAATAACAGAAGTGACAGCCAATCGTGTGTCACAGGCTGCTTATTCCAAATAACACAAACAGCATCGAAGCCAACTATTCAAACAACTTTGGATTAAGATCAATGGATTCCGCATCCAGCCCTTCAGCCTTTTGTTGCGGCTGAGCATTTATCACATCTCTTGCCTATCAAAAAGCTCTTCTCGGGCAGTAATGGGGTGAGCTCATGCACAAGAGCCGTGGATGACTTCTAGAGTGGAAAATCCACAGCTGCTGTTAAACTGCATTTGCACATACAATGCAGAGATTTTTCAGAGTTTCTGAAGTACACAACAAGCCTGGTTCTGGCTTATAGTGAGCCCAGCGGTTCAGCTCGTCCATCCTCTCCTACAGTCTGTCCCACTATCGATTATCTGACAAGGGAAAAGCACTGCATCCTCCTGGTTCCTTCCTGCTGCCTCAATCTGCCACAACATACATCACATCCCTTTTAAACCCAGATAAGAAAACCTCTTAATAAGATTACTGTGGTCTTTTAGTGTTATTATTCCTGCCAAGATACTTAATCAGCACCCTTGCGAACAAACAGAGTCCAAAAACATTAGATCAAACGACAAGAGATTTTAAAACCCCATTGTGTCATTTATGGAACATTAATGTTGAGGGAAAATGAGCTCCACTGCATTTGCTTTTACTATCTGTGTATTCCTCCTTTATTGTAACAAACCATCTTAGCTTTATTGAAGTGGAGGTAGACTGCCACCTAGTGGGAAAGTCCAGCAACACAGGACATTAAGTTGCTCCATATAAATCTATTAACAGATAAAGTGCAAGTGGATAAATTAAGGGGTTTTTGCAGTTATTTTAAGTGTTGCTTGCACAACAAAGCAACTGAAACACTACTGAAAAGGACACAATTCTAAAAATAAATATATTTCTTTTCTAACGGATATGAGGATAATTATCTGAATCTGATTTTTTTTTTGCACATATTATATTTATATATAGTTATATATAGTAGTACTGTTTGTGAGTTTACAGGACTAAAATAGAGTAAAGCATGGAAACTAAATGGGAAATGAGAAATTCATTATTTACCAGTTTAAGGTATTACTTTTTTGCTAACCAGGTCATTCCATGACATGACTTCTTCTGTAATCAGCCCAATAAACCCTCTTTTATACTGTCCTCAGGAATCTAAAGATGTATTCTCCGAGAGTATGGTGATCTGTTCAAAGGACCAGAAGATGTGAGAATAATAAGTATTTATCTCAACACTGCTGTTAAGCACAGAGTTGTTTATTTTTAATGTGAGGTGTGATGAAGAAAGCAAACCAACCAACCAAAGTCTCTCTGTTTCCTGGACTTTGTAGATGTGTGTTGTGTGACGCACAAAGTGTACCATTCCTCCTCTGATATTTGCACATTTAGTTCTGATTCCTGTTTTACTTTGACCTGTAGAGACCTATCAGTAAACCCTGATACTGCAGATGACTTTTTTTTTTTTAAAAAATGTCTCTTGTATCTTTATCTGGTCTATTCTGTGTGTTGCTGCAACACTTTGATCAATACAGTGTTATCTTACATGCATTTTTGCTATTTTTGAGCAAAGACATAACAGAGCTCCCCATTGAAAGTTCCCCTGATGGATGTATCCTGGGCAGCCTCTGCAGAGGAGCTCGTACAGAGTCAGATTTCAGTTGTATTAGTACTCCACTGGGCTTCTGCTAAATAGGTTTCTGTTACAGAATACAAACAGGGTGAGGAATCTATGTGTAATAGTTTGTAATATCGCTGTGCATCATCACAGTCCTTAAACATGTCCTGGCTGCAACCTGAATTTGCATATGCACCAAAGATATGCAAGTTAGCTGGATATCTTTGGTGCAGCAGTTAAAGTGACACTTATATGTTGTGGTCGTGTTAGACGAATTGATGGTGTGTGCAGAAACACTTCCCTGACCCTTCCTGAAATATCTGAAATGATGGACAAACATCCCATCCACCTGTCTTGGCACAAGGACCAGCGACGTGTTCTGGGATTTATGGATGCCACAATGCTTCCTCTTTCTCATTCTCCCTGACTTCAAAAGCTCAGGAGTGGGGTGACAGGCCAGGGGAGGGGAGCCCCTATTGTTAATTGGCCTTTTCAGCTGAACAGAGAGGTGAAGGGAAGAAGAAGAGAGGAGGACAATAGGGTCCCATTGCCTCTCCAGAACAAGAGGGATGCACCAACTAAAAAAGATAGACCAGTCAGCACACACACACACAGCGAGAGAGAGACCTGCAGGGCTCTCCTCAGACAACCCCAAACTGAGTGAATGAGGCAATCAATCAGCAGCCTGCAGCACACTCTGAATAAATGGCCTGTAGCCTTGATATAGACTGCAGAATTTTTTACTCTATACCCTGGTGCTGGGGTGGCTCAGGGTGGATGCTTTCGGGGCAGCGTGGTGCACAAGCATGAGGTGTTGCTTACCAGACAGTTTCCTCACATCTCACTCCACTGCTGCAGCGGCTCAATGGAAGGATAGGTACTCTTTTTCCACTTCAATAAGGGGATGAAGCTCAATTAGCATTTCACAAGTCCCCTTTTCCTCCTCCATTGCAACCTTCCCCGCAGAGCCCATGCTTTCTCTGGGGGATTGTCCTGTTTTGGGCCCTTGTTGCCGTTGGCAGGGTGACAGTATTCGAGTGTGCAAACTTGTGCTATTGTCCCCGGGCCAGAGGGAGCCATGGAGACCCCATAATATGACACAGGAAAATGTTTGCTGATGGCAATTCTATGGGCTTTGTCCGACTCTTTCTCCTTCATGACGACTCGATTTAAGTCTCTAAATGTTTGACTACAAATGCAGGAGTGCTATCCAGCTCCTTTCCCTTTGTCCCGCGAGGTTTGAATGAGTAATTCAGCCTTTGTGTCGCTCGATTGAGGGGGCAAACAGAAAGACAAGATTCTTGAGCGTTCAAGCCCCTTTCCATGGTTATGCACTCTTTAGATCCCCCCCCCCCCCCCCAACCAAATCCTACAGCTGACATCACTCTTGGGGAGGGTATGAGGGGTATCTATGTTACAAACTCAAAATTACCAGCTGCAGAATAAAGTTAGAACGCACGCAGATTTTTGCGCTGATTTTAATTCATGCGCACCCCGGATTATAGGGGATGCTTGGCCAATGCGCAAAAAAAAAAATTCCCCGTGCAGGAAAAATATCGCATCCCCTCAGCGGCTTTTTCCAGATCTCCATGACAACAATTTGCAATGGTGAAGAATTCGATACCAGGGCGCTTGGAGGCTGATTGGGGTGCATTGTGAGGGGTCTGGGGTCGCTGATTGGTTCAAGGAAAGCACCATAACTACAAGGAGTTTATATTCATTCAACTTGTTGAAGTGCTCCCTACTGCAGCCTGGAGAAAAGTCTGTGCTTGGAGAGAGTCTGGATGCATGCAGCAGCAGTGGTGAGTAAAGGGTCATTTCACGTTATCACATTAAATTTAGGCTCGAATCCAGACTTCCCTGAAAAGAGAGCGACGCGTAATTACGCACAGACTAATGTTGGTTTCTGGTTCCCCTTCAGATCTTGATGATGGACAACAAGTTTTAACATGGACTGAGAATCTTTACAGAAATGGCAAACGCAGACAGTGAGGTTAAGACATTGCTGAACTTTGTGAATTTGGCATCCAGTGATATCAAAGCAGCCTTGGACAAATCGGCCCCATGTAGGCGCTCTGTGGATCACAGGAAATATCTGCAGAAGCAACTCAAGCGTTTCTCTCAGAAGTACTCCAGAGTCCCCAGGTGCCACGGACACAGGTCTGCAGAGTGCTCCAAACCCGTGGGCTCAGTCCACCCGAGCGTGAAGGCGGCAGAGAAAGCCGGCTCGGACGCACAAGGTGTGGATAAGGTGGGAGGCGCAGTGGAGCAGGTGCCCATGAGGAAACGCCAGCTCCCAGCCTCATTCTGGGAGGAACCCAAGTTGGCCCAAACTAAGAGGGAGCACGCGCATTTGGGATTGAAAAGGACCCCTGCAGGCACATCCGAGGGCAGCGAAAACGAGAAGAGGAAGAGGAGTTATGATGATGATGCAAAGGCCGGTGTGGCTGCGTCCAGCCGGCGCAGCTCTGCGGACAGAGACGCGCTGAAATTGGACCTGACCGCTCACCACTGTGTGAGTGTATGCGCCTGCTGCCCCCTCCAGTACCACGGACACCAGGTCCTGCACAGTCACATTGTTGTCCCCCATCCGTCCGTGGGACTGTGGAGCAAGGCAGCAGGGACTGAGATGGAGAGACCTGAGCATCCTTATGGACAGAAAATTCACACGCACGTTGTGGTCAAACCCATACCGACCAAACCCACCGTCCAGTCACCCATCTTCAGTGTGTTTGGCTTCATTTAAGTACTCACACACAAAAAATGTGTAAATAGGACTAATTATTTTTCTCTTTTTTTTTTGTTCATCTCTTTCAACATTTGTACATGAGACCTCGAGCACTTATTGGAAATGCTTCATCTATTTTTATTGTTAAATCTAAAGGAGTAAGTTGCACTTGCAGAATAACTTCATCATGTTCACTTTCATTCCAGTCTGATGCCTCCAAGTGTCTGAAAACTGACAGTAAGTTTAAAAGGTTTCTACTTTAAGGTTTCTGCAGAGAATGACTTGTTTTTTTTTTCAAGAACCAAAAGTCATGCAAATGAATGAAAGCATCTTGTTTTAGTTTCCTCTTTCAACTATGAGAATAGAATGTGGGACCTAGATTGCTTTTTCTTTGTCAAAGTAATGTTTGATAGGCACATTTGAAACAATGCCTTTTATTTTCAAATAAATGATTCATCTTCCCTCGAGAACTCCTTCGGGTATTAGATCATTTTTACTTTCACTGAAACTACAAAACATTCAGATGGACAGATTAAAGAAGCTCATTGTCACATAAATAGATGTTCTATACATAGATAACCACATTTATAGATTCAAGCTATTAGAGGCAACTATAAAAAGAAACACAAAACGATAAATTTAGTCACATCACTGATGCCTATATTGCTTGACGTTCATCTTAAAGTCAGTCAGCCAAGCTCAGGTATCTGATCAGTCTGTCTGGCAGAGGTAGGCTTGTGAGAGATTTCAGTCTGTGTGTCCCCATTTGGGTCCGAATCCTTAATCTGCAAAGGTGCAGCAGCGGACGAGGTGACACTGTGGACAAGACAAGAGAGAAAAGACTGAGAGGATATAGTCACTTGCGTATTTGTAGCCTGCTTCTGTGTTGTTGTGTGGCATGTATGAGGAAGTGAGAGACAGAGACAGAAAGAGACATGTTTGCATGTTAGGATGTAAGTGAAGATTTTCTTACATGACTTCCTCTTAACAGCAAGCCATTCTTCCTGGCTCTCCAATAGTTCCGTGAGCTTGCTGCACAGCTGAACATGACCAACATGCTCCAGCAGCAGGTCAACGATCCGCCCTGCCCATTCACACATGGCTGGTGTCGAGATCCACTCACAGAACTGAAGAAGAAAATCAGAGAAAGGGTTAAAATACTTCTAAAGAACATGCAAATTTCAGTTAATGTGAAATCTGTGACTCTGCTGTTGCTTGTTTTTCACACCTGTGTTGGCCTTTCTGGCGGCTCACTGCAGTTTAAAGGAACCATATTGTTATTCTGAAGAACATATCCGTTGCTGCCACTTCTTATGTGGGATCCTCCTGCTGCTGGGTGAGGGGCACTGCCGTATGTACAGCTGAAACAGGAGAGGGCATCGCAGCCATTGTCCAAAAGGCACTTGAGTAGAGGCAGATTTTTCATGCAAAGTGCCACAACAGCAGGGAACGTCGTGGCATAAGACGGGATCCTGGCGTTGGCGTCGGCCCCTCTCTCCAGCAGTGAGGACACAGTGCTGACACAGCCCTGTCGCACGGCCATCAGGAGAGGACTGACCGGGTCCAGGCTCAGGCTAGCGCCGGCGTTCAATAACACCTCTGCTGTCTCTGTGCTGCCATGAGCAATGGCAAAGTAGAGGGCTGTTGCGCGTCGATCAGCGTACTGCACTGAGTGACTGTGGGCCAGTGTGGCGTTTACATCTGCACCTGTCTTCAGTAGCACAGCTGCCACAGTGTGTCTGTTGTGCTCTGCTGCCAGGTGGAGGGGACTGATGCAACTGTGGCGGAGCCTGGCTCGGCTTGTCACTGGGACAAGCAGGGACACAATCCTGAAAGACAAACAACACATAAAGACAATAAATACACAGCAGCTTCTTTAATTCTCATCATAGCTTCATTGATAGTAGCCACGTTATTGTACATTATAATCACACATTTTGTATTTGACAACTTACATCTGCACAATTGTTTTCTGCCATAATAATAAACCTAATCAACAAGTTAATATCTCTACTTACTCATGGTGTCCATACTGGGCAGCAACATGCAGCGGTAGCAGGCCTGAGTTAGTGGGTTTGTTTGCATCTGCGTTTTTAGTCAGCAGCACTGCTACACTTTCCTTGTGGCCATTTTTACTGGCCTCATGCAGCGCCGTGACACCATCACACGTCTGCATGTTCACATCTGCACCTATAGAAAAGGATTAGTTCTTTATAACCTTGAACTAGGGATCAGACACATGAAAAGGAAAGGAGGAATATTTCTTGCAGAGAGAGCACCTTTCCCGATGAGGTAACACAGTGCCCTCATCTGTCCTCGCTGAGCTGCTACAGTGAGTGGTGTGATGCTGTAGGTATTAGGTGGATTGATTGTGGCTCCGGCTCTTATTAGTATCTCGCAGATCTCTGTGTTGTTCCTGGATACAGCCTCATGGAGGGCTGTCCAACCCTGACCACACCGCTGGTTCACAGTGGCCCCGTAGGACAGAATGAGACTCACCATGTCCACATTCTCCAACTCACAGGCTGCAGAAACAGATAAGACACGGACTAATTTCTGTACAGTCCTCCATACGTGTTTTCATCTGAGTCAAAGTTCTGCTGTATACAATCGATTTCACAGTTTTACCTTTGTACAGAGGGGTTTCTTTGTTCTTGCTGCTGATGTCGGGGTCGGCCCCTGCCTCCAGAAGGCTCTGCACACATGACGAGTGTTCACAAGACACGGCAAGCAGCAATGCCGTCTGCTCCTGTAAGGTGCGCTTGTCTACTGAACCTGGATGGGCTGGAGCAGAAAAAAATGCATCACACAAACCAGCTGAGTAATATTAAGCATATTGACAGTGTGCACACACCAAAACACCTCTTTGAATGAATCTATGTTCTCCTTTCCTACATTGAGCACAGGTGATTCAGAGTGCTTAGGCTCCTTATAATGCTTTCACTGTCATACCCCTCAGGAGGGTCTTCAAACACTCTGTCTGTCCACAGAAGGCAGCATCGTGCAGAGGTATCCACCCATCTTTGTTCTCCTTCAGCAGGCGCTGAGCAGCGGATGTTGCCACTTCATTAACAGCCTTCACATCCCCTCTCCTGATGGCAAACACCACCGGGTCAACGTCCCTTGAAAGGGCAAAACAAAGAGAAAGCAGTTTAATTAACTTACACTTCAATGTGATTAAGTGTAATTTTAGAAAGACATAAGTGCTGTTTGAGGGCTGTAGTTTAGATGCAAACATGGACCTTAAATCTTTTTATATTTAGTTGATTTTCTGATTTATTTTTTTCTTGCTTTATATAATTAGCCCAAATAGACAATTCTTACTATTACTACTTACTACTACTACTATTGTAGTATATTATCTCTTACCCATATATTTAATCAGTGACACAGAGGACCTCACTTGCTCCCCCATCACCTCAGAGGACATTACATTGACTTGCATTCATTTCCTGTAGACCTCACCTAACCCTTAACCCAAGTCTTCACCCTAAAATCTAATGACTCACATTATGATGGCTTGTGTTTTGTCCCCATAAGCGAGTCCAGTCCCCGCAGTGTGACAGTGTAAACAGACCTATGTCTCCACACACACACATACACATACACACACGCAGGCTCGGTGTCAAACAGCTCACAACAAAGACTCACTCCGGCTCTGATGGCAGCTCTCCTCTCCGTCTGTCTCCTCGCAGTCTCGACAGGACATTATTACATTTACCTCCAGCATTGCGGAACTGAGACAAGTATTCAGAATAGCTGAATTTGGTCATTGCCGATGAGAGATTTGAGGGCAGCGGTTCCTCGCAAGAGCGGCGGTGGCGGCGGAGCGACGCAGCAGCGGCAGAGCGGCGGAGCGGCGCGCCGAGCTCAGCTGTGCTGCTCTCAGATTATTTTAGGAGCGGACTGTCAGGCCCCAGGGTGCCGGCTTTAGCCATATATGTCAAGAGAGTCGGACATCCAGAGATAAGGCAAACAGCCGTGGAGATAATGCAGTGCAAGCCGAGGTGTGTTTCTTTGCATGGAGTCTTTATTTCACTGGCTACTTTCCATAATAAACAAGCATGGATAGATAGCTTTGGGAGAATAGGGAGGGATAGTACAAGAGGGAAAACACAACGGAAACAAATACAGAGGATCAAAGATAGATCCACCATCATTCATGAGTCACTACTCACTTATAATGAAGTGGACTTGGCAGTAAGCAGGGCCGGAGCCAAGATTTTAGAAATACGGGGCTCATGAGTGTGTGAACACTGAGGCCACCCCTCCCTCCCCAGAAATATTTTACTGGTCCTCAAAAAAGTTTATAAAACGTCCTGATTTCATTTTTTTAATATCACTATTCTCATTATTAATTTAAAAAGGGAATTTGATTTTGTGTGAATTGATTTAAAATTGTTAATTAAAATAAGATGATTTCAGTCTGTTTTGCATTTTGACTGAAAGGGAACTGCTGGAAGGTGAGCAAAGAACCCCTTTTTAATATAAAATATGAGAATCATATCTTTAAAAATGCACCATATACAATTTCTGTGTCTTTGCAGAATATAAACAAACTATTTTAAAGCCCCAAATTTCAGACACAATACTGATAACATGAGCTTTGTGTCCTCAGTGGTAGGTATAGGCATGACCATAACCTCTGACCTTTGACTTGTGTTTGGTAACATGTTCACACCAGAGGAAGTGAAATTATTTTATATCCCTAAAACAATGTTTTTCCATCATATGCCCCTGAAATGGTTCAAACGTCCTATAGGCGGCACTGCTGAGCAAATTGTGTTTCAACTTTTTCATGTCTTTCTCTGTGACATAATTGTTCATGTCCATGACCTGTGAGCAGAGCTCATGAACTTTATGTGTCTGACATTTATCTAGGTGTGAAGTATCTCGTACTGACTCACTTATTCATGTTTAATGGGCTGCAGTTTTTCCACAAGAGGGCGGTGTTTCAGGATTAACAAACCACATGCTAACCTTTAGAGAAAATTAAAGTCATGGCAGCAGCAGATATTTTAATTTCAATGCTGCCTCTTGCCAGTGCAGAACATAAAAGTTGCTGCACACTTACAGCCAGACCACCTTCAGCCGATAAGTATCAGAGCAATGATGCATTTCTTTTAATTGCCTTTTTTCTTTTTGTATGTATTATTTTTGTTTTGGATGTAAAACTTGTACCACACTCGTTGAAATATAATAATTAAAAATGGAATGTAATTTTGTCACTTGTCACCTCCACTGTATGTTTACCACTCAAATACTGTAGTTGCTGTAAACAGTAAAATTTTGATTATAAAGGGGTTTTTTTAAATGTGATTTTATAGTATCTTTAACATTAAGCTTTTTTTCAGGCCAGCCTAACCAGCCACCCGTACTGAGCTAAGCCTTACATATTTCACACATTTCAATAAAATATAAATATAATATAAATAAGCAAATTTTTAACCACATGAAATAACTCATTTGAATATTTCAAAGGGATCACTGAGGGATTGTTATTTGAACACATTTACAAAGGGAAAACTCATTTGCATGCTATAAAATGCCACTTATAAAGAATGCCATATAAAGCAATATCACATTTCCTTACCTGAGCAAGTGCACTGTTGAGTTGGCTGAAGTGAGGAGACTCAGGGAGTAGACAGCCAGCCTGTCTTTGATGTCATTGTTTAGCCTCTGGTACAGAGACCTGGATCTGCTTACTGCGATCATCACAGGAGGAGATGTGTTGTCCTGTCTGAGGACCAGGACATCCAACAGTGTTCTGCTGTCTTCTTCACAGGCCAGTGATGAAGCTGATGATCCAGACCAACAGATCAGAAAAGACAGAACATTAATAGCAGCAATTATACAAACAGGTTTACAGAGTCCCTAGAACAAAAGATAATAGACACCTACTATACAGCCATACTGTATGAATTAGAGACCAAGTTCATTTGAAGGAGCTGAAATCTGCACTGGCAGACTTTAGAGAGCAGCAGCTCAGGCCATGAGGATAGATGCCTTTTAAGGGCATGTTCAACTGTGTTTGATTCCACTTGATTCTACTGAGGCAACACTGATGTCAGGTTGTGTGTGGTGCTACAGTGAGTTATGAGAAGAACACATAAAGCTGGAATTACACTTTATTTGTTTAACTGTTACTATGATTAATGGACTAAGAAAATAATGTCTTTTAACACACACACACACACACACACACACACACACACACACACACGTGCACACACACACACACACACACACACACACACACACACAGAGTAAGAAGAGACATTAGAAGACAAATGGATGCCAAAATGTATAAAACTGTTTAAAACTTCTCCACAGCTTGAACTATAATCCAAAGAAATCAACTCACCACATGCAAATGTTCCCTATTCCTCATTCACAGAAGCTGCTTTAACATTACATGTGTTGATCCACCTTCATAATAACACTGTCTAGTATCCCTCTGTTGTATCAGCCCTCACATGACAAGTGTGAAAATGTGCTTTAAGACCACACAGCAGTGACAGCAGATTTTTGTTTCACAATCACTTCTTCGGAAGTGTTTGTGAAAAATGCTTCCTGCATCTAAACTGGAGGTAGCGTCTGGTATTTGTTTGACACAAACAGGTCCTTCAGCTTATCTGTTTACAGCTGGAGGAACTAGACTGTGTAGACTACCTCTGAGGATGTTGCCAAATTTCTTTTTGGCTGACAAAGACAAACTTGGTTATTTAACTGCGCTGGGAAAGCTCTGCCAATATTTGACTCCAGGTAATGCTACAAAGGCCAGCCAACACCCATTAAATGAATTGTTCTTTATCATCATTAAAGTTACTTTGAAGTTGAAAAGTGACAGGAAATGCAGACACACTGTTTTTCACATCCATAAAAATAAACACAAGGTACATGACAGTTACATAAAGCTCTATCTTTATAACCATCATGAAGGTAAGACTTCCATAGAACAGGACTATTAGGTAAGAAGATAAGAGAAGATCGTGGCAATGCCACGTGATATTTAGTTAAAACAAGGTACATTTTTACAATAACTCAAGTTCACATGGATTTTTTTCTTCCGAGCATTACCAGGGCTTTTGATCTCTGCTCCATGTAGGTGTTCCAGAAAGCCTGGATTGAGCCTCAGATCATCATCAGACATCAGATATTTTGACTTGTTATAGCAGGAAGAGCACAGGTGTGATTACTATCACCAGCCGGTTCTGTTCCATTTTAGTGTACCAGCAAGCATCCTCACTGAGCCAGCATAGTCAGTGACAGGGCCCTGAAACTAGTAAGGCTAAATGAATTCAGTCCTTATTATTAATTACACTTACACTACTGTGATATAATCAAAAGATTTGTTGGGGAAAAGTTTTACTAGGAAAACTCATTTGGATGCAGCCATTATTAATACTCTTCATTTAACCTGTGCGTTTCCTCTTATGACATGCCATATAAATGTCTGCTATAATAAAATGTATATTTAATTTCTATATTTTTAAAATCCCCTGTTACCCAAAAATGTGGTTTGCTTGTTGTTGCTTCACTGGGATATTTGATCTTCACTGTGCAGACTTTACTGTAAAAAGGCCATTTCACGTTCATCTGCTAAAGGAGGAAGGTTTCTCAGCGCTTACGTCAAGTCTGAGTTTAAGACGCTTATGTCTGAGATTTTGTGACATCATGACTAGTTTGGAAACAACTCAATATGCAACTTCCACTAGTAAGATGTGGTAACTTGAAACCTCCAGTGAACATAGCTTGAGAATGGAGTTCTCAATAAAGTGGAAGATATCTTGCATCCTACAGTCAAGTTATGAAAAGTCAATCAATATTGAGTTAATTTTGGCACGTGTCCAGTGGTGGAAAGGTAACTAGTAGGTAAAAGTTACTTAAGGACAAATTTGACTTCTTTAATTTTTCGATTTCAATTGACCATCCAGAGTTTGGGCCTGGTCGCTGCTCGATCGCTACTGCGCATGTGCGGCCCGACAATAGAACTGAATGAGAAAGGTTAGGGGCAGGACAGATCGGATCGGGTCCTGACTCGGTTTACAGCCACGTGAACGGAAACGGATTGAACGTTCATATTGCTCCGGTGGTCTCGAGCCGTCTCGAGCCTCCAGTTAACGGTCTGCCTGACTGTTGCCATGACAACCGAGAAACGAGCTGTTGTCTCGTCCACGTTTCCCGAGCAACAGCTATACACATTCAGGAAAAACTTCCGGATCCTTCTGATCGAATCAATAGACAAGTGCAGGACTTTTTCCAGTTCTATGGATTCCTGGAAGTTTTAATTGAAAAAGAACGAAAATAAACATGGCGACTTCTTCTTCTCTTCCTTTCATAGACAGCAGCGATCCTCGTCTGCAACTCACGGTGCAAAATAGAATAAGAAATATTTTTGTGACGCAGTCAGATGACAGCAGGTAGGACTGTGTATTCATTATTCAGAGTACAGCATTTCCTCTTTCTTTTAAACAACACATTTATAAATGTCTCCACTCAATGTTTCTCCTCAGACACAGAAAGGAGGAGAATGTCAATCACATACCTGTTGTAACAGAGGTAAGACACAAGAAGGAAGCACGTGACGCATGCATGTGCATTTAGGAAATGTAATAATAACAAAACATATAAAGTGTGTTTAATGTTTCTGCAGATGAAAGTATGTGCATGTATGTGTATGTTTGTGTGATAGTATTTCCATATGTGCAGACTTCTAGCAGAGTCCTTGAGACCGGAGTGCACACTTTGCAGAAGACCCTGGTCCTGAAGAAACAGGCTGAGTTGGACAAGGTGGACAAGCAGCTCACGCTCAAACGGCACGAGTTTAAGAGCTGTGTGGAGGTTCTGGCTCAGAGAAGGTCTGCACTGGAAACAAAACAACAGCAGGTGAATTTAAAACCTCCCAAAACTACCTCAATACACATGCATCTGTCCTAATACAGTTTTCCTTGGGATTTGTTTACCCAGACCAAAGAGAGGGCGATGAAATTTGAGAAGTTTGTGGCTGAAAATGAAGTGAAGCGACACCGGGCGCTGCAGAAGTATGAGGCTGCACGGGAGCAGAACATCTCAAAGCAGAGGGAGATAGAAGATCTGGCAGAACAGCTGAAACAACTTAAAGCCCAGTGAGAACTTTACTTTAAAGACTTAAGGTAAGAGTATCACTCATAAGGTCACTTTTTTAACCTCAGTTTTACCATATCTCAATTCACAGGCAGCAAGTCTTAAAGGAGAGAATGGCAAAATACAAAATCTATGAGGATTACTTGATGAAAACACTAGATTATCTCCCCAGCAGTAAGTTCAAAACAGTTTCATTTTTACTTGAACCTGTTTTTGTTCATCCTCATGAGTTAATCCTGATGACCAAACTGCACAATCTTTTTCAGCTTACCTTGATAATGGGTCTGACTCCTTGGTTATGCCCATCATTCGCCGACATGAGACTCTGTCCATCACACACCAGGAGCTGCTGCAGCGTTTGGGGCGTATGGAGGAGGAGGTGGAGCAGGGCCAGCGACAACTGCAGACCATGAAGCAGGAGCATAGCATAAGAAAACTGGTCAGGCAGGCACAGACATTATGTAGATATATAATTGAATGAACCACCTATTAGAGTTTTTATGTGTGTTGTGGTGCAATATAACTACATTTGCTCAACTTGTCTGACAGTTTACAAATTAATTAACTCAACCATCTACAACACTAAAATCCTGCTTTTACATGAATGTAAATGAATGCAATGAACTAACCACATAATATAGTATATTGAAGTATAACAATCACATGGGACATTTCTCTACATTGACTACTTTTACTTTCATACTTATGGTATAATTTCCTGACTATACTTACATACTTTTACTTAAGTTAAGGATTTGAATACTTCTTCCATCACTGGTTTCAGATGGCCAATAAGGAGCTGTCTGAACTCCAGAGGGAGTTAGAAATCCTGAAAGAGAAGAACAAGCAGGCGGAGGTACACCTGCTGATGGAGCACGGCCTGTCCAGAGAGAAGGTATGCTTTCATGATAATGAGTTGGAAATGACTCAGCTATTTTCCAGACAGGAGTTGTGGATTGAAATATTGTCACATCTACTATTGTCTCTCAGGTTGAACAAGTGGGAATCTTACTTATGGCCATTAACAACCTTGCAGAGCAGTGTTACCTTCCAGCATACGGACCTCTGGAAAACATGAACATACTGACGATGATGGATATGGTGAAGGTAATGTCTTTAAAAAACTGTTGGTTATTAGTATTCATATCTTATCATTTCTGTTTGTTTACAAACGTTTAACTAACTAAGAGTTTGATTTCAGGAGTACATTCTGGACAAGGCAGACACAGAGAAAAGAGCGAGGAGACTGACGGAGTCGGGGTCTGCAATGACAAGTAGAACAGCTCTGACAGACAGAAGAGACAGGGCATCGATGAAAAGCATCGGTATTAAAACACAAATCAAAAGTCCGAGTAAAGTCAGTAGAAGGAGCGAGATGACGAGTTGATGCAGAACTTTTGGATCTTATCATGGTGTTTTCATGCTTACAGTAATCATGGTTTGTGAAGTGTGAATGGTCATTTTTGACTTTGGAAACAGCAGTTTTACTCTGGCTTGTAGTAATGAACCATGAGCAAAGACATTTTTGTCAGCATTTAAAAGTGATTTGACTTGATTGACTTGAATTGATTTTTTGAGTTTGTGTAAAAGAGGTTAAGTGTTTAAATTTGTTGATACTAAATGCTATGCACCAAATTTTGCACACAAAATGTCATATAGATTTTATAGCCTAAATGAGGTAATCAAGTGTATTTGACCATCAGAATGTTGTAAATGTGTATCTCTGGAACATTATCATTGCTGTATATTAAAATAAAATGATCACATTTTTGAGATTTTGATTTAGATGATACAAACAGAACTAAAAGATTTGCAATTTACAAATAAATATTTTAAATAAGATAGAGTGAGCCTTGTTTGTGATATTATACATCTTATTTGTGAAATGTTGTAAAGAGAAGCTTTCCTGTTGGAAATCCTACAAATTGTGCAGGACCAAATGTTGCATCATTTAACATTTTCTGCAAAGCACATTCTTGATTCTGGCCTGCTCAGTGTTGTCAGACACAGTCCTACAGGTTTTCTCACAGCCTCCAAGTGCAGGCCGTGATCACCAATTAGGTAGCAATGCTACTCGTCTGGGTAATGCAGTTAAACATGTTAAGACATGCTTTTTAGGAGGTTATTTTGCCAGCAATTTTCATTCCTAAGGATTAAGTAATAATCTGGCTTGCCAGGCTGTGAGGATACTTTTGTTCGCTCGAAGTAGCTTACTTCGTCTTTTTTAGTCATCTCTTCATTTATGAAGAAGGATCCCTCACACTGTTGCTGAGTGACTCCCTGCATTCAGGCCCTTGGATTATCAGACAACCTCTTACTTATTGATAACCAATGTGAGAGAGTAACTCAATACATTTACTCAACTACTTAAGGGCAATTTTTAAATACTTGTACTTCTGTGTTTTTATTTAAGTACGAGTATTTTTTTCGACCTCACACACAGTAAACAGGTAACCCCTAATAGGCTAATTATGGGTTGTCAAGTTTTGAGCTAACACAAGCTTTAGCTAAATTTCAGGCTTCACCTACGACTCTAGCGTCAAACCACACATGCGCTGTCCCTTTAACGCGAACACGTGGTACATGCAAACATCCGGTTTTCAGGAAAATGGAAATAAAATTGCAGCAATGTTTTGACGCACAGCTTTGACGCTCGGAGTGTTGCCAAACTGTAAATACGTTTTCTTCCCTTGTTTTCGTGTTGGTGAAATCCGAAGCTGAAGCCGCTGTTTGATCGTGTTTGTTTGTCGACAGATGGAGGCAGGCAGCTTGGTCTCATGCACGGAGGACATTTGTTCGCTGTTTCCTGAGCAAACGCCGGGTGCCAAATATAAAGTAGGCTTCGCAGATGGGGTGGGTTGATGTACTGCAAGGGATCGTAGTCACCCCTCTTCTATTAATTCATCTTAAATACACCTCTTCTTTGTTAGGAGTTAAGCAGCCAGTTTTCCTCCGTGAGACATGTGCGTGGAGACGGAAACTGCTTCTACAGAGCTGTCTGCTTTGCACACTTGGAGTCAATCCTGGACAATGGCAGGGCTTTGCAGAGGTCAGTCATCATCATTATCATCTGCCGTCCCTCCAAACTGAAAACACTGCCAATCTAAGGTGATCTTATTGGTTCCACTTTCAGGTTTAAGGAGAGAGTCATTCACACCTGCCAAGACTTCTCTTCAGCCAGATTTGATGAGAGTTCCTTCAAACACCACCTGAACACAGTAAATCATGTATTTCCTTTTACAGTCACACCATTTATTTCAAACACCAGGTACCAGGAATTTATTGTTGGGAACGAACCATTCAGAAATGACTATGTTAAGCACTAAAATAAATCACAAAACAAGCAAATACAAAAGTTTTGAATGTGGAGGCAAAATCTATGATCAAGTAGCCTGAGACCTACTTGTAAGATACCTTCAAAAATCAATAAGTTATAATAACTCGGACAAATGAGAATGTTTTTTGTGGTGGAAGTAAATCTCTGAAATCTGACACGTGAGCTGCAACTCCAACAAAATTTAGTTCACAAACTATCCGCTGGATAGAAATGCCATTTTCCCAATATTCTGTAACTGGACTTGAATCTATCATTTCATCAGACTTTCAGTCAGCCCACAGTTAACTGCACTTCCATGCAGATTTAAAGCACCAGTACAATATATATATATATATATATGGAGGAAAAAAAACAAACAATCTGTAACCATCTGAAACCCCACCGTGTGTTTGTTAATGAATTGAGGGAAGCTCACTGAAATAGGAAGATCACACTGATCTAGCACCACAACATTGGAACTGATAAAAATGCTTGCACTAGTAGCTCCTTATTACTACTATGCTCTTGGTTTAAGTAGTCTGCTACTACATCTCACTCCTTATTAAAAAGGTGCGGTAAAAATTCCTAATAGATTCTGTTCTCCTGAAGGTAATTAATGTTGTGGAACAGTGCCAGGCTGACGAGCAGGAAGACCAGCTGCTCCGGCTCTTCAATGAGCAGATGACCTCTGACAGTGTGGTGCAGTATCTCAGGCTGCTCACTTCAGCACACCTGCAAAACCATGCAGACTTCTTCTGCAACTTTGTGGAGGCACCCAATCTGGAAGTCTACTGTCATCAAGTTAGTAACAAAAAGTTTTGCTGCCATCTAGTGAAAAAATAGTAGACCATCTTACACAGTCCCTGAGTTTAGGAAATACATCTGTCAGGTTTTGGTGACATCTTTGTTGTCTTCATTCAGGAAGTGGAGACCATGGCGATGGAGTGTGATCATGTGGACATCTTAGCTCTGTCACAGGCCCTGGACATTTGCATCCACATTGTCTCCATGGAGGGCGATGAACAGCAGTTGGCTCACCACATCATTCCAGAGGGTGCTGAACCCTCCGTGCACCTCCTCTACCAAACCTCACATTATAACATTCTCTACCCACGACCTCAACACTGACCAGTGATCCAGTAGGACTCAGCTCAACTCAGGAATATTGACTTTGGTTGAATAAAATCCAACCTGGGCTTTAAGACACTAATGACATTTTATAAAATTTTGCAGTGTACAGCGATTCAACAACATCTGGAAAATTTTGCACATTGTGCAATTAGTATTTCAATGAATTGCAAATAATTTATGTAAAACATTACATAAATCAAAAATTACATAAATCCTGTCCAAGATGGCCTTTTAAAACACATTTCCATTAACATGTAACTGCTGCTATTCTTTCTGCTGCTTCTGCTTTTTCTGCTGTGGTGGAGCACCTTTCTTTAGCTTCTGTTTCCTCTTCTGTATTGAAACCCTGGTGAGGGCACTTTCCATCCCTGCCAGAGGAATTTGAGGCAGGGAGAGCTTTCCCATTTGAGTGGGATACTTGGTCTTTATCACATTCTTGAATACAGGCTGGGAGATCAAATGCTTCAAATGCTTTTTCATCCCCTTCACCACCCTCTGCTGCTCTCTGTCATCTTCCTCATCCTTTGCTCTGCCTGTGGAAAAAGACGGTATATTGAGTTGTCTGTATCTGAACATTTTTAAATAAACTGAACATGTTACGAGAGATTTTGTGTTACCAAGTAAAAGATCATCATCCAGGTCCACCTCCAGGGCCTCTGCTGCTTGTCTGAACCAGGAGTTGTGGTGCTTCTCCCTACTGTTGTGGAACTCAATCTTCTCTATCTGTCTGGCCAGGTTTACTCGTTCCTGTAGAATGACAGTGGCAATAAACTATTAGATATAAATAGATATAGATATAAATGACACATAGAGGCAGGACCCATTGCTGGATCTCACCTTGATAGCTTCCATGCATTTAGTCTCTATGGGGAACATGGGAAGCTCCTCGTCCTTCCCAAGAGTCTTGTAAATCTTTTTGAAGTTCATCATGTCGTCTGGGCCTATAAGCAGCAAACTAAGACCTTCTTTGGTGGCTCTTGCTGTTCTGCCACTCCGGTGGACGTATGTCTCCGATGTCCTGGGAACCTGGTTAGTGTTACAATTAATTAGTACGTTGAATACAAGTAACTGACTTTCAGTCAAAAAATAAATGAATGAATAATAAATAAATTAACACAGTCCAAAAAAGGCTTACTTGGTAGTGAATAACATGCTGGACATTGGGGATATCCAATCCTCTCGCTGCCACATCAGTAGTCAGCAGAACACAACTGTGAATGAAATTTTGAAATTCAAGTATCAATTCAGTAAGAAATTAGTTAGTAGTGGAGTTAAATGTTTGAGACAACTGTTTGATATTTGTATTTTTTTGATTATTCAGAAAAAATGCCATAGAGTCACATGCCAAAAAGAAAACTACTGAAGAGATGCCAAATAATGAGCTGTTTTTTTTTTCAGTAATTACTACTTAAGACTAAAAAGTATAACTATCACTTTCTGTGACAGTGAGCACAGGACTCCTGCTAATTACAAAAACTGGAAAAAATATATAGTCAAAGTTTGCTAATGAACAATCTGAACTTACAATAAGCACATCTCACTGTGATAAAGGATTATGTTTCTATATGTTAACTTGCTCTGTGTAAGTTCTGTTGTGATTTTTTATTATTATTTTTTAAACCAAAGGAGCATCACAAGCATGTGTACAGACAAATCAAAATACAATCGAGGTGCTTCTCCACCTTCCTCTTTTCAGGAGTGAATTTTCAAAACTTAAACTTGCACTATTGAGTGGACTTATTTTAATTTGCAAAACTACTGTGGTTGCAAACTTATAAAGCACAGAACATATTCTGTAAATTTGCATAAGGATAAAACTCAGAGTGAACTAGTCATTGGGAACTAAATCCAGACCTTTTTGCTAATACCAGATAAAGCCTTTAAGCCCTTAGCTGCAGTTAAAAGGTTTTTAAATTTCATCATAGGTACATAATTACTAGATTAAGTCCCAGCCTAAGGCAAATTGACCGTTTCAGACCATTGCTGTGTACAAAACTCACCTGTCCCTCTCAGCAAACCTTTCCAGGTTTTTAAGGCGTTGTTTCTGGTGCATGTTGGCATGAAGAGGCAGTGGAATACAGTCCAAGATAACCAGCAGGGAGTTCAGTCTCTTGATACAGTCTATACTGTTGGCAAACACCATGGTGCGGCCAGGATACTGGAGCAAGAAGTAATAAAGGTAGAAGTCCTTCTCCTCCTTCTGACAGTGGATCTGTGTCTCAGTAAGGGTCTCCACAGTTGCCTCCTTCCTGGTCAGGTCAATGATTTTGGGTTTGGACTTTATTCCCACTTTCTCCATGAGAATTTCCAGTCTGCTTCTTTGGTCCAGATTCTTCTTCTTCTTCTGCATGAGGCGAGTGGGCAGGCTGTGAGTCATGGTCAATGTGGCCGAGAACACGAATGTTTGCCTCGTGGGATTGAAGTGTACGGTGTTCAGCATCTCCAGCAGACTCTCCAGCTCTGCAAAGTGGCCTCTCTCTACCATGCGATCTGCTTCATCTATGACCAGGCACCTGTAAAATAACCAAGAGCAAAGTAGCATGAAAATCAAACAAACAAGCCTCTGTGAATGATCTGCAACATTGAAACAGTCATAACACTTCTGACAATCCTCTTTCCATCTTATGTGAAGACATCTGAATAAAACATGCACTACATCAGTGGCTTACTCCTGACACGGTAGGATTCTTTAAGTAAAGATTCCAATCCACCGCTCAGCATTTAAGAAATGAGGACATTAAGAGTTGCTGAGTCAGGATACTTGAGGAGATACAAGGTCCTGATCAAACCCTGTTGAGCTCTGAAAGGAAGTCAAATTCAACAAAAACAAAGTCTCCACCTCTGGTATCTGTTTAGTTTTCAACAAACATTTTGCTGCCGCCTCTGGCCTTCTGTTTGAAAATGACTGCGCAGGGACCCCTCCTACAAACAGCAATAATGTGCCTGCAAGTCGATGCTGGGTCTTTTTGTGTTATTGAGCCTTTCACTGCTGATGCTGTACTTACGGCCCAGCAGGACATGGATGTGAGAAGGTCAATGTAATGGATGGGAAAAAAGGGTGAGTAGTGACTTACCTGAGTTGTCTCAAGTTCTGCAGATGTGGATGTCTCTCCTTGATCAGGTCCCACAGACGTCCTGGGGTGGCAATAATGATCTCTGGTCTTCGTTTCAGCATCCTTCTTTGTTTCTGTTGTGCCATTCCACCCACCACTATTGCCGTTTTGATGTCTGCACAACAGTAGCATCTTGAGTATCTTGACCAGTCTTTACTATACTATACATCTAAACTTCTGTTTACTTAATTAGAAAAACTTCTTGTAAAACTTTAACAACTTACCTGTGAATTTTGCGACAGCATCGATATGGTGCTTGACCTGAACAGCCAGCTCTCTGGTGGGAGTGAGCACCAGTCCAAGCAGAGGCTGATCCCGACTACCAGAAGATTTTTCTTCTTCAGAGGTCGGATCAAAGTCAAACTCTGCATTTTCGATGACTTGAACACATCCAATTCTCTGGTCGTCGTCTTGGTCTTCATCGTCATGTTCATCTTCACTGTCATGTTCGTCTGTGTCACCTGGATCCTGCTCTGTGATGCCTTCACCCTCTACGTTGTCTTCCACACTGTCCTCCTCATCCTCCTCTACTGTGGATTCAGTTGCGTCTCCCGAATCATCCACAGCTGGCAGATACAAACTCTCCACCTGTGTGGTTGCTTTGGTGCCGTCATCATCAGGCCTTTCTGAATTATTCCTCCACTCCAGGATAGTGTGGATCATGGGAATGCCAAAAGCCAACGTCTTCCCACTTCCTGTAATGACAGTGCTCAGATTAGCTTCCCTTATGGAAATATGAGGACAGATTGTTATGGGACAAAAGATAATCTTTTTCGAATTCATCTTACCTGTCTCAGCTGCCCCCAGAATATCCATACGGTCCCTGATGGCAGGAGGTAAAGCCAGGGCTTGAATAGGTGTCGGTGAACCAAATCCAAGACTGCTCAGTGCCTTTAGCACAGTGGAAGGAACAAACAGGTCTTTCCAGGCACTCACATCAGCATTTTTGTCGCTCGAGCCAGAAAGTGCTGCATTTGTCCAATTCTTCTGCTGCTTTTTGGGTGGCTTTGTAACTTTATCTTGAGAGGATTTTTCTTTTTCCAGAGCCTGAAGTTCTGATGGAGACTCCTGGTTCAGCTGTTCTTCTGGGACTGTATCCTCCTCTGTCTGTTGCTTCTGTTTATTTTTCTTCTTTTTGTTGCTCTTCTTTCCAGGTTTTGTTTGGTCCTGAAGTTCTGAGCTACTGGCTGTATCTTTCAGAGTGTCTTCTTTCGCTGTTTCATCCTCCCCTCCCTTCTCACCTGTAGCCACATCCTCCTGTGTCCCTTCTGCAGAAGTGTCATCTGGTTGGACTGATGCCTTTGCAGTCTTTTTCTTATTTTTGTTCTTCTTCTTCTTGGCTTTTTTCTTGGCTGGTTCAGCTGTGTCCTCTCCCTCCTGACTCTCTTTATCTACCTTCTCTCCAGCCTCCTCTCCCTCACTGGCTTTTCTCTTCTTCGCTTTCTTCTTCTTCTCCTTTTTCAGTTCTTTTGCTGCTTTAGCTGCGGCCTTCTCGGAGTCTATCAGACGATAATTTGTCAGCTCTTCAAAACACACCAGACCCTCCATGCCCTCCTCGGAGAAGAGACTGGGATCCAGCTCCACAGCTTTCCAGCTGCCTTTCACATGGATGCTCTGTTTGGCTTGTTTTTGCAGCCCAGAGGACAGGCGCTTGTTTTTCGGCTTCATCTTCTTTGTCTTCATGTTCCTACAAACCAATACATGAACCGAGTTACGACAGTATGTTAAATCGCCTCCGTCAAACTGAGTTCGTGTGAAGTGAGCTAGCTTAGCAGATGAAGTGCCGAAGCACTCCAACTCTTTATAAAAGATCGTACAAGTATCAGATACAATCGGCTCGTTGAACCATAAAGAATTAAACAAGAACCACAAGTAAAAACAACGGGGAAAAGCCCTACCGTGGCTGACTGTGGGTTCCTGAAATGTTAAAATATTGTTACGAACGACACCACGCATGACACGAGGGCGCAGCCATGACAGTGTTGATCACGTGTTTTGAACAACTTTATGTGTATAACAACGGTGACAGTGATTCCTTTCCTGCGGAGTGTGCCCGTTCAAAAGTTATGTTTATTTTAGATTTTAGTCATTTATTTATTTATTCTTCGCTGGGAGAAACACGTCGATCGAATGCTATTTGTTTGATTAAATCCTGTATTATCAGCAAAACAATATGTTCAAAGATCTATTTGAAATGATCAGTAGCCTGATATCTGGTGATTATCTTAATAAAATCTAATATTATAATACGCCTATGTTATAAGTCTAAGTCTAAGTTGTATTCTCAGACATTTCTAATCTAATTAAGCTCACTTTTTGAGCTGACAGACGTCTACGAAGACTGAAAGACTAAATGTACTGGTACCTCCCTTAAAAGAGACTCAGAGGTCAAATAGTTGATTGGAAGAGAATAAATACCAGTCTGAGAGATTATTCACAATGTTGCAGGCCAAAAGTTGTTCTGACTCATGGCCTATCTATAAAGCTTTAGAAATGAATTATTAACCATTAATGTAAATAATGAGTTACAACATATAAACCCATTGGAAAGTGACTCGTTGGAAAGTGATACACATTTTTGACTGATGACTGCAATAGAGGTAATTTATTGATGTTCTCGTTGTATGGAAAGCAGGTGCTCTCATTTGATATGCAGTCATCATTATTCGAGAGCCTAAAATGATTTGATCATTCTTTATTGGTAGGGATCACATATAGGCAGGCTTTCAGAACAGACCAGCACAAGCATTTAAAGCCACATTTAAGATAAAAAAAAAATGCATTGAAATAGCCCTTTAAAAGCCTGAATAAACACACTGTGTGTAATTATTTCAGAACTCAAACAGTCCAGTCATGACTGCTAGTTTTTGGTGGGGTCAATCACCCTGCCCATGAACAGCAGACAGTTTGTGTCTTCATGGTATATAAAGAAGAAAAACGGTCGGTTGACAGTGAAGGTCCTGGGTAAGGAAAATGGAGTAATGCCAGCTACTGTTGTGGCTGCTGCAGTGGTACCGCTCTCATCCACCTCAATCACAGCCTTGTGCAGCACCTGTTATTTTACAGAAAAGATAAAAAGTCACCATCTGCAGAGGTTGGGCTTTTTACTTATGTATCAATCATGTATGTAACAGCCTGGCAAAATTGAAAACGAACCTCTGACACTTTGAGGCTTGTGTCTCTGCTCAGCTTTGTCAAATTGGCTGAATTACTAAAGAGGCTGACCATGCCCATATCTGGTAGAAGATTGTGGAGGGAATACGAGTGCTCCATCTTGAATTTGGGCATGTTGACTTCCAGTTTCCTGTGAACAAGACATGGCCATGTTGAGTATACTAACTTGTTATCTGTTGCTGGGGGTATTTGTGTCTGCACCTAACTCAAGCACATGTTACTATGTGCTTTGCTTTTAGAGCAAAAATACAACAGAGTAGAGACAATAAATAGTAGAAAAGCTAAAGAAAGAGGAGCCTTACCGGTGGGTGTAAAAACACATATTGAATTTCTATGCACTTACGTTTTCTGCAGCTGTTTGATCCAGCTGAGGAACCTCTCAGCAGTGATCTCATCGTCAATCACAGTGTAGTCAATGCCTTTGTTGGGTAGCAAGATAAGCATGGAAACGCCTTCCTGGTATGGTAGCTTCAGCACTTTGGCACCAAGATGAACATCTTCCATCATGTAGAACTTATCCTCCATAAACATTATTGGCACTTGCACAACACTATAGTTGTCAATGTAGAAGGGTGCGTCATGAGTGAAATTGGGGTTGAAAGGCATCTGCCAGACTCCTGTGGAGGAAATAGCATTGTTACTTTAATTGTGGACACTATAGGTCAAAGGTCAAAATGCAAATGAGAGTCAAAGCACAGTTATTAACAACCCAAAATGACCCTCTTAACTATACAAGAGTGATTCAACTTACCCTGGAAGAAAATTGTGTTGATTAACATGACTTGGGTCATTGCATCCAAGCTGGAAATCATCTCTGTCACTTTGTCCTGAGTCTTGTGCTTGATGTAGTCATTGATGAAGTCGATGCTCCATTTTGTGTCACTAAAGTCTACACTTTTGATGTCAGCATCAAAAAATGTCTTGATTTGGTCCTCAAACATCTTCTCCACCTCAAACTGCGGGCACATAAAAAGGGCCATACCTTGATCTAGTTTCAGTGTTCCATTTTGTGTGATGTTCTCAATGAGGAGCTGGAAGAGTCTTGGGATAAGTTCTGGCTCGTCAGCCCGCTCCAGCTGCTCCAGGTTGAGTCCCTTCAGTATTTCCTCTTGTGTGTCACCATCAGAAGCCATTGAGAGAGCAGCAAAACTGGTAGAGATGCTCAGAGGTGAGAAAAAGATGTTCTTGTCATGATAGCTGGATATTTTTCTGTAGAGGTTCATGGCAAAGTCCAAATTTTTGAAGGAAAGATCTGAGATGGTGGCATTTGGAGGGTGTGCTTGGTGGACAGGAGCGAGGAAGCACATGTAGGTCGCAATGAAAATAAATGCCACCTTCATTTTGTGTACCGCCATGTTTTGAACCTGCACAAACTGAAGCACGCAGACATGTAGATGTCAACAAATTAGTAAAAAAGCATGATAGAACAGTAGCACAATGACTAACCCATCTACAAAGAGATAGATTAGATGTCATAAACTTTCTTCAGTTCTGAAAGGCAATATAAAATTGTGATAGAAATATATTTTTTCCCAAATTAACTAAGTGTCATACGTACCATTCTGCTTGGGCAAGATTATGTCTGAAAGCCCCATCTATTATTTGGGGATACAAAGTGCAAGTGTGCTCTGAGTGTTACATATTAACCATAGCACACTGCCTGCTGTTTTGTTCCAAATGGCGTCAGAGCTGTTTTCTGAACATTTGGGGGCTCTTTTCCAAAAATGATGTCACAAAAACCATCAACAAACAACACATTAATATTAAAATGACCAAAAATGAGACACGAGAAACTTCAGGAGGAGTGAATGTCACTTTAATCCTGGAACAAGAACTAATACATTAAATGAAAGAATGTGCTATGGTAACATTTGAAATATAACAAAAAATCTGAGTACTTACTGTAAGAATGTAGTGAGTGAAAATAATGTGATGATAAAACCCAGCTACCAACATTTTATACTCCTTCACAAGTGCGTTTTAAATAAGAAAAAAAAAGCCTCACAGATCCAAAAGAGACAAACACAATAATGAAATAATGGAATCTTCTTGGAAGTCATCCAGCACACAAAGTTAAACTTTGCATGACATCCAATACTTTTGTGGAAGCATCAAGATATAGCCACACCGAACATTGGTTCCAGGAAACATAATGACTGTAAACAAATGTCTCTGTTGTAATGCTGTAATGTGGTCTATTCACAAACACAGTGTGTTGGAACCAGATTTTGGTTTTTAGGACTGAACAGAAGCTTGCAGAGGGAATGAGAGATTTTGAACAAGTCGTGGTCAGAATAAAATGCAAAAAATAAACTGAACACTTCAAATTGTATTCATGGTGACACATTTTTGATGTTTCATTTCCTCGTTGGATTTTAAATTATACAAAGGTAAAATAACAGCCACCCTTCATTCTCACTATTTTACTGTTGTTTCTGTAGATCATCAATCAGGCAATGGCTTTTGTAGCTTTAATCCATATCAACCTCAGTGCAAATTAACATGTTTTTGCACAACTAATGTGCACAACATTGCTCTAAGTATTATTGGAATACAGGATAAATCAAATCAGTGCAATTGAATAAGTATTTCAGGGGCTGTAACATATAAGAGTTAGATTATCAATGGTTCGCTTTCTTTAATAAATGGCTCATGACAAATACTGATGAGATGAAACAACAGATGAAGTCGTATACAAGGTAAGCTGGTTGGACATGCCAGACTCTTTTTTGGTTTTGTGTGATTATACTGTGCTGGAAAAATGAACAATCTATTTATCTATCAGCTGCAATTTCATGGTGTTTACTGATTGCTTTGTTGTTCCCAATGACATGTCAACTTATTCTGGACAAGATATGAAAATATGCATCAGTCTAAAGTATCTTAGATTCAATAAGAAGTTCTCTAGCATTATGTTGTTCACTGTCAATCCAAAATGGACAAAACACCCTTTAATTGAGTGTTTGGGAGCTGTGTAATCTTACATTATTCATTATGCCTACTTATACATTTAAGGTAAAAACAAAGTCACAACATCAAAAGTATGTTGTTGTCTAAATACCTTAGGAATTCAATCTTTGACATTTAAAAGCAAAATGACTGATGATGTCAGGAATAAATGACCCACACGTGTTAGTGCTGCTGGCTAAAAGATAGTCAGTACATTGCAACAAGAAATGATTTCAAAACTACAATGGTGTTCTGGTGGGGCAGGCGTTGGAATCACATATTACGCCCTACAAATGCAAGTCCAATATAAAGGTAGGAGGCTCTGTCATTATCTAACAAAGTTTTATCTGTGGTCTTAGCATTGGTCTCCTATGACTTTCACAGAACATTCATCTCTGTATGTATTCAGCCACTCAAGTAAACACACCCTTTGTATGCTGAAGATTCCTTTCCATCTCTTCCAGAGGAAAAATGCGAATAAAAAAACAGTATACAATAGAAATAGAAGGCGCCATGGTAAAAAGGCAATTGCAAACTTGGATTAACTGCATCATGAGTTCTGTGGTCACCCTTTTCCCAGCCTCAGTGCCTCAATGAGTTAGATTAGACTAACTGCTGCCTTTTCTTTGTCGTTGTTCTCTTCTCCATAGCCTGTCAGCGAACTAACCAGGGGAAACGTGTCAGCCTTCTGACTGTCCTTATGTTCGCATGTGCAAAAGGTTAGAGGAAAGAGCAAAGCTACCCCTGTGTGGGGTTGCCAATCCAGGCAGCTGGTAAACAACATAGGCAAACTTTTCACACCTTCACTGGCTGGGCTTTTGTTGTTGGTCCTCCTCCCCAGTGTTTACTGATCCTAGAGCAGGGAAGAGGGTTTTGGTTAGTATATTTCATAGCTTTTTTGGAGGCTCTTTAAAAAAATTCATTGAATCATCTGCACTATAATCATATCTTGAAAATGAGATGTACTTACCGGGACCACCTGTTGATTTTGCGTCTGCTTGTTGAGGAATGTTCGGCTGAGCTTGTTGCTGCTGCCTAAGAAGCCAACAGAGAGAATTTTTATCAAAATCCGTGCATTAATATTACATTCATTCAATGGTGGTGGACGCAGTCAAACTTACCGATCAAAATAGGCTTGTCTCCTCTTTCGCAGTTCTTCTGCTGTAAGTGTCTCGTTCTGGCCTTCTCTTTGTCCTCCTGCAGCACTCCCTGCTACCTGACTCCCTGATTTTCCAATTCCTAGTTCAGACTCTGAGGACTTGTTGCTCATCACTGCTCCTAAAATATTATAAATTACAAGGACTCAATTTTCAGTACTGGTTTTTGTAAAACAACAAAAAATGGCAAAATTATGATCAATATAGAAAAATCAAAGTATTGTTTATTATATTATTTATTTCAAAACCTTTGGATGACTCATATTTACCTTGCATGCTGAGCTGTATGGCCCGACGAAGATCAGCTTCTTCATCTTCCACATCTATGTCCTGTCTGCTGAGTGCCAGAGCTCTCTTCAGCTCTTCATCTTCATCCACAACCTCATCCTCCACACCAAAGCCCATCTCCGTCTGAGCCAGAGCTGCTGACCTGCTGCTCACAGTACAAGGTACAATCAGTTGTCACAAGTAAATCAAACGTTTATTTTTAGCAACTTGAATCACTGACATCAACTAAGATACTTCTGTCTGTGTAATTTCTGGGTCCTCCCTATATTAGTGTCTGCACATATAGTACATACCCAGCACTTGTCTGGGCTTCTTCCTCTCCAATAAGCCTTGGTCGCTGCTGCTGTTGCACTCTCATGATCCCAAGGATCTGCTCTGCTTCACATTCAGGGAGGTTTCCACGGATCACAAATATGGAATAACCTGCACAAGTACAACTTTTATTATCTTTTCAACATTGCAAAATCTAAACATCTTATGAATAAAAGTCAGATTTACAATACCTTCTTGTTGTAACTGTGCAAGAAAAAGTGCTAGATAGGTGTCTGATATCAACTCTGGTCCAGTCAAGAGTGAATTCAGGTTAAACCACTGAAATGAAAACAAAACAGTGTTTTTTTGCTAAAATATAGCTGTATTACAACTGTTTACAGTGACGAGAACGACCTCATACCTGTTGTCCAAGCTTGCGTATAGTAAACCAGTGCTCCTTGTAGTTGCAAATAAAGGCTTTCTCATTTCTGAAACAGAAAATTAGGAACAGCTGTTACCATTAACTTAAACTGTAATGTAGTTATGTGAATACAAATCAAATTATCACATAATAAAGTTTTGACAAAGACTCATTACATTGGATTAATCATCAGGCTTTGGTACTCCCGGCTGTTGAAAAGGATCAGCTCCAAGCCCCACACTCTAAGAGCATTGCTAATTACCTAAAGGAAACAGAAGGCAGAAAATGGAATTAACTTATAATGGTTATCTGATCTTGTGTGTAACAATAAAATGTGGATCACTTGAACTCACTTGTATTGAAAAGAACCCACTGTCGTCCATATTCCCAGATGGTTGCTAGAAACACAGCACAAAACATAAAGTTAGAAACCGTTTGGTAATAATATGTAATAAATAGGCTGCTGCCTTCTGTGTGTCCTCACCTGTAAGAAGGTCCTATATTCCTCACTGGCCATACCTCCCTCAGCCATCCTCATTCTCTCCTCTTCATCGAGCTGATGAGCAATGGAGGACAGATCCACAGGAGTGAAATACTCTCCCTGCAGGAGGTTGTTCAGACAGTGTTGGGCGCAGAGAGAGCCCTCTTGCTACAAATAAAGGATTAGAACTGTTAAAGACACTGGCAAAAAATAAAACGGCATGATGAAAATGTTAGCTTAATAATTAGTTAGCTTTATGGATGAGGAATAAGCTAAAGCTAAAAATTTATAGATTTGGTTTCTCCCCACGGCAAAAGTCAAACATCAGTAGAAGCTACAAAAAGCTAGCTTACGTACAAGTACACTTAATAGTCCTTTATAAGACCACACAGCTACGTTAAGCCAGCTCGTTTCCTAACTTGATAAAAATAACATGCTTGCGGCTGTGGAAAAGCTTTCTGCGTTGGTACTCTCAGCTGAAAAGAAACTTTTCATAATCTCTGACTAGCAGGTGTAATTAGCATGTTAGCTCTCTGAACAACAATACTGTCAAACACCATCAAAAATCTCTTAACAACGACCAGGAAGCGCCGGTAAACAAATCGCCGCCACAAGGCCGAAGACTGTCAAGATAAACACGACGAATTATATGTAGCTAAACATTAGAAGTTAAACGTCTTAACTTACTTTCTCATGAAATATGGAATCCATATTCAGCTTTCTGTCAAACATTCACCTCTGACCTCTCGCTCCGCTGCGTTCGTCACCATGGAAAGAAGGGACGAAAGCGACCAGCGCCCTCTAGTGCCTAGGTTCCTACACAGCACCAACTCTATTCAAAACTCCATTTGCGGATTTAGGAATTTTACACCTGCGACATCATGGAAATCACTGTATGTGTGTGACAAGCAGAGTAATGTAGTTGCCATACATAGGGACAATGATCCACATAATATCGTTGTTTGTTAAAATATTGCCCGATTATATTCACATTTAACAAAAAATATTGTAGATAGACTCATAGTCCAATAATTGTCAAATCACCTACGTGGAATTGCCACTAGGGGGCGAATGTTGGAGATTATTTATTTTTTTGTTTACAAAATGTATATTTTGACCAGAGGAATATCACTAACAGAACAAACTTATGCTATTAATCAACGGTGTTCAGTTTGATTAATATAAGTGAGTGTATACTATTCAAAATATTTCTGAATCTAATTACGGCCTAATAGCGTCGCAAAAGGTTTTGGATTAGAAGGGGAACAGTGTCCTGGTGACACCTCCTCCTTTACGGCAAATGGAATATGGCGGAGGGTGAGAAATCCTTAGACGGACTGGAGCTCAGCAAGGTATGATATTTAAAAAGCTAATACAGCTGACAGTGGCTTGTGATACTCAGGGACAAAACACTGAAGTATAACGTGTTGGTTCCTTTGTACAATACAGTCTGACCGCGTAGTTAAAGAGTATCTGCTGACCAGGCTAGCATTCGTAGCTAGCTCCTGTGCTAGCTACCCAAATGGTTAGAATGTCTCTGCAGAGGCTACAGTATTTATTGCTCATCAACAGTGAGTGTATGTGGCTAGTTTTGGGGTCAGGACTTGTTAGAGAAGACAACACAGGTGTAGTGGCTATCTTTAGTCATCATATTTCTTACTTCTTAATGTCTACTTACTTCTACATGTAACCACATCTATGGACGACATGAGAACAGACTGTTTTACGCGTTTAGTCGGCTCGGTGGCAAAGCCAGCGGTAAAACATCCATGTTGCTCCGCCATCACTCGTTTATTCACTAAACAGAAACCCTTTACAATAAAGCTCAACTTCATGTCAATTTGTTACACCTCAGCATGAGTTACCTTGAGTTTGTACTTTTTAACCACCGCTGTCCAGACTCCAGTTTACGGATCTCATACTCTCACAACTTATAATTTCAGTTTGATCTTTTCACCTGAATTGACTTCAGTGCAACAACAAACCTACAACAAACAGAGAAATGACAGGCACTGTTTGTAGATGTCTCCTATTAAACCTTGCAGAACCAGTACTATAAAATATGTAAATGATCTGATATCTAGTGTAACTCCAGCCTCCACAACGACTAAATAAACCCTCATTATTGTTTCCACCCAACCACTAAATTGGCGGTTGAAATTAAAAAATAAATGCCTTGAGTACTTCAAAAATGATTACATTATTTAAAACTGCTGCATGTTTCATGATGAAAATCACTCATCTTTTGATTTCTGTTCAGAGTTTTGATTCTCTGTATGGGCCCACACGTACTAAAGCATCCTTACCTTGCCCTTGTCAGTCACTGGTCTCTGTTATTCACTCCTGTACACAGTGTGTTATAATGTCAACTTCATTACCCTCCAATGCAACGTAAACTGTCAGCAAAAAAAATAATAATTCTGGATACACTTTCCTCAGGCTGTTTAAAGAAGACAGTATTTTTCAATTCGAGTAACTGATTGGATTTTTTTTATGGGAACCATTACAACACTCTTTGACTTGTGTTCTGTCATATACTAAAAACAAAATGTGTAAATGGTACAAATATTGGTAATTTTTTTTCCCAACTTCTGATTTCTGAAGATAAAACATTGTGAAAGCTCTACTTACTGGTCGCATTGGCAATCAATAAAAAATAACATATTTCTATTTTCATCAGAGGTTTACAGAAGATTATAATTTCTAATACTTTTAAACCATGATTTGGAGGTTTAAATGTAAACATGATGCATTGTTAAAGGCAGATATTTTTCTGCATATCATTACTAGAACAGGGATTTACTGTATATATACAGCTATGTATCACTAGGTGGAGACAGATGTGAGTCATTGCAAAACAAGTTATGCTCTTCTTTTTTGTCTTGCAGGAATGGCTGGAGGCTGCAGACAGCAGGGTGGAGCTGCTCCGTTACCTGAAGGAGCAGGTGCCGCAGATCTTCTGCCTAAAGACGGAATCCAGCCCTCAGGAGGAAGAGGAGCTCATGCAGAGCCGTCTCATCCACCCTCTGGAGTGCTTCCTGTTTGGAGAGGATCCTAAGGAGGGTCTGGCTAAGCTCAAGCAGGGCTGCATCCCCTCCCAGCTCTGTGGACGTGTCTTCAAAGAGGGAGAGACTGTCTATTCCTGCAGGTCTGAATGACACCTCTGATCACCTGTAATAAATAAGTTCTAACAGCAATAATAATAACAATAGTTTTGATAAAATACAAAATATTCATTTACAGTTATTAATAACTCACATTTCAGCTTAAAATACAGTTTTAAAAAGTATCAACCCCAGTGAATTGGGTCACTAGATGAGATATAAAGCCAGGTCAAAGTTCAAAGACAGGAATAAAAATACAGTACATGAATAGTAGTTGACATCATTTAGTATTTTTGGAAGGAATAGATTGACCTCAATAGTTTTTAGTTCGACAATGATTGAATTACATGACAACACCACAGTATTTAGGCCAAGTTTTAAAAATGAATAGTTAATAAGTAGACTCTCTCAGGCATCAGTATGGGCCAGTGTGTGAGTGAACCTGAATGACATCTCACTCACATAGATACGTGCATCTGTTCACTCATCACTATTTGTGGTAGTTTTTTATGAATTTCCTTCCCAAACATGCCATTTATTGTCAACATGAGTCATATTTAAGAAATTAATGGTACATCCTTGCAAAATTAGACATAATAAAAGTCAGTGGTGTATCCCAGTAGGTGTTCATGTGATAATCAAGTTTGCACTGTTTACGTTCAAGCAAATAAATCTGGCTAATACAGTAGCGGTTGTAATGCAGTTCAGTTTGCACAGTAACTAGAGAAGCACGTCTTCAGCCTCAGATGAGACACTTCTGTTGATGTTTGCTCAATGAGGTAACAAATCTTCCACTTTTTGCAGGGATTGTGCAATAGATCCTACATGTGTCATGTGCATGGGCTGCTTCCAGGATAGCGTGCACAAAAGCCATCGTTACAAGGTTGGTGTAAATATTAATGTTATAGAATTATAAAGAACATTTTTATTTGAGTACATTAATTGGCCACTGTCAGGATAAATGGGAGTACTAGAAAGTCACTCATCAGAGGATCTCTGTTTTAGAAATTACATCTTCATATGGGCCCACACAGACTGGAACATCATCGCCCTGCTAGTCACTAGTCTCCATGCTTCACTCCTGTCAGCTTGATTACCCTTCTTTAAGCTTTGTTTAGATACACTTAAATCTATGCTTGAATAATTTATTATAGGACTTACACTTTGCCTTTCATGTTGGAACCCATCATAATAATAATGCATTCCCACAGTTAAAGCAGTTGCATAACTTAATGGCCCTTGTGTGTATCCATTACTCGCCCTCTGTGACATACAGTATGTGCATTTTTTCCCCCAGATGCACGCATCATCAGGCGGGGGCTTCTGTGATTGTGGGGATGTTGAAGCCTGGAAGACTGGCCCCTGTTGCTCCAAACACGACCCAGGGGCAGCCACTGCCATGGTAACGGTGAGTTACATAATAGAGCGGAAAGAGGGACGTGGGAGGGGCGTACTGGTCCCATTCTGTGTCAGTGAACCCCAGAATGCTTATTTTCCCATCTTAGTCCTGGATGCTGCTCTCTTGGCTGTGGCTTAGGCTCCGGAAACGAGGAAGAAAAGCACTTTGTTGACCTGCAGCAACTGAGAAAATTTATAACTAGGTTAAGAGATTGGGAGGGTGACTAAGTGCGTGAAAGCTTTTAGAAAACAGCTGTCAGTGAGACTGATGGAGAGTAGCCGTTCTGCAGTTGCTCAAATCCTGCTGAACTGTGCAGGGTTGTATGCAGTTCACAGCTTCTCCTCCCAAACTGCTGCCGGGACAGATTGTAATGATTGGTTGTGACTGCTCAGCAGGTGTTTGTCAGGCCTTTCTTTGTTGATCACAGCGTTTGGGCTTTTCTCTGATAAGATCACGATCGTTGAGCAGACGTGCAGCTTGACAGCTCTGTGCCTGTTTCCATAAACAGCAGGTGCTTCTATTAACAGAGACATCACTGGCAGCAGTCAGGCTGCTCTGTGTTTTCTACACCAGATCTAAACGTGTGCTTAACAAGCAGTGACATATATCATGGCCATGAAAGCATCTCCACACTGAACATGCTGTTTCAGGTCCCTTGTTGTTTAGATTATGGTAGATTCCAGTGCTTGTTCTCACACAGTCGTGTGACGTAGAGACTGGTGAAAATACACCACTGTATGTTTTGTTTGGTTTGTGTGTCAAATGTCAGACATTTGTATGAAATACTGAGCTGCAATGTGGAATGTTTGCTCTCAGGGGATTTGATATTAACTTTACCAGGCCAGCTGCCTGTTTAGCTCTTATTAAGAAAAATATTTATACCTCTTCCTTGTCATATTATAGAGTCACTGCTGGTGACACAGGAAATGAGGAATTAGTGAAGGATATGACAACAAACTTTGTCCCCGTCAGCTTTAGTTTCTGCAAAGTCGGAGATATGTGTTGACAGATTTTTTTTTTTTCGTCTTAATCTTGAAAGTTATAATATTTGAAAATACAAACATCACATCAATATGATATCATTCCAGATTTAATAGTGATGTCACTAACATATGTAGTGGGGTACACAAGTTGCAGACCAAATTGATAATTTTCATGTAAACTTGGAAATAATCACAGTTTGAGGATTAAATGTCTAAAAAGAAGTTAACATGTTAAATGAAGAGGAATCTGCACTGTTTCAAGGTCAGCAATCAATTTTGAATGTGCAAATTTGCTTCAATTTGATTCAGAGATTTTGAATGTGGTCTGAGACTTTTGGACTCCACTGTAGCAGTTTGTCACAAAATGTGTGGGAAAAGGCCTCAGATACATCAAAGTATCACACATGGTGTTTCATGCACATTACTTTTGGAGCAAGGGACCTGAGATTGTTAGAGGCGTCCTCAAAAATATGTGTCCGGTGTGATTCTGTCATTTTGAGCAGGATGAGGGTTCTTTGGAGCCTGAGTTATATGAGCGTGCTGAGAAGCTGTTCCGGGGACTGTTGCACTACGTCACAGATTTCTTGGTGTGGGAGGAGAACTTGGAGCTATCAACTGAACTCCAACCCCGGTATGGCCCGTCTGATCGCACACAAATGCATAAATTTATATGCAAAGGAGGCAACTTAAATTTGATGGTGTCTTACTCCACCCACGCAGGACAAAAGACAATGCATACTACTGTGTACTGTACAATGATGAGCACCACTCGTACGACCATGTGATCTACACCCTGCAGCGCTCTGTTAACTGTAATGAGGCTGAAGCACAGACACACACAGCACTTATTGACAAGGAGGTAATTAATTTGTCTTCTCTGCTCTTGACTTTTCTTTAGCAATACTGCCATGTCATGGTTCCATAATTTCACACACCGTATCCATTGCAGATTATGTAATTATTAACTCTTGCACAGGGTCGGCGGGCAGTAAAGAGAGGAACTCTCCGTTCCTGCCAGCAAGCAAAGGATCTCATCAGGGTAAAGACTAACCTCAAACTCCACACCACTTTAAACACTGATGTAGAAATTTAGAAAGATGTTTAGTCTGGAACCTGAAACGATTACTGTCCAATTTTGCATTTCCAACTCTTACACTCCGTCTGGCTCTCTGTTGTGTTCAGTCCAACTCCGAGCACATTTCCCTGCAGCCTCTTCGGGTGGAGATCCTTCACGCAGCAGTAATGGCTCATCAAACCTTTGCTCTGCGCCTTGGCTCCTGGTTCCAAAAGATCATCAGTTACTCAGGTGCTGCTGCTAATTCACCACACATCTTTATGTTTTGATTGTGCACCTTTGACATGTACTTTTAAAGAAAGCCTATCTACACCTCAGTGCTCAGTTGTCCATGCACAGTTGCATGAACCAATGTGTGTCTTGTGCAGTGGGCTTCAGGCAGGCCTTCTGTCAGGTGGCACTGGAGACCAGCCCAGACAGCGCCCAGCCTTGTCTCATCAGCAGACTCATGCTGCACGATGCCAGGATGTTCAAAGGCAAGTAGAGCTTGAGTTTCATACAGAGCATGAGCCTAATTTCAGATGGATTCCACATGACAGTAACATGACTTCTTTTTTTTTCTTATTTCCACAAGGAGCTCGCAAGATCGTACATGAACTGATTTTCTGTAGCATGCTAATGGAGACTGAATTCAAGAGGCTTTTTGCAATTGAGTTTACAAAGGTAAATTAATGAGGAATGTTTTATGCTTTTTTGTAATTCTTTCACTTTCTTAAATTAATACATGCCCCATCGTTGTCTTTTCAGCACTTTAAGCAGCTGCAAAAGGACTTCATAAATGATGACCATGAGAGGAGTATATCCATCACTGCTCTGTCTGTTCAGATATTCACTGTACCCACGTTGGTAAGTGTTGTTTGTTGCTAGACCATCAATGTAGATATTATATCATTGTGGGTTAAGTACTATCTTATTATCTATCTAATATTGATGCTTTTTTTCTTCTCAAATTCCTCTTCCTCCTGTAGGCCAGACAGCTGATCGAAGAGGCCAATGTCATTAAAGTGATAGTTGATACAGTCATGGAATTGCTGCGTGAACATCTAGATGTCAACAATCGCTTCTTCTTCCTCGGCTACAATTCAGACAAGTTCTCGCGCATCCAGGTCATCTTCCACGACCTCAGGTCTTTAAACAGGAAGCAATTTTTACCCAAATCTTTGTGCCAAAAAAATCTTTTTCAACGTTTTTTTGGTCTTTATCTAAGATGTAATTTGTGTCTCTCTCAGGTATATTCTGATCAGTAAACCCTCAATATGGACTGAAGAGCTGCGGGCACAGTTCATAGAAGGCTTCAAAGTCTTTCTTGGGCTTCTTAAATGCATGCAGGTAATAATTTTCTCAACCTTATTTCATTGTTTGATGATGTGTAATAGCAGGCCTATGACATCAGGTTATGGTAGCTTGACAAACTCGGTATGTAATGAATCCTGACATTCTTTCACTTTCATTATCAGGGTATGGAGGAGGTGAAGCGCCAGTTTGGTCAACACATTGCTGTAGAGCCAGAATGGGAGGCTGGCTTTTCTCTTCAGATCCAGCTCCGCCACATTCTTGCTATGTTTCAGGACTGGTGTTCCTCTGATGTGAGTTGTCCTTCAATTTGTCCATCAAACAATAGAAACATCCCATTGATAGAGGTAGCAGAACTATAAAACTGGCTCACTGTCCATTCACGTAGAAGTAGAGGAAGCAAAAGAGAGGAGTGAATTGCTGAGGTCAGTTATTGCTTGCTTGCCCCCTCAGGACGAGATCTTGCTGCTTGCATTTAAAGAGTGCCACAAAGTCCTGATGCAGTGCAATCACCAGCCCTTCCAGAGGGAAGCCAGTGACTATTACATGTCCAAACACATCCTTCATGTTCGTCCGTACAAAGTGTCTCAGCAGCCCGTCAGCATCCATCTGCCCATTTCCAGACTACTGGCTGGTAGGAGAACTAATATTTGACACTCTCAGAGATTTATTGGTATATTTTTCTGTAAGCTGCGAACTTACTGCTCTGTACACTGTGATCCCCAGGCCTGTATGTACTTCTGTGCAGAACAGGAGCGATCGAACATCTGGATGATCCTGTAAGTGACATGTAAAAAAAAAACAAACAATGATATAAATGTGCAGTGAATGACAGGTGTCAGTGAATTGATATTCAGTGTGTGCTGTGTTGTTGAGGTTTTGTCTGTCTGTTGCAGGAGAGCTTTGACCATGTCCAGCTGGCAGAGCATCCTCTGCGCTGTGTGGTGCTGGCTGCACAGGTCTCAGCTGAAATGTGGCGGAGAAACGGGCTCTCATTGGTCAGCCAGGTATACTACATTTTGTGGATGCTGATGTTTTATTCCGTATGCTCTCTGTTTTGTTTGGGTATCAAGTAATACCTGCTCTTGTTTCTTGTGATCAGGTCTACTACTATCAGGATGTAAAATGCAGGGATGAGATGTACGATAAGGACATCCTCATGCTTCAGGTTGGTGGTGATTTTTCTCATCCTTTAAGAGGTGATAACTGTTGTGATATATGACCCTCTCCCCAAACTGTCTACAGATAGCTGCTTCCAAAATGGACCCCAATCACTTCCTCATGCTGATCTTGTTGAGATTTGAGCTTTTCGATTATTTTAATGGGAGTTGTTCAAGCAAAGACCAGGTAAGCAACTCCACAGTAATCACTCAGGAGAAATTCTGTCAAACCACCAAATGTTTCATTAATGATGAAAATCACCTCAATTTGCAGGATGAACTGATACAGTGGAATCGTTTGACAGAAGAGATGCTGTACCTCCTCATCGTCATCGTTGGTACAGTCAACTAATCAAACTTGGGAAGTTACATGGTTTGTTAAGAACTATACTGTGTTGTCTGACCAGTGTTGTGTTTCCAGGTGAGCGCTATGTCCCCGGTATCAGTCAGGTGACCAAAGAGGACGTGACAATGAGGGAGGTTATTCACCTGCTGTGCATTGAGCCCATGGCTCATAGTAGCCTGGTCAAGGGTCTGCCAGAGAATGTAAGCTCCATATACTCTCTAATTTATCTGGTTGATATCTTTGTTTTTATGAGGGAATAATACTTCATGAGTAAGTCAAAATGTTTTCTTTGTAGGAGTGCCATGAAACAGGCCTGGAGACTGTAATTACCAAAGTTGCCACCTTCAAGTATGTAAAGACTTTGAAAGAGCTTATGAGTTTTATCTTAACAGTCACTTCTGAGTTGGTTTAATCTGCTCATTCTTCTTCTGTTCTTAGAAAACCAGGAGTTTCAGGACATGGATTGTATGAAGTGAAAAAAGAGCGTCTGATAGAATTTAACCCATTCTTCTACCATTATTCAAGATCACAGCATAGCAAGGTAACGCAACATCTCAACACCAGTTAAATTAACACTACTTCTGCCGACTGTTCCTCATATCATTCTGTTCTTTTACTTGTTGTAGGCAGAAGAGTCTCAGAAGAAGAGGAGGACTCAGGAGAGCAATGATAAAGGTGGACGATGCTCAGCTTCAGCCTCTCCATACAGCTCCAAGATGTGAAAATATTCAGCTCCGCTAACTTTCCCTCTGTTTGTGTTTGTCCTCAGCTCTGCGTCCTCCGGTGCCCCCAGCCTTCTGCCCAGCTTTCTCCAGCATAGTGCGTCTGCTCTGCTGCGACATTATCATCCACATCCTGAGACGCGTCCTGCAGAGAGCTGCAGAGGACCGGGCCACTCATTGGACAGAAGCCATGATTCAGAGGGTAAGCATTACGTCTCCTCTTTTCTTTCTCTGCCTTTGCTATTTATTCCTCAGATCACTTGCAGTAACAAATTGCATGCATTTACCACACAGGCCCTGCACTTGATAGGTCAGGCGTTGCTTGAAGAGAAGACACAGCTTGAGGACGGCACTGTGGAGGAAGTGACCTTTGATTTCAGCCTCAAGGCCCGCAGTGAGTGAAAACTAATTGTTCAGTTAATATTCATCAAGTTCCTCAAAGCTATGTACTGTTTTGGTTTTGTGAATTTTGTGACATAAATGTCTCCTCTGTTCTTCCAGAAATCGGTTCAGAACATGGCAAGTCATTGTTCCTGCTGTTGTCTAAGATTAAGGCTGTTCCTTCCCTTGAAGCTCAGAAAGACATGGTCAAATGGGTTCTCCAGGTAAACTCTTCAGTTAGCCACTTTTTGTTGGCTTTTTTTCTCTTTCACATCACATAACAGTTTCATTTCATAATTCACATCATCGTTTTTGCAGACTGATGCATTATTTTTTTTTTCACCTTTTTACATGAATGTTTTTTTCACTAGATGTTTGAGATTGTCAAGTGCCTTAGAGAGAAGTCCAGTCCAACAGCCTCCATGAGCATGGAGGCAACCAAGCCTGAAGAGGTAAATAAACAATGAATGATTAATTTAAAACTGTGTCATTACCAATTAAATTGATCTCTTGCTTGCATGAGTACGTAGAGATGAAGTTATATAGTGGACTGTTTTTAAGAGGGCTCTGGGCTGTGTTAACTACAATATTTGGAGGTTTGATAAGTACAGGTGAAATAACATGTTCAATAGAGTTTTATTGTCATTAAACTCAAAAATACTTTTGTTGAGTTTCAGGGGCAGGTTCATCAAGAAATGTAAAAACAACAAAAACAACATTATAAAGTACCAAAATAGCAATTATATAAATACAAAGGCACCTTACAGGACACAACCTCTCCAGGTTATAGCATCTCAGTGATTCACCAGTCATTTGATTTCCCAACAAAGTGCCAAACACAATCTAGTTAGTCATGTCTTCCTCTGAAATTAGAAGAAATTCAATTGAATTAATGGAAACATGTGACCGTCTGACTTGTTATTATCCCAGAGTGCTCAGGACAAAGAGAAAGCTGAACGCAAAAGGAAGGCAGAGGCAGCCAAACTCCACCGGCAGAAGATTATGGCCCAGATGTCAGCAATGCAGAAAAACTTCATTGAGTCAAACAAGATGCTGTATGACAACATGCCAGAGAGTGGGGCACAGGGAGAGCCTGTTACAGCAACTGAGAGGTGTGGACAGCCATTCGCAAAAAAAAAAAAGTCATAGTTGGCTTGAGATATATATCCAAACCAAATTAATTGGACTAATTCTAGTTTGGGTTATTTTTGTTCCTCAAGCTGCAACATGGAGCAGTTGGAGCTGTGTGTAGCTGTCGGGCCCCACCGAGGGTCCACTCCAGCTGAGAGGGAGGTGCTCACCTGCATTCTTTGCCAGGAAGAGCAGGAAGTGGCAGCCCAGGCTCAGGCCATGGTACTGACTGCATGTGTCCAGAGGTCCACTGTGCTGACACAGTGCAGAGGAAAGATACCGACCACCAAAGCAGATGGTCAGTCTCCAGTTACTAATCATTTCATTTAATTGTTAACAGTTGTAACTTTATGGGGCTAATAAAATATGTTCATTGTATTTATCCCTTAGGTACAGGGTCATCGTATCCCCTCTTCATGCCCCCGGAGCTGGCAGTTGGGACCCACACTGGGAGCTGCGGACATGTCATGCATGCCACATGTTGGCAGAAGTGAGTTATTACAGAAATGAATTAGCTAATTATTCCTCTTTCGCTGTGTGTGTGTGGTCCAGTAGAAGTCACACTTGACTGTTCATTCATTATTTGCTGCATTTTTCAGATATTTTGAGGCTGTTCAGAACACAACCAGGAACCGACTCCACGCTGAGATGATCATCGACCTGGAGAACGGGGAGTACTTGTGTCCCCTGTGCAAGTCTCTGTGCAATACTGTTGTCCCACTCATCCCGTTGGAACCACTCATGTTTAACTAGTAAGTCCAGTCCACCTTCTCTGGGTCAAATCTGCAGTCGGCTGTTGGATGTACAAAATGTATAAAAGTTAGTTGAATGTTTTCTTCCTGTGTGCAGTGAAAATGCAGAGATAATTGGACAGCATTTGACTCTGCCTCGCTGGATTCAGATCCTCTCTGCCAGGATTAAAGGACTCAAGTCAGTCACTCAGGATAACGGTAAGAAGACAAGATAGAATAATTGCATCTCTTGGATGAGTGAACAGAACTGGCACAGGAGAAGGCATTGCTTATGTGTGTGTGGAGCTTTTAGGTTCAGCCACTGCAGCCTTACAGTGTCACTTGTATAAAACTTATCCACCAAACATGCCCAAAATGTCCAAATATAGTTACAGAGCGTCGTCTAACCTGGCAGAGCATCACTTCTGGTTGCTTCATTATACAACCTCAATTCCAATCTTAATAAAAAACAGAATTTGCCTGCGGTCAAAATCTGTTTTTAGCAACATTTTGCACAGCATCGCAACCTTTTTGGAATTAGGGTTGTAAAGGACATGCTTTATTTTCTGGACAGCTTTTACTGGAAAGCAGCTACACAAAATGATAAAACTGGCATCTCTTGATTTTTTTTCTCTCATGCAGACTGCAACACAGAAGGCAGTAGTGTTGATGGGGACACAGGTCTGTGTGGAGAGGGCCAGGCAGACTTTAGATCCATTCTGAGCTATGGAGTACAAGAGCCGTGAGTGAAACTGTCATCTCCTTTACTATCACTCAAGTATGTATGTTTACTATAGTGCAGCAGTCTGAATTCTCTGCTGCTGCTTGTTATTTAGAAGGAAGTTCTCGGACAGCATAGTGGAGATGCTGGTTGTGTGCGCCACCACAGTCCACAGGGTGGGGCTGCAGACAGCACCCAATGAGCTGTGCCCACGTGTGCCCCTAATGGCTTGGAACACATGTGCCTTCACTATTCAGGCCATAGGTACAGTAAGACTTACCTTAGTGTGTCACGCTTTCCTCTTACATGTTTGTGCAGTTCTCAAAATATGTTTGCTTGTCTTCACAGAAAACATATTGCAGGAAGAGGACAAGCCACTCTTTGGGTCCTTACAAAACAGACAGGTTGGATGCCACATGTTGACGATTAAACAGATAATGCATGTAGAGTATAATGGTTTGGGTTTAACTTCCGTCCATTTTTCTGTTTTAGCTTGCAGGGCTGAAAGCAATTGTTCAGTTTTCAGCAACTCAGAGACTTAAGTGTTCCCAGGCCGTCATTCAAAGGCACTTCACCGACATGTTGGGGGGTATGTGCTCATTTAAGAATACATCATTTTTTTCCTATCTATTGGATGTAATTGTACAGCGAAATGAAAAATACTAAATGAATGAATAAAGGGTGCTTTCACATCCATTTGTTTTAAACTGTGACCTGTGTTTCCCCAGTCTTGCTACCTGTTATGAGCAGAAAGAACACCCCTTCTCTTCTGGAGGTGGATTTCTTCCATCTCCTGGTAGGTTTCCCCGTATAATAAAATAATTAATCATAATTACATGAATGTTTTAATATATTTGAATATGTATGTGTTTTGTCAGGTGGGCTTGGTGCTGTCTATACCCTCACTGTATCAGGAGGAGGCAGTAGACTTACAGCCATCTCCTGTCAGCTCTGCCTACAACCACCTGCACATCCTGCACCTGGTCACGATGGCTCACATGCTACAGATCCTCCTGTCTTCTACAGGTACAAACAAAGACCTCAACCAAAGATTATGGTCTGGCAATACTACCAGTATCTACCAACTACCTACAAATGCTGTAAAATAACACGGACAGTAATGATGATTAAGTAATAGTGTCTATTCTGCCTAGATTTCCCTGCAGGAGTGGGTGGAGAGGAGACAGAGGAGGCGAAGGCAGCGGCAGAGCTGTGTGCTACAGTGTCACAACACACTGGAAGGTATGAGTGCTGCCCATCAACCTATTATTTTTCAACAACCATTAAAATGCTAAGATAAGCAAATCAGGAAAGAGTTCCTGGATTTATGATAACTCATGTAGACGTGTAACTCTTTTGAGTCAAAACTCAAGAACAGAATATTCAATACACTAAATGGAGTTCTGATGCCTTAATTATGGAATTTCAAAGACAGCGCAAATGTGAGCCAAAATTATCACCTCAACAGTTGTGCTTTAGATATACAAATACATTCAGTTAATTTGTCTGATCGGAAGGAGTGACATGCAAATGTATTTGTAATTAACCGTTGACATAACTGTGGATGGAAATCTTTTAAGAATCTGACAGTGTATGTGTTTGTTCAGAATCCTAGTAAAAATTTCATGAATGTCTTAGCGGTGCTACTATATCTCTCATGCTGTTGTTGAAATTGAGTCTATTTTGAGGTTTATTTGCACCAATTCACAAGGAGAAAATCATTATTTTGAAATCTTTCGCTCATATCAGACATGAAACGTAATGACAGCTGCATTGCTTTCATTCAGGCTTGAAATGGCAGCTCTTGACAAGAAGAACTAAACAAATAGAAACATTAATCATTTATCATCCATTGCCATTTGTAAGAGCTCTCCTTCTGGGGTGGCAGCCAGAGAACATATGCTGCATGTCAACTTTTACCTCCAAGAATTCACCCTCTATGTTCCTCCATGAACTCTACAGACATTTCCACCCGGTGTGGGAAAAGTTTGATGTAGCCAGCAGAGTGAGACATACATTATTTATTAGCCTGCTTCATAATCAAATTTGACAGGAATGGACCTCGCCTCTTTGTAATGGAAACAAACGCTCTCTCACTGGAGGCAAACATTGCTCCTTGTCCACTGTTGTCAAGGCCCTTTCCATGCTGCACGCTCAGAGCTGGATATTATAATGTTGACTGCTTTCAGCTTGTTCGACTGATTATTCAGTGGTTCTCTCATCAGGCTGATTCCAGATGTGTCCGGCAGCTCTGTGGCAGAACGAGTGAAGAGAGGAGTGGAACCTTTCCTGCGCTGTGCTGCTCTCTTTTTCAGTTGCCTTACAGGAGTTCATCCTCCAGAGGAGCTCTTTCTTGCTGATGGTAGGTCAAACCGAAGTACTGTATCATTATAATCATACTATCATATGATGATTAATGAATTCAGCCTGACATTCTGGGTCTTTGCAGTTACTCCTCAAGGACAGATGGAGGCACTGTGCAGCTACTTGGCATTACCCTCCAATTTGTTCCAGCTCTTCCAGGAGCACAGAGAGCCTGTTACTCCACTGCTGCAGAGGTAGGTGATACACATTGAGGCAAGGTCATTTTCATCAGCTGTCTTTTAGTATTCACTGGAGAGCTGAGTAGTTTTATGACACTGTTTTTTCTTCCTTAGGTGGTGTGGAAGCCCAGCTGTAACCAAAGCCCTGAAAGGAAAAATCCAAACAGCTAGGTATAGTTTGGACTGCGTATTCCTTCAGTCCCATTTTTATTTTGCAATAAAACATCTCCTAATAATCGACTAATAAACTCTTTGTCCAGATACCCCAGGAGAAGGAATCGTTTGATCGACCTTCCCGAGGATTACAGTGCTCTCCTGAATCAAGCCAGCCATTTTCAGTAAGTGGGGAAGTCCTTTTCAATCACCAACTCTCAGTGGAAAAGTTCAACCCTCTCATCTCCTGTCTTGTCCTCAGGTGTCCTAAGTCCACAGACGATGAGAGGAAGCATCCCACCCTGTGCTTGTTTTGCGGCGCCATGCTGTGCTCTCAGAGCTCCTGCTGTCTCAGCAAACTGGATGGGGATGATGTGGGAGCTTGCACCGCTCACGCTGCTACCTGTGGTGCTGGAGTGGGGATGTTCCTTAGGTGGGTCAATTGGAGGCCTTATAAGGATCGAGAGAATGATTTTCCAGATCTAAAACTGCAATTCTTGACTTTGAGTTGTATTTGTTCATGTATGAAATGTGCTCTATAAATTAAGTTTGCTTTCATGTTGACAGGATAAGAGAGTGTGAAATCGTACTGATGGCCAGTAAGACTCGAGGAAGCACGTACTCGGCTCCTTACCTGGACGATTATGGGGAGACTGATCCTCACCTAGGGTAAGAGTCAGAGCTTCTTTTCTGGGTGCTCAATTGTTACTGCTTCTGCTTAGCATTGCAAATGTAGACATGTCAGTATTGCCTCCCATAGGCAAAAAAGTAATAGCTGCTGCAAGTTAAACACCTTCACCAGCTGCAGACAGCGAGTGTTACAGCTGCAGTTTCATACAGAACTGCAGGTCTCACTCTCCTCGTGTTGAAAACCTGCATTCACACAATATGTGCAGGGTCTGGTGCTTTTCATCAATGATGTTAATGTGCCTAGACCAAACGCTTAACTTCCAATATTAAGTCAGATTTTGTCATCAAAAGTCTTTAAGTTTAATGTAACCAATCATATCAGTGATTACTGATGTTTGTACATTTGCAATGTTTATGTCCCTCCTTCATTGACTTAGCAGCATGAATCTAAAGGGCGAATGTATTGTGTCTTGGACAAACCCTTGGATACATCACGCCTTCTGTCTTTTCATTTCCAGAAGGGGCAATCCATTGCACCTCTGCCCGGAGCGCTACAGGAAGCTGAACCAGCTGTGGCAGCAGCACTGCATCCTGGAAGAAATCGCCCGCAGCCTGGAGGTGGTCAGCGTTATGTTTGCCTTTGAGTGGCAGATGTTGTGATGATTGCTCCAGATGTGGTGGCCCGGGAAGGAAAGAGCACGGTCGTAGAGCGCAATGTGCTCCAGTGCTCCTGAGACACATACACACACACACACACCTACAAACACAAACAACAACCCTCCCACAATCAAAGGAGGCCTGAACAGCCAATCCCTCCCTGATGAAACCCCTGCTGGAGTCTGGAGAAGTGTTACAGTCACAAGAGGAAGAGGAGGAAGATGAAGGATAGTGGAGGGTGATGGATAATGAGTAAACCCAAGTCGCCTTGTTTTAGTTTGATTGTCTGCTGTGAGAATGAGTTTCTTCTAGAGTAATGTTATTTGCAAAGAGGCTCATTCAAATAAAGACAAGCATCAGATACACACTGACATGTTTCTGTTATCAGTTTATGTATTTGATTTCTCTCCTCAGTGATGCTGTGAATTTTCTGCAGTTTCTTTTTGTGTTAGACATTCAGATTTGTCCTAAGTTATAACTGTTGAATTATACTATTTTGGAGGGTACATTGATTTGGAAATGTTTTAGCACGGGTCAGAGATCCTACACATTTTGTGTAGGTGGCCACATCCTACTGTCACCTTTGCTCGTATATATAGACACATATGTAATGGATGAAACATTTATAGAATCTACGTTATTTTCAAAGTTGTTTTAAAACACGTTCAGTATTCTGAGAGAAGTGCACAGCAATCTGCTTCCATATTTCCTGATATAGGTGCATTTAATGATAAGCATTAACCTGGCATAAGCAACATTTTGACACCAGATCAAGATTTTTCTGAATATTTCAGCCATTTTTTTGGACTTTTACAGGTACAAGACCTCGCTAATCCTGAGAATCAGTGACTGAATTCTATGAAAATATCTATCTATGAGATGCTCTTTCAGAAAAACACTACTAGACTAAATATATCATGATTATCAGAGTTCCACTGTACGTTTGTAATGATTAAAACTTATTGAAGGGACCATTGCTCGTCAGGTCATTAGTCACATTTCATCATATGGCACTGACTCACTTAACAATAAATGAATCTCAGACTTAAAAAAAAAAATTCAATATTCTATTTAAAGAAAGAAATGTACTTTTTATTGAAAAACAAACCTAAGGTAGTATATGATATCTTTTCAGTTACTCCATTCATTATTGCTCAGCCTTTTCAGGAAACAAAAATGTGTGAATAATGACATTTCCTCCTTTTTGTGTTGTTTGACAGTACTACATGACTTCCAGGCTGTGGAAATAAAGACACAAGCCTCTATACAGACGAACTGTTGGTGTGCAATGAATCAATGTGAGTGCAGCAGTGTGACCTTTTCTAAAATCTAATGTGCTATAGAATTAGGTTTGTTTCATAATACTGGAATCTCATGTTGCTCACACACATAAATTAATAATCTGTTTTCCATCATAAATATAGTTTCATCCTTCATGTGAGCTCCAGATGAGGCAAAGTTATATACATATATATATATACATTGTCCTTTTCCACAATGTCTCATTGCCAGGATGAAAACTATTAAACTACATGCTTTAAGTTAACAACCTTTCTCTCCCCCCCCAAAGAATACTTAAGCTGTAATTTGCCTTCTCAGCTGCCATGTGCTCCATAATTTCTGAAAAGAAAGGCAGAGCAAGTAAAGAGTTCTTTGACCTACCACCAGCCAATATATAGAAGGCATCATTAACTCGTAACACATAACACGTCAAGTAAGATGTGGTGAACTAGTTTTCAAAGTACTTTTGATCACAAACAATACAACACAGCCATCACCAGCTCAGACGGTTTATTATCAAGCTCTTGGTAGCTCATCCCAGCGAAAATGACTGAGGTGTTTTCATAAGACCGTGGTGGCTTTGCTGAGGCACATGAGATCCATTGTAGTGACGACTCAGACGCTCTACGACATGTATTATGATGTGTATAGCTTCGATTTCTGTCTGGTTATGTGCTTGAACTAATGTGAAAGCAAGACCGTACCGTTTGCCAATATTGGGTAAGATGCACAGAAGGGGTCCAAAAAAAATGTTACCATTGATCTAAACAGTCAGAGCTAATCTAAAGTGTTTCATCATGCTCTTCTAAGTCTTGTACTGCAGGACCAATTTCACTTCAAATCACCCTACTCACATTTTGGTGGAATTGAATATACTACAAATCTTTGCTTTAGTAATTCTAAACTGTTTAACTTTGATGCAAAATCAGGCTTCAACTCCTATGACTTCATCAAACAATGATGTATTTCAAGTTCATTTTGACTCCAGTGCTGCGGCTGACAGGTGAAACAAGCTGATTCGGACACCTGTTGCAAAACCACATGACACTCAGGCAACAAGATATCATTTGTAAACAACACGTTACAGTACTGATGTACAGAAAAAATATGTACGTTTGTGGTGACTTGTGATTTTTGTTGGAACATGTATGGAAAGACTTGAATGCAGCTAAAACCAATATAATGTCAACCACTTAGCTGGATGAAGGCCCTTCAGAGACGCTGCTCACTGAGGCCTGAGAAAGGTCAACTGGCTTCAGGCGTTTCCTTCGGGGGCACGTTGTCTGGCCCGTAGTGCGCTTTACAGGTGGAGGGAACGTTAATGTTGGGGTCTCCATTGTTGCCTGTGTCTATCTGGTTGCACTTGCCGAGGCTCTTGATGATGTTCAGGTTGGTGCGGGCCGTTTCCATGAAGCTGTTCTCCAGCAGCCAGCCGTCAGACTCAGAGTTGGGGTCGCCCTGTCGCAGCACGTTTTCCAGGGATGTCTGGAGGAAGCGAACTCCCGTCAACACCGACAGCTGAAACAAAATGCACACATGTATATTAGTGATGTCACACATGTGAAGACAAATCAATATACAAGAGGAGTTATCTAGTTTGAATCTGGAGCTGTGTGACACAAACTGATCGAGGACAACAGGAGAGGCCTCTTGGAGAGTTGCATGGATGACTGAGAGATAATACGACAGTGGAGATTTACTCAAGGATTAGTGCTGCAAGTGCGTGAGGTGAAGGTGCGACAATAGTGTTAATGCCTTAGGGTTAGGTGACACTGACCACGTCCTCCATCAGTATCCATAAAGTTTTTTTAATGGAAGAAAAAGCCAATGGTCAACGTTGTTTCTGTTGTGATTTAGCTTCATCAGTCAGGACAGTGTCTCATGTTTCAAATTGTTTGAATAAGAAACTATGAGTTGTAAAGAGGAAACAGCTACTGCAACAGTAGCAGCAGCTGCAGCTCTTTTTTGGAGAAAACTGTCTCTAGAACTGATTTAGCATCAAACTCCTGCAGCATTGTCAGACTCACAGTGGACAGTTTAAAATAAAGTGTCAAAATCACTGCAGCATGAACAAAGATGTTGTCTATTTCATTCCATGCTTTCATTTTCAAACTGTGGCACCTACATTACCCACAATGCAACTCAAACACATCATTTGAAGCAATTTATCATTGACTGACTTGACCTCTGGAGCCACAAATACTTGATACAACTTTTGTCACATATGTACTTCCCAAGACCTGAAGCAAAAGTGGAATTCCCCTTTAAATTCACCACCTCCTCACCTCGAACAGCCAGGTGATGAGGACCGTGAGGCCGATGGACTGCATGATGTGGGTGTAGTAGTCCAGCAGGGCCTGACGGCAGCCTTTCATCCACAGGTTCAGCGCCTCCGTCTGGTGCTCGTAGTTGAAGTGAGCCGAGTTGTTGGTGATCTGCTGCTGGATGCAAGGCCGGGGGGAGAAGGTGTTGCAGCAGCTGAAGGGGACTCCGTCCATCAGGTACTTCCCCTCCACGTTACTTCTCAATCGGCTGCAAGGCAGGAAGAAGAGGGAGAAATGTTTGAGCTCCACTGTGTCATTGTTAGGGACCAACTTTTATAACTTGGACTCATCTCAAGTTTGATTTTCTGATGTTTCAGCCTTCTTGTTGAAAATAGAATTTTTATAAAAGGGTAAAATAGTCACACATGATTTAGTGCATGATCATCGAAATCAACAATCCTGTCACTGTTTCTGTCAACTGTTGAATGGGACCAATATTTCAGTGATGACAAACACATGGATCTTAATGTATATTAGTGGTAAGGTTTTATCTCTACCAATAGTTGATCTTTACTTTAGAAATATGACAGAAGATTTGAGAATATTAAACATGTTATTATATTTCAAGTGTACTTTTTATTCACGTTTATTTAGTAGATTTTTTTTATTATAAAAGATAAGATAAGCCTTTATTCGTCCCACAGTGGGGAAATTCACATTAAAACAATGAGGGACTGGAATATTCTTAACTTCTTAACATAACTTTGTTATGTTTGCCATAAACGTGAAAATGATTATTCAATCAATATGTTAAGGTTTAACCTATATAATACTGTGTTATCCCTTTTTTTAAAAAAAATGTTTGCCTCTTTTAGTTATCAAGGGTGAAATGAGCTACACCATATTTTGAGATATTAGTGTGATTAGATATAAGTGTGAATGTACTCTTGACTAAATCAGTCCGTAGTTTGCACTTACTCCACCACCTCTTTTTGGGACATATCCAGGTAGCGGCTGCTGATCCACTGGATTTGAAACCAGTCTTTATAGCCGCTGTTTCCACAGCACTGGAACTCGATCTGCAGCATGTCCACCGTGCGCTTCAGGAAGCAGCGTCCCGGTGTGTCCGTGTCCTTATAGAACCTCATGGCCTCCGTCAGGCCCAGGTTCAGAGACTCCTCCAGCTCGCCGCGCATGCTGTAGCACATCAGAGCCCCCACCAGCACGCAGAAGGTGAAGAAGAAGGTGCATATGATGTAGGGCAGCATGATGAGCTTCCAGCGCAGGAACTTGGTGCTGTCCACGCAGTCGTAGCAGATCTTCCCACCCAGGAAGTTTATGGCACAGGCGATGAGGCCCACGGCGATCAGCATGTTGGGCACGTACTGGATGTTCCTCTCAGACATCAGCTCTTCTCGCTTGTTGATCTCCACCTTGAGGAAGAGCCCCAGGCTGAACAGGATGGCACCAGTCACCACTGAGATCCAGTTCAGGATCCACAGCACCTGAGCCAGCTTGTCCCTCTTGGTCTTGGTGAACTTCACTCTCAAGACGGCCATTGTCTATGTGTCCTCTGTTAAGTTTTCTTTAAAGTCCAGGAGGGATTATGGGTGGGATGCAGCGAGAGCAGGGGAGAGGAACAAGTTATCCTCCAGGGGGTGTGATGGGCCGAGGGGAGGGGGACTGGTTGTACAGTTCTCTGAAGGTCCTCTCATAAGCAGCTTAGCCCTGTAGTCATGATCGATATCTTGCGGGTGCTGCATTATGGTTATGCTGCAGATGCAGGCAGGTCTGTGAGACTACAATGATAAATAAATAAATCTCACATGACAACAGTTTCTCATAATGGAAAACACTGTTAAGACAAAATGCAATGACGTGATCAGTTGTATGCAAGTTTAAAACAATCAACATTTGAGAAATCTGAGAAAAGATCAGCAAGATGTAATCTGGTTTAAACATCATAATTTCCTCATGAATCCAGTGATCCAGGCATTTCTGTCTGGACAGGAATCCCCCCAAATCCCCATAAAATGTAAGAAATAACTGATACAGTGAAACAGACTGCAAGACGTCCACTGTTCCTACCTTATCCTGGTCAGCATTCACCTTGAGCATCTGACATCATTCACCTCCTGTTTTCACTTTGTTTCCCTGCTGACGTCCCAGATTTAGTCCTGAGAAAGACGAGTGGTCGTAGTGACACACATAGTATGAAAGCAGCATCAGAGTGAGACTAGTAGCCGAGTCCTGACCCACCTCCTAATCCCCTTTACGCATTAATCATCCCTGGGCCCCACAAGGGATTTGGACCTACCTTCTGCCACCTACGCAAATCTGTAGACTGTCCCAGCACTGTGAAAGTAATGGATGATGGCCGGTGTGTGTGTGTGTTTGTGTGTGTTTGAGTCGGAATGTAAAAGTAGTAAAAAAAAGTGTCAACATCCGTTCTGAGAGTAGTTCATCATCCAGCATCTATAGTGTCACCATGCGTCCATGTTTTGAATAAACCAGCTCGTAATGTCAAATAAAAATGAATATATGCTCACACAAAGAAATAAAAATTGATGAATCTGTCTTGATTAATTGATTCATTGCTTTGTCTATAAAATGTCAGTAAAAAATGGCAGTTGTTTGTCTTGTCTTGTGTAACATCCAGAGATATTCAGTTGTCCATCATGAACAACAAAATGAAGCAGGTGTTGCCACAATGAGTGATTTCATTCAGGTGTGTTAAAATGGTGACATCACTGATTAGGGTGTGGCCAAAAATACCAAATGCTTGAAAGACTCAATGTGTAGCAGAGTAGTTTTCTTCTCTCTGTCGTTTCAGAAGTTCATTACCTCACCCATTAGATTGACTTACATTCACTTCCTGGAGTCGTACACTCACCATAACTACTGCCTGCCTAACCTTAATCCTAACCTAATCTAATCTAACCTAACCCTGACCTTAACCCAAGTCTTCACCCTAAAGTTGAATGAGTTATCTTGGGCAGACTTTTTGTCATTTTGTCCCCATAAGGAAGACGAGTCCCTGCAATGTCTGTGTACAGTAATAAAAAGTAAAGTAATACGTGTCCAAACACACATGCATACTTGTACTTCTATATTTGTGATTGACATAATGCTGTACATACTTCTCATTGACATTCCCTAAACTAATTCTAACCTAACTCTTGAAACTGACCCTTAACCTTCAAACAGCCCTTTGAACATATGGGGACCAGTCTAAATGTCATACAGGTGATAAATGCCCATACACACACACACACACACACACACACACACACACACACACACACACACACACACACACACACACACACACACAAATATACACTACTCACAGCCATGCTGCAAATCAGCCAATGAAATGTTAACTGAGAGTGAGATTAGTGGATTAACATGTACCAAAGTAGCTTGTGTAAGAGGAGAGTGTTAGCGTAGCCACCGGGTCGGTCAGCAAATCCCCGAGACAGACAGAGCACACAGCAACCGCCGGTCACAGGAGCAATGTTTAACGGAGCTACTGGACACATCCTCGAGTAAGTACTGACAATCCCACAAATCTCTCCCATTTTCTCACAGACCACATTCATGCTTGAATCTGTTCCTGCACCTCCACTGGTCGAATTATAGAAACATGTCTGTGGTTAAAACACCTCTAATACAAGATCATAAACAAGCATTTGTGTCTTTTGCTATAATGAACCAGAGGCATCGGCATATTTTTCAGCAATGTCCTTTGATCCCGCTGTGTGAGCTCCCTCGTCTCTGTGTGGACCCCGGGGTCAGAGGTCAATCATGTTGGATACAGAGGGCCAGTGGTCTGAGGCGTTAGCCAGCAACAACATAAGAGCCATCATCCGCTGGCTGCGCAAGCTCACAGCTGAAGGTACATCAGCAGTATTTGACTACTATAAAAGCAGTAGTAGAAGTTCTGTCCAATACTTTCAAAAAAACTTTCCTTGTTTGCTTCATTAACATTGATAACCTGCTGCAGGTGAAGTAGACGTGGAGGAAGTCCTGCCGACCTTCAGCTGCTGGGTCCAGAGGACATCAGAGTTTGCTAAAAAGGAGTTATTAACTTTATGTAAGAGCACGTTCCTTCAACATCACGTTCACATGTTTGAATGTCACAGCACACACTGAGGAGCTCTGCGTGTGCTCCTGCAGGTTTCAGTCGCTGCCAGGGCATGTGGATGTTTCTGGACCGCAGCTCTTTTACCAGAGTGCACGTGCTGCTCCAGAGACTGAGCAACCTGCTCACCCTGGCCCAGTGGGCGAGGAGGCAGCTCAGCTCAGCCCATCTCTGGCACGGTACACGCATCACAACACACACACAGCCGCAGCAGCACGGAGCAGCATGATGCTCTGATTCTAGTTTCTGACAAACAACTTCACCAGAGTTGTGTTTTCACTCAGGTATGAGGGTCCCGTGTGCGCTGTGCAGGGACACGTTCGGCTCCTCAGATGTCAGACGTGGCTGCTGGAGCCGAGAGCAGCGGGCTCTGAAGCAGCACATCTGGCTGGGACGGCTGGTTCAGTGGTGGGGCATCATGGGCCTTCTGCCTAAGTATCCTGGTACAAATACCATCACACACATGACATTATAATGATGTAATGGAGTGCTGTGAGATGTCTAAAGGGTTTTCTGTTCTCTCCGATCAGAGGCCCACGAGGTGAAGCGGATCTCCCAGATGTGGAAGGAAATGAGTCAGAGCCATCGGAAAGCTCATCTGGAGACGCCCGGGTAACTTGGACGATTTGGCTCGATGGAGGAATTTTGAGCTTTTGTGTTTCTCTCTTCTTTTCATCCCTGCTTTTCTGTGTTCTTATATTTGACTAGATTGGAGGAAGGAGGAAAGGGAAAGTTCAGGTCTTTGATAGAGGGGATGGTGACTCAGCTGGACAGACAACATGGCTGTATTTGGACGTCTGAAGACTGCACAGACCAGAGCTACCCCCCTCCCAACCTGCAGGCCCTGCTCAAGCTCGTGCTGGTGCCTCATATCGACAACATGTCGGTCCAAGCACTTGTATCCATCAACAAAAACCTTCTGTGCATCATACTATTCATTCCCTCTCTAATCGATCATGCTCTGTTTTATTCCAGATAAAACTTACATCTATATTTGACTCATTGTTATGTAGTTCTTAACCTCCGTGCATCACAGCTCATGTACTTTGTCCTGGATATGGCGAACTTCCTGCAGTGCAAAGACGACCTCCTCCAGTCTTTCAGCCAAGCCTTCACTATTCCCTCCAGCTTTTCCCAGCAAATCAGGGCCTTCTGGATGCTCGATCACGGACACATCAAGGTGTATAACCAAGATGCAAAATTGATTTCTCGCATTAGTCGAGCGGTGACTGATTCTGATTTTTGATGAAGCCATTAAAACGAACATATGCACGCCGACTTGCGAGTGCAATTCAAGGGCCAGTTAAGCGTCCCGTTGATTACATTAGTGTCCTTGTTTCAGCAGCCGTAATGGTCTGCAGGTGACACTAATGGGCCGCTCGAGTAGCGCATATGATTAATGTAATAACTCTCCACTGTGCCACTCATTAGTGATGGAATTACAGTATACCTCCCTTTTGGAAGAGGAGATTCTTTCATGGATGATAAAAAATTTGCCTTGTTTCTCAACAAGTATGAGAGATTTTACTGATTAAATGTCATTCAATAATTAAAAAAAACAACTTATAAAGCTGTTTTTTTTCGTCCTTGTTTATGTTACCCAGGCCTCCATGGAGCTTTTACTGAGCCCCAGGGCAGCTGTTCCTTCGCTCTCCTGGCAGCATCGTTGCATCATCCACTGTCTGCTAACGAGGAAACAGCCTCAGACGGCGTTAAGGTACCTCCACTGGACCAGACCTGCAATAGAGAGCGTTGAGGATGCAAAGCTCTGTGCAGATGTACTACTTCAAAACAGGTACATTTTGGTACACTGGTGGCTTCCTATCGGTCATATTTTTGATCTAACATTATGAAGATGAATTAGTCAAATATGACTCACTGTCTTATTATATGTTGTTGACAATGATCTCCAGCTGTGTCTCTGAAGCCTGGGCTCTGCTGAAGAGAGGACACACGGAGAGCAACGACATGGTCACGTACTTCCTGGAGGCTTGTGATCGAGTCAGCCTGTGTGCAGAGGCTTTAAAGTGCATCCCTGCAGGATACAACGTGGGTGGATGTCTTGTAACACAGCAAATATATGTTTAAAAAAAAGGAAAAAAAATCAGCTTTGGAATTATGTTTTTTCCTCATTAAAAATCTCAGGCTGCCGATGTAAATGGGATTGAGACTCCAGGACCTCAGTTGCTGCTGATGAAGAAAGGTATGGCCAATTAAATTAATATCAAATGGCATCACGACAGATCAAAGTGCATTATATTTAACTATGATTTCATTTTATATCACCATTCAGAAGGAAGGCCACCCACCCCGCTGTCTTCCAAACTGTATCAGGCTCAGAAAGCAAACAAGGTGTCTCCAGACAAACTGGTGAAACTGGTCAGAAAGGCTGTGATGGAAGTGAGGAAACCACATCCCAAGATAAGGTGAGGTTGTAGATGGCATGTGGATAACTGAGGTTGAATTGTGTCCAAATGTGTCTCAGAGATCTCTGCTGACCAGGTTCTTTGTTCCAGCGAGGTGGCATGGCCAGAGCACGTAGACAGGAAATCCATCAGCAGAGAGATGTTTCTGTCGACCCAGGCTCTACGCCGCCTCACGCCCAGCCCCACTCCTTTGGAGAGGGTGGAAGAATCTGAGCAAACAGCACCTACAGATGAAGCAGAAGAGGAACAGCTGATTCAAAATGTATACAGATTTATTCTCCCTGCCAAAAGATCATTTTTACCACATGTGATTTTGAATTAAAGCCCTTTATCTGTGTCCTTGCTCCAGCAGCCACCTGAGTCACCACAGCACTTTTCTTCCTCTGAAGACCTTCGATCTGAGTCCGTCTCCTCCTTCACCTCAGCCTCTTCGTTGCCGCTGATGAGACGTGACCGGCCTTATGTGTATCAGACCACCTTGACCCTGCAGAGGATCTCCTCCCTGCTCACTGACGGAGAGAACCAAAGCAGAGAAGAGGAGGATGAAGAAGAAGACAGCAGAAGCCCTTCATCAATTGAGGCCTTGCCAGATTGCCCTGAGCTGATTGTGACACTAGATGGCGCCACAGACCCCATTTTCCTCAGAAGCTTGAACAAAGAGGGTTTGGTGGAGCTGGTGCTTTCTGCAGAGGGTGAGCTTTGTGTTGGATTTTTTTGTTGCACACCATTCACATTAAGACCCTTTTGAAAGATCAGATATCAAAATTCAAGTCTTTTCTAGAGGGAGAAAAAGAGGTTTTCTCAAGCACGGACTTTCTCGGTGTTGATGCAGCACCAGGACCTTCCATGAATGAAACCCCTCCTGTAAATATGAGGTCAGATTGATCTTATCTCACACTATATCTATGCTTCATATAACACTGTCAAGTAAAAATAAAGAGAGATATTTGTTACCTATGGTTCTGTTTCACAAAGAATCTTCTCCCCTTTGCTTTGCAGCAATGACGACAGCCAATCAGTTCCCTCCTTATTTGAGCCCCAGGTGGAGAGTCACAGCTTCCCCTCACCTGACCACGGTGTGTAGCTGCATCCAGCTGGAGAGACAAAATGAGCAGGCTTATTTTTAGTCTACTGAACATTCACATCACTGCATGAACTTTTACCTGCAGAGAAAACGGCCTGCTGTCAGGGAGAGTCTGAGGACATGCTCCACGGTCCCCCAGATGACACTGATCTCAGGCAAGACGGCCAATCAGATCGCATCCCTTTTGAGATTTTCAGTTTCAGTGAGGCAGGTGCATTTGACTGTTTCCTGGAAGAAGAACTTCATCAGGTATGCAGCACCATCGTAGGTTAACTGTCACTGTACCTGTTTTCAAAATGGTGTTTTTCACTGTAAAACATATGAGCATCACCACGTTAGTCATGGTTTCTCCTGTTCCATGTCTGAAACCACTCAGGACCTGCAGACTGACCCTTACCAGGCTCTGCTGTCAGAGGACCCTGTAGCCAGCAGCTCGAGGCTCTCAGCAGGGACTGGTCAGTGGGACATCTCCCTCCTCGCCCCGGTGTGCAGCTCTATCTGCCCCACACAGCTTCAGCACATCTCCGGTGGCTCCCTGACCTCCAACCAGACCTGCAGCATCAAAACCACTTCTGCTCCCTCTTACACCAGCGATGAGAGCTGCCCCGAAGCCCAGTTAATGACGGATGAACCCTGTGTCCAGAGCACCTCTGCCTGGCTGGAACAGGACCTGGAAACCTGTAGAGCTTCCAGCAGCCTTCTATATGCTGCAGAACCAGGAGCAGGTGAAGCATTTTAATAAACCATACTATATCTACAAAACCATACATAAACATATGCAACCATATGGTGCAAGGTGTTCAGTAGAGATACTGAAATATGTGCTACCAGTTGCCTTTTTGGCATTGGTAGCTAAAACACTGCAAATGGTCATTAGAGCTGAAAAACCTATTTATATCATTGCCTGTGATGGTCTATGGTTGAATAGTGTGTGTGTGTTTTGGCCAAACATAATTGCATGTCAGAGGGGCGGCTGTCCTCTGCAGGGTGCAGGACATAGGTTCATGTAGCGAAGGCGGGGGGTCTTGGCTGCTAGGAGAAGGAGACTGGTGAGGAAGTGAAGTGTCAGAGATTGGTTCCCTTAACCTTGCTGCAGCAGTCAGTCATCCATAAAACAGCCCCCTCTCCCTCCCCCATGCTTTCTATAGGGGGGTGCACTGTCTCCCACTGCAAGCAGACCTCCCTCCATCTGCTGGGTTGTGCTGATCACCGCTGGGCCTCGGGGATCTACGGCCTATTGCCCCACGCTGATGCCCCAACCTTGTCACTGGGACAGGGGTTAAAGACATAACAGTGGGGCAATGTTGCATAAAATTAAAAGAATAGAGTCAGAATTTTCCCAGACATCAATTTTCCGTGGCGTTTCCAGCAATGGATCATTACAGCTCATCAAATTTTAATAGAAAGCAATTGTGATAATGTTCCCTATGTATGGGTTTTGTTTTTCACAGGTAATAAGAAGCCTCCTCTTGTGCTAAGCCAGCCATTTTCCTACAGCCTGGTCAACTTCACAGACTTCGCTGCAAAAGGAGACAACAGGGACAGCAAACAGGTATTTATCATAGAGAGATAACAGCCCGTCTGATCAGTAGGGGTCACTATTGTTCCAGTTAAGAAGCTTGACAGCCTCTCTGTTTTGGATGATCTCATTTCTGGTCCCTGAGGATTTTGCCTCATCACAACCCAGCAGGTGCCCTCTTTACTACCCTTCATCCCTCTTTCTCCTGTCCTCCAGCATAAACACCATTGCTTTTAAGATCTCCGCCTACAATGATGTCATTTTGCAAACATGAAGGCAGCGTTTCAGGGGGATGTGAATCACTTGTATCTTGGATTACAGAGCCAAATGTGCACAGAATGTAGCTATTATTTGTTTGTCAAAAATACACTCTTGATGTCGATGTTGTCCCCTTTTTATATTACGTCATTTTACTGCTTTGCTGTGCATCAACCTGAATATTACACTGCTAAACACTGTAATGCCATTGCACGGATATGACCAGGTAATTGTTTTACTGAGGTTTCATTGGATAATTGTTTAATTGGGATTCAGTCAGCTAATTATTTTGTTCAGAATTGGGGACCATATGGAGCTTGGCAGGTGAAACATAATTAGGCCATGTTAATTTATGATGATTATACCTTGGGCCTGAGTAGCCTATACTGTACAAACAGTGTGTGTCTATCATGGTCAATCTATTTTGGTTGTACAGTGCATGCTTGTAGTGAATGCATTATATTCATTAACCTGCAGCCTCGGTGTGAGCGTGTGCTTCCAGGGGGTTGTTTGGAAAGAAGTACTGATAGTGTTATCTAATTGTTCAGCCCAGAAACACTGCGGCGCAGGATTTGCTCAACAGAGAGATATTAATGACTAATGTGTGGAAATGAGTTTAAGACAAACCCTTAATGGCTGATCAATCTATTAAATGCCAGAGTGGCTACAGATAAGGAAATCAGGATATTAAACATAGTTATTAGTGCAAAAGAAATTTGATCTCCTCCCATATGACCTGGTGCACGACTGTTAATGATGCTTATTGTGGCACAGTTATAAATGAGACATTTAACATGGCGGAAACAAAGTCATCGATCAAATCGTAGAAAGCTCACAGAGAGATCATGGCAGCTTAAAAAGATATCACAAAATGAAATATTATTGACTTTCTTGTCTTTATGAAAATGCCAATATTTGCAGAGAGGGAGAGGCAGCGTTGGGTTATGTCGCACGTTAAAACATTCGGGATTCAAGGGGAGACGAATGGCCTCTATTAGGGGCATTTAATCAGTGCTCCCAGTCTCCTGCGCCCCCCTGGGGAAAGATTAATGGGTACAGGATATTTCATCAGGTCCTCCACATCACTGCCCAGGATATGAGGCCGTAATTGTGTCTGTTTTTGCTGTTGTTTTGTGTTACAGGCAGACAAAGAGGAGCCCGCAGGTTGGGGCACTCTGGGGAGGGGTTCACAAGGTGCCATAAGAAGCGGGAGGACACGATCGAGGAAAGGAAAACGGGTGAAGAGAGCATGAACACTAGGACACCGCCTGGAGGACTGAACTGAAACATATTTATTCATCTTTTAACATGATGCATCTTTCTTCTGATTTGACTTGAATCCAAATCTGGGTTTGATTTATTAACCTAAAGCAATACTGTCAGGATGAACTCGGATCACACGACAGGCTTGATGATCAGCACATAAGACTTTTCACCTTGACACCAACCAGCTCCTCATCAATCACCTGGTTGGATTGTTCCGAGGCCTGCTTCTACCAGCAGCAGCCACATTGTCCTGCCACACCCTTTTCCCTTCCACTGTAACTGTCAGAAACACTCAATCAATAATGAATTTCTCAGGAATTATTGATAGACATGAATTATTAAATATTTTGCTAATTAAAACTCCAATAAAAAATGGCTGACATGATGTATTTTTACTACCCGGTCAACATCACAAGGATGTTCGCCCACATGCAGCGTAGATACATGACATTTGAAATGCAGCGATGGCGTCCTTGAAAATGATTCTGCACTTTAGATTCTTCACTGTTTTTTTTTTTCCCCTCTTGAAAAAAAAAAGGATGTTTGCTTTGCTGCCATTGCATCTCATGAAAAATGGATGACCTCCCAATGCTTTCTGCTGCCCATCGCTCCCCATATTTGCACAGAGCCCAGGGACTGCATTTGGGTTAGCATCCTCCTCCCTCCCTCCCTCCGTGGCTTGTTCTGGGGGTGAATAACTTAACACATATTTCAGCTTGACACACTTCTGCTCTGGGTCTCCCCTGGGTGCCCAGTTCATGAGCCCACACATGCTGTATTATTTAAAAGTGGCTTGGAGTTCTCTCTGTGTGTGGATGTGCATGTAATCTCCTGTTTGTGTAAGGGGGGGATGTCTCATAGAGTTGTTAGGCCTTTCCCTGTGACCTTGCAGGTGTGGCAGCACCTCTGATACCGGATGATGTCTGAGGTCTTTTGCTATTCTGTGCTTTGATTTTTCTATTAGAAAAATGTCAGATCAGGCAGTACTACACCTCAGTTATAATGTATCACAACAGAAAGGCTTAAACTGCAAAATGACTTATTACAGAAAATGGGAATCTGGACTGTTTATCACACACCCAAGAATAAAGATTTACCAGAGGTGAAAAAGCCCAAGGAGCATGCAACATAAGTAACGATATCTAATGATGCTGAAAAGCAAAATGGGCTCTGTACGTTGGAATGCAACCAACTTTCAGGCCAAGACCTGACACACACACACATATATAAGCACACACACATAATAACTCAAGCTAATCTGAGAGCTGATAACGTCATGGAAATCAGAGTGCAGTGCTGCAGCAAAATGACACATAAATCATGCGCAAGGGAGAGGATGTAAAAAGCTGCAGTTGCTATGATGGATACAAATGGCCGTCTGATGTCTGGAAAGCTCTGGTATAAACAATTGTCTTTGTGTTGCACAGGAGTACGATTCATATTTCCTGATGCAAAATGACTCAATATCAGCCTCTAAAGTAGCTCTTCATATAGCTCTTTCACATTTGCCACCTGAAAATGAAGATGTTTACATTTTCTGATCAAATAATTTTTTGGGGGACAATCGACAGAGGGTCTTTTCTTGACAACATCTTTCAGCGTCCTGCATCTGTAGGCTGTGCATCATCATACTTCCAACATGGAACAGACGGGTCTAATGCTGCTGTGTCGCCCACTGGAGGGCACTGTGAGCGGCACTGAGGCTGAGGCCCAGGGAGGTTGAAAGACACCTTGGCCAGCTCACCAGATGGGCTCAGTGAAGCATGTCAGATGGCTGTGACAGCTACCTGCCCTTCCTTAAGGACTGTCACCATGTATAAACAAACCATTACTCTAATTTGTGAGTGCATCGTCTTATGTGTGTGTACAAAATGTGTGTGTGTGTGTGTATGCAAGGGTGATTGCATTGAACCCAGTGAATAAACATATTTGCAGATTTGTACGTACATTATCTAACCCAACCTTAAGAAAATAATTCTCTTGTTGGTGCCTAAGGTATTTGGCATTAATCTCACCTAAGTCATTAATCAAACCTCAGTCAAGCTGTGCAGCCTACATTTGGTAAAATCTGCAGAACTTAATTCTAAATTCTAATTAGGATAGCAAAATTTCCAAAAATAGCAAATGTGTCAAGCTGAATTTTGGGGGAATTAATACAATGGTGCACAAATCATCTATATTATTCCCATTTGATGGAAACTATTGGTCTAATTTTTCTGATTGCAAACATTAAATAGCTTGAGTGAAGAGCTGGAACAAGCTCAAACAGAATATATATGTTATGCTGTCAGACAGTGACTTATATGATGAACTGTCCTATCTACTGCGTGTTAAGATAAACGTTATAATGAAGTGTTAAATACTTGAACTGTTGCAAATGGGACGAGCAGTGAGGAGCAACAGCCTAGATGCAGAGAAGATGGAGAGACCCCGAAGGCCTCGAGCTGCTCATTCATTTGCAGAACAGCGCGTCGTCGGATGCTGCGCCTCCGCTCATCGCCGCCTCCACTGCGCAGGCGCAGCTCCTCCAGGACGCAGAGAGCAGAAGAGGGAGACAGGGGGAAAAAATGGCCCTCGATAATTTAATTTTCGCTCAGTGCATCCTTTATTTCTTAGCCTTCGTGTTCGGTTTCATCGCCGTGGTGCCTCTGTGGGAGAACACGGAGGACTTCGGGGGGAGATGCCTGCTCTTCACCAGGGGGATGTGGCAGAACGAGAACATCACTGTGTCGAAGCTGCGCTTCATCGTGGAGGAGTGGGGACCCGAGTCCTCCTGCAGCTTCATCACTTTCGTCGGGATAGCGTCCCTCATCCTGTCCGCAGTGCAGGCGTGGAGGCTGCTCTTCTTCCTGTGTAAAGGACACGACGAGTGAGTGACTCTTCACATGTGCAGGGCACATTCAGCCTCAGTGTCAATGTGTGTTTTCTGTCCATCTCCCACGCCCTTATATGCGCATTATTCCTGCAGAATCACACACAGAGTGCATGTGATATAAGGTGTGATGTGATGATAAAAGACACAGAAGGAGGCTGTAAAATGATTAGTCACTGTCATCCTCCATTCTAAAGATGGAGGGACACACTTGCAGCCTTTGAAAAATGAGGGCTCACATACAGTGTTTCCATCACAGGCTGCGAAGTGATGCTGGATAATGTTCCATCTGAGCAGGGCTTTATTTTAACATTAAGCAGCAGATTGATTCACCCTCTACGATTTCTGTTCCACCACCTGCCTGCAGCTCCATATTCAACGCCTTCCTCAACCTACTGATCAGCTCCCTGGTGGTGTTCACAGTCTTCCTGTCCAGCACCATGGTCAGTGTGGGTTTCAACATGTGGTGCGACTCCATCACAGAGGGCGGGAGCATGCCCAGCAGGTCAGAGAGCAGCAGCGCACACACTCAACCTTTCACACTATTGTTACACAGTGTAGCGGTCATCCTAAATAGCAGCTTATGTGTGTTGTGTTTTAGCTGTGAGGACCTGCAGGACACTGATCTAGAACTGGGCCTGGACAACTCGGCTTTCTATGACCAGTTTGCTATAGCTCAGGTGAGACTGTTTTATTAATATCATCCAGACATTTAAAAAAAAACCCTCCAAATCTTAGTCATGCTTACATAAGACCCCTTCCTGCAGTTTGGCCTTTGGGCCGCCTGGCTCACCTGGCTCGGCATCGCAGTGATGGCCTTCCTCAAGGTCTACCACAACTACAGACAAGAGGACCTGCTGGACAGCCTGATCCACGAGAAGGACCTGCTGCTGGGCCGCTCCTCGCGCCGCAGCTCGGACCTCAAGACCGGCCTGATCTAGAAGAAGAAGCACAAACACACACACTCAACAGTACAGCCCTCTCGCCTGCCATGAAAAACACCAATGTTTGCCTACGTAGACAATCAAAATGAATTGGCTTTTGCTCCCATTGATCATGGATTGAATCAAACAGAAGGTTTTAGCTTTGTTCTCCAAAGATAATTGATTTCCCCTCAGAAAATCTCCCCATGGTTGTTAATCCTCCAAGATTCCTGCTTTATTGAGTTTGTTCATCCGCCGTGTGTATTCCTCTTCAACACACACAACCACAGTTCAGCTCCCATAGCATTAAAGCCATTTAGTGGAAATATAAACCCAGTTTTTCTCAGCTCAGCACAGTATTAACGGCTTGGACAGATCGGATTGGATCATGTTGTCTTTGTGAATCTTCTGCATGGACCTAATGCATGACAAACTAATAGGGTGGTGGTTTTTAGATGTAAAGGGATGTTTGTTTTATTTTATACACCAATACATGTGTTCCTAAAGTAGGCTTCTTTCTGGTAGGTCTGCACACTAGTCCATGAAGTGACGATTTCTTTGCATGCTGCAGCAAAGCAAAAATGATGTGTGCTTTTGCAGTGTATTCACAACAGTTACAAAAAGGTGTTTTATAAAAATGACAAATTGTAGTTGAGAATATTTATGTATCGAGCAGCCACTCCTAAAATGCTTTTAGCGATCTGTGTGAGATAAAAGACTAAACCTTTTAAATACATTTTGTGCCATATACGGTAGTAACTCAGGCTTCTCCTTCACTTTATAGGCTACAAACCAATATACTGTATTACTGTGAATAGACGCACAAATGTACCTGCATGCATCTCTCTCCCTGTTCCATACACATCACACGCTCACTGACTGTCAGAGATTAGAGGAAGAAAGCAAATCGTCTGCTTGACTTTGATAGGCAATGACAGTTTTATTCAAAACAACTGAAATCATAAAACGGTAGGAACTAAGAAAACCCTCCATAAAGGCACTTCTTTCAAAGTGACCGTAAATGTTTGGACAGCCGTGAAATGCAGCTTCTAAGCTAAATGTGCATATACAGGACATGAGTTCACTGGGTATTTGTTTTATTGCTAATGACAATTTAGTTTGACAGTACAGAGTGGAGAGTATTTCTTTCTTCCATACAGGCGTTATTAGCCTTATATTGCTTTGACATTCAAATGTGAAACCTCCGAAATCCTTTGCTTTTGAGATCCCTGAAACCTGTTATATAAAGAACAATGTTTTACTGGAAACTATGTGATGTGTGTTATTGCTCATAATGAGAGGTCTGTGGGATGTGGATCACTGTGCCCTTTGATATCCTATAATCCATTTGTGTGGTGGTTTGGCTGTTTGAATTATATTTGCTTCATTTGATAAAGGGACTCATACAATAACATACAGTATCTGATTCTGTTATATCCTCATATTAGTAGCAATGACCTAGATATAAGGTTTTTTTTTTCCTGTATTGCAAATATCTGCTGAGCCCACACCCATAAATACATGTGTCCAAAGCTCGATGAGCTTTTGACATCACGATTAAAACCTGAATATTATTGTTCTTTTTTAATTAGAAATGTTAACAGGTAACAAAAAGCTAAAAAATTTAAAATAATTGAAAGTCGGATATTTGCGTCGATGCAGATATACAGTATAGAAGAATAAATAACATTTAGGATATTTTGTGGGAGTCGAGCGGTTATAAAGAGGAACACTGTCAAAAGCATTAGCATTCATTCAGGTTGAGTATATTCTCTTCGACGTTAGATAAGGAGAGAGAATTCATAATGTTGTGCTGCAGATTTCCTCCTCAGCTGAGCTAAGAAAGACAGACAGCAGACAGTCTGTAAAGAAAGAGGTGTTTTTCATCAGTTAGTCATTCAACCTGGTGCTGTGAAGTGATGCAGCCCTGTTGTTTTCCTTCTCATTAGCCAACACTTTACACATTTGTGCTTCCATCCGCCTCCTCTCGAGGCCAAAGCCGCTTCCAAACATCTCTACATTCATTTATGTGCAATTACAAGGCTGAATATTGTGATAGTCCTTAGTATATTGAGCCATATATACACATTCAGTTCTGTGTAATATCTCATAGACACAAAAAAAAATCATGTAACAAAATATTTGCATTCCATGGAAACATTCACTCACATACAATAGACTGTGACGAGACCTGAAAAATCAGATGGTTGTGGTGATTAAGTGAGCGTTATATGTGAGCATCAACATTGCAGATGTGCAAAATCAGTACAACTTAAATAAGGAGTGGCATGCCCACCCACTTAGTACATATATACAAACAGACATGGAAGCTACATATTTCTGGGATTACACATTTTTCCCTTTTTCACTGTGAGAGTGCTTCAACACTGCAGACAGTGTACAGAGCCTTGCCAAATGGCTGAGGTGTTTTTAGGCCAGGGCTCCTTCCAAGATTGGAAAAAAAGAAGGGTCTGAAAAAGAAAATCTAGGAGGCTCCATGTCTCCACCTGTGGTCGGTCTCAGTCACTGCATGGTCAGCCATATCCAGCAGCCCCACAGAAGCTGTTTCATGTGCAGCAGGTAGACGGCCAGAGCGGCCTCCAGCTCCTCGCACACTCGCTGTGGGCGCCGGCGGTCTGTGCAGTACATGGCCACACCCACGAATGACATCATCAGGAAGAGGCAAGTGAACAGGGCGAGGTGGGGGCGGGACGGTGTCGTCTCATAGGCTGCAAACGTAAAACCAGCTTTTCACAATTTTGGTTTGTAAATGAGCATTTGCATCATCACATGAACACAGTTCTCGCTTTGCTCTTAACACAACAAAGACCTCGAGAGGCAAAACTTGGCGGCGGATTTCGTGTGATTGCATGAAAACGGTGTAGTGTCACACAAACTGTGCTTTCTGTGCTTCAGACATTGTTAAAAATGGGGTGACAGTGACAGGCTGAGCTCTATTTTGCATGGCAGGCAACAAGGTTAATCAGAAGTGCTTGACCTAACAGTGAACCTAAATCCCTTTGTGCCTTTCCCACACATACCTACACCCAGTGGACCATTTTAATAAATAACTGTGGGCACATTCATGCACATTAACATAGTGATTCTTTCAGACTCACTTACCACCTAAACAGTCACAGTAAGGAATGTCTGTGAAGCCGACAGAAGAGAGGCCAGTCAGTCACCAAGAGCCAACCTCTGTGATGTACAGCAGCCACCAACCGGCTGCTGTGCCCTCATAGACTCCACTATCTCTCTGGAACAGACTCCACGGTGCCTCATTTGCATGCATAATTAATTATGAAAGAGTAAATCATTCGCTCATGTTTGCGAGTCTCTCGGCATTACATTATTTTTAAACAGCAGCATATCCCCCAAGGACAATAGTTTACGAGGCAATCTTGGGATGTTTTAATGCATTTTGTTTTTTCTCTTTACTGCTAAGTGCACGGCAGACACCGCTGGGTTGAGGGCCCTCATGTTCTCTCTTGTTGTACAAACACATCTGATCGTGTGTGACTGAGCAGGCTGGTTGTGATGTAAACTGTTTGCAAACTTGTCTGTTTTCTCACCATGTACTGTGGTCTCTGGCTCCCTGAATCGAACCCTCCGCTCGCCTTTCCGTCTGTGGTTGGGTTCTGTGTCTGACCCGTAGCTGGGACTTGGCCTCTTTAGAATGGAGGTGGGGACTTTGCCATTGGTTACCTGCATTGGATACAGCTCAGGATAAGTACAGCCACAGCGAGCTCATGAGTGCATTTCAGAGACGGGCTGCAAACAGCTGCGAGCCATGAATCTTCTGCAAACGAACTGCTTGTATCCAGAGTCACGCTGCAGGTGTTGTCAACACTACCTTAGGCTTCGGTGTGTCCTCCTGTTGGTGGTGGGTGTCCTTTCTGTGGCGGACCTCTGAGTGTTTCTCCCGGTGGGAATGAGGAAGACAGTTGACAGTTGAGTCTTTGATGGACTCTGCAGCAGCGAAGCGTTTGGACAGTGCAGACACACACTGACCCAGGGAGTCTAGTGAGAGAACCATGACCAGACATGAGTAGTGATCGAGCGCTGCTTCACCCTGGAGTCTGCTCCGAAGAGAGGCAATGAGGTGAAGTTAAACAAACAAAGGTACACATGCAAATGTGTTGGAGAAAAGACACTGGTGTTAACTCTGTCAGCACCAGGTAGAGTACACCTTGGTAGACTGAAAAACTCAGCCTCAGTCTGGTTGCTCCTTCATTTGTATCGTCTGAAACTCTATCTCTACTAAATACTGTACATGTTTTGTCTGTCAACACTGCCTGATGAATTCGTCACATGCCTGACTGATCAGTGATTTAATCAGTTGATAGGTTAATCTATCACTGTCTTGGGTCATGTCCAACTAGAATAGCTTCTATGGAGAATGAGTGATTGAAGGAGAGAGACACAGAGGGGCAGGCAGGCAGACGTTTGGATGTTAATGAGCATCCTTTTTTAATTTTTATAAAATTGCCGTGGGAATGTTCTAACAAAATGCCAGATGAAGTTCTAGAGAACATTAGATAAACATGTTCCTTAAAAAAGATTTGAGGTCAATGGAAACAAACAACTTTTGATTCATTATATCCACTATCTTAACTTTTTTAAGACAGCGAAGGCAAGAAGGCCAAGAGGAGGAAAAGTAATAATGATAATAATAACTTTTTCAAAATTAATTAAAAAAATAAATGACAAATTATGATGGTCAAACTTTCAGTTTCTATTACACCAGGCAGTTGTTGTGTTTTTCTTAAAAGTGAAAAATGTAGAATTAAGGGTCACAGATTCAGGGACAGTTAAACATCTTTCATAAGAGCTTGTACCAATGTATTTATTTCTTTTTGCCAAAAGAAAAGTAGTATGTATTGATCTTTTAAAATTTTCTCATCACACCATGCTATAAAATTATTGGTACATTTACATATTATGTTTAAAATAGTGCAACATTTTAAATTCACTCACATAAACTTAAATGTATGTAATTTCTTTCAGATATGAGGAAGATCCATTGATTTCTTTCATAAAGCTGGAGAGGTTGTTGCTTTTTAAAAAAGTGAACCATAAGCTTCAACTGCCCCTCCCACCCAAATAATTTTCATACATTCCCTACTAGTAGTTAGTATCTTGGTTAATCAGTTTCAAAATATTACCAAAAATAAACCACACATGCATCCTACAGTCCAACCACAGGTGAAATCCTCTAATTCAGTTTGCAAATACATGTAAATAGTTGGCTGCGGCAGGGTGACTGACCCGGTTGACAGCAAGTGGTATCTAGGGGACAGAAGCTATAAACTGTTAAACATGCCTCTGTTGAAGCGTCTCACTGTGGGTCAAAGAGGATTTCTCTGTGCACAATACAGAATAAAAGGTCACAACAAGTGCACAGGGACCGCTGTGTGTCCTGATCTGCAACAACATCTACAGCCGCTCTCTGACCCTGCACTCTTTCACCACTTCACCGCATGTATTAGACTATGTGAGGTAAACAACAAGGAGCGTTGTAAATCTTTGTCTCTATGCGCTCTACACTCCTGTCTTTATGTAGCTGGCCCTGTTCGGCACCACTGCCTCCGAGAGCTGACTCGACAACAAAGCAGGTTTCTACGTATTGCTTTTAACACCGCAGCAGTCTTCACAAAAATGCAGAGTTCAGAGCACAGAGTGTTGTTCCCTCTTAATGCAAGCCAAGCATACATCCTGTACAACAAAACTGCGCCCTCAAACTGTCACCAAGCCACTGTTCTTTTTCTTCTCTGCATAAAAGCACTTCTGTGTCCAATACAACTGCAAGTGTTTATTAATTTAACATCTTCATGGGTTGGAGTGGTTTAAAGGTTAAAACCACGTCCTCTCTGCGCTGTGCTTTCTGTGCACAGAGGACATAATTTGTTCTGGAGATTAACATCACTGTTCTGGTATTGTCATGCCTCACGAGACAGTGAGGACTCCACCCTCGTGCCTCAGACTGAATGTTAACAGTGTTAAATTATATACTACTGAGAGAGGCGTCCTCGCATGTTGTTTTTCACTGTCTACCAATCTACAGACTGTAATTTCCTTTGTTGTGACATTGTGTCGGGATGACAGCAGTGTTTACTGTATCACTGAGTGTTTACCTGAATATTCTGTCTTGCCAATCTCAGCATAGACAGTGGCCATAAGCTCCAGGCTTCTGGCTGTAATGGGGTGGTCATTACCAAAGGCCCTCTGGTGGATCTTTGTAGCCTGAAAGATGAATTAACAGACAGAGGATATTTGAAGTTGACATGTGAGTGCAGTGGTGAAATAAGTACTCAGATACAGAAGCAATACCACAGTGCAGAAATATTCAAGTAAAAATCCTGCATTCAAAATATATAAAAAATAATTAATAATAAAAATAGATTTTGTATAAATAATCTGAATCTGCTAAGTAACATGCAAATAATGACAAATAAATGTTGTGAAGTGAAAAGCATAGTATCAACCTCCAAAAAGTGGATAAAAAATATTAAGTAGCATAAAATGTGAATACAGATGTAAAGTACAATTACCTCAAGACTGTGTTTAAGTAAATGCACTTGAGAGTATTCAGTTAGTATTATACTGCAGGAGATCCATAAAATGTTGAATTTGTTCTATCGAGAGAGGAAGCAAAGGGGATGATGAAACTGACATACCTTACCGCTGTATTCTAGAGCCAGGTGAGGTCTGCGAGGAAAAGGAGAGGAAAACAGCACCATTAAACAAATTACATGACCTTGACTTTATTCTGTTGCACTGGAGTAAAATATTTTGTATCTGCTGAAAGCAAAAGCAGTCTCCAAAAAAATATAATTATCAGATGAAATCAACCCTTGCACATTCTTCCTCCGTGTGAACACAAATATTTTTAAAGCCAACAACAATGCCTGACCTTAATCAAATGTATCAGCTCTTGCTGCACAGTCAGGTGAGCGTATCAGTTTCAGTGAAGCACAGAAGCATGAGAAATCCAAACATGCGTGTGCTGTGATTAGACACTGAGAGCAGGGCTGCAGGTGCTCAGGCGCCTCATGGAGGAAGTGGAAACCTTCTATTTCTGCCAGCACTGACTGCCCCTTTCTATTCTCCAGGGTGAATTACAGAAGACATGGCGCTTACAGGTTGGTTTACTGACTTGTGCCCTTCCACCACTCTTGTGCTGGGTGCTAAGCTGAGGTGAACACGATGTGGTGCACTGAGGATCTGCCAGCTGTTCCGCTCATATCTGCCCCGGAAAGTCAGCCAAGGACATTCATCACCCTCACACCCTCACGTGTGCTTATAGATGTAGAGCAAGCTCTGTTTAGTGTGACAGATGTCAGCTTTGCTGTTCAAAACCCACAGTTCCCTTCAATTAGTAATGCCCAGGTGTCAGTTTGCACTGCTTTAGAAGGTCCTTTTCAAGGGACATCTGATAGGCAAAAACAGAAAAGCCCTTCACTGGCCCAAAGGACTTCCTACAACATCGCTGAAAGATTCAGGAAGTATTACAACTTCCTGTGGACAAGAAAGAAAAACTGGGATTGAGGCTTAGGGTGGAGGTCTGCAAGAAAAGATCAAAGAGCAGAAATTGCTGTTCAGACAGACAGCCAAGCCTCTGGGGACAGTCATGCACAATCACTACCGTCTCATGTAAGTTTAACTACTGTATGCTGCTGGCATTAATGAAGCACAGTGACCAGCAAACCTTCCACCCCCTGTCACCCTCTCTGGTAATCAGGTTAAATGGCCTAATCCAAACAATGACAACACAGGCACAGAAAATGGGTGCATGCTACGGCCTAACAAAGTACCCCTGCAACAGGAGCCACCAGATCCAGTTAAGGTGTTCCTCCTGTAACACTCACGTAGAGTGCGGTGTCTCTTTTCTCCACATCTACAGGGAAATTCAACTCTAGCTAAAAAGACCTGGAGCAGGAGTTTATCTAGTTCGAAAAATTTCCACTCCAGAACGGCTGAACGTGTGTACGTGCAAGAGGACGTGGAAATGCATACGTTTCACACATGCAGAGTGAAAAAGACTGTCCTGACTTTTTCTACATGGCACAGAACTATGAAATGTTAATAAAACCAAAGATAAAAGTGATTAATTCCTGAGAATGTTTTTTTAAACTGTCACATACATTTACCCTTAGAAGCCAAATATTCATTTCAGTGATGCTGGAGCATATTATTTTAAGATTATTTCAGTTTGATCTTATAATCTAAGCTGAGGCTTTACCTTTATAAACACATACGATTTTTATTGCTCCAGGCTGCTTTGCAATAAAACTGATAACAGGAACTAATGCAAACGTATTGTTTGCTTTGTTACCACTGAATCACCATTTTTACTTCAGCTCTGTGAAGTGATGAAGACTCAAATGCAACAGAAACACATGCACACATACACATATATGTATATATGCATACAGTATTTCTTTATACAAAACTGGTAATAAAACAGTCATAAAAGTGACTTTATTTAACTATAAATTCACTCACGACGAGCCCACTGGGCCTTTAAACTCACAGAACACGTAACGCCCCATTAATTACGCCACAACAGAAGCTACAGCAGGACACAGTTTTACCTACTGTTTGCTCATGATGCACAGCTGGGCCAGCCGTTCGAGGTGCTGTGCCTGGGAGGCCTGCTCCGAAAGCTCCTCTGGGGTTGTCCATCCTGCAGAGCCCAGCGTAGCCTCCTCCTGAGGCCCTGTTACACAAACACAGGGCATGGAACACAGTCAGCCAGCCACAAACCACTCAGTCTTTCCCTCTGCTCGTCTATCTATCCCCGGCTCCCCACTACGCTTTGCTCTCTTTACCTCTCTACCACTGCACAGAGTTTGAAAAATAAAGCCCCAAAAAGCCTGAGTGTCTGGCTATCAGGCTGTGTGGCACTGCTGCGGACTTTAAGCCTGAACAGCAGAGTGGAGCCAACTGAGTACTGGAGACGCAAGAGCTAAGAGAGATAAGGGCAGGACAGAGTGGATAAGGGAGTCAAACAACACGCTCACCACGCCCACTGGAACACATGCATGCACACGGTGACAAACCACAAACATACAGTGTGTACTGTACACACCACGCACATACAAGAGTGGAGGTGGAAATGAGTTTGGCGTGGAATCGATGCCACACTCAAGTGCAAATAAATCATGGTAGCAGGTGTTTGCATTACAAAAACCACAAGATGACAATTAGGTCAGCTGTCAGTCGGGAAATACTGAGAAGGGTGCATTTAAAAAAGCCACTGGGGAGTGAAGGAAAGCTTGTGAGCTGCAGACATAGTGCCAGCTCTGCCCCTGGAGTCCAGCATTCAATCCAAGTGAGTGCTGAATCAGGGGCTTCAGTATTGTATAGCGACACACAGCTCCTAATGAGCAAAGTGTGGCCATTTGTCTTCTACTATGTCTGTCCCCGATCTCCTCCACTGTGCCTAGCACGCTACACTGCGCTGCTGCTTCAGCAGCAGACACAGAGGAAGAGGCAGACGTCTGGAGCAGCAGCAGGTGATGAATGAGTGGCCTTGTTGTGAATGTGCTCGCTTAATCCTCCAGCAGGTACATTGTAAACAAAGACAGACTTGGTTGAAATGGGAACAGCATTTCATATTGGCTTAATGGGTTAACAGAATAGTATAGAATAGTATAAACAGTAAGAATAGAATAGTATGTGCATGTTAGTTTGTAGATGCAGGTCACACACAAGTCCCTTTGGAGAGCTGCCTACTACAAACACAGTCTGTCAGCCACTGAACTGCTTCAGTGTATCCGGTGCTTTGCTAACAGCTTCAAAATTAAATGAAAAATAAATTTGATTCCACACAATTTTCTTATGATTTCCTAATCAGTTCTTCAAACATTTCATAAAAAGAATTATATAATTTGGCACTTTTTTTAACAGATAAAATAGAGACAGAATTTGAGAACTGATTATGAATGAATTGGAATGAAACAATTAAAAGTGTTTAAACACTGTTTCTATTTTACCTATAATTACTAGCATATGATTTGTTTTCTTCCCAGGAAATTATAAGAAAAACAAAGCATTAGCAAAAACATTCAAAGACAAGTAGACTTATTCTAGGCTGGAAGATATACATACAGTGCATGCAATACCCTATATATGCACTTACAGCATTTTCCCAGAAATATTGATCAATAGCTTAATGTCAAAAGTACTTGCCTGTGCTCCCCTGAAGAGCCGTGAGCTCGATCAATGCCACCTCATAGAACATTTTCTCAGCCTGAATGAACTGGAGGGCCTTCCCATCTGTTTATATGGGTGAAGGATCAGTCTCAGTTGTCAGCGGGATTAGACAGTTGTTAAAGTTAAAAACAGCCTCACTGCTCAGCTCAACACTGTTTTTTTTTTGTTTTTTAGTTCCAGCCCTCTTGAGAATGACACCTCCGGGCAAACAGAATGTGTAGTAATCCAAAGCAGAATGTTGATCTTGAGGTCTGGATTGTATGCTACAGATATTGATGTCTGCCACTGCTTTTGTGCTGTTATCTATGGTTTTTGTTGCTGTATTTCAAATGGATCAACTGTGATGCAAAACCAATTTCAAATGCCAATTCACAGTGTAGATTGCACCTGATTACACCTCATTGTATCATCTCATATTATATTCCTATTTTAATGTCTGATTCTTTTGTTTTTGTGTTTTGTACAGACACCTTTTGATTAACCTGAATGCCAGTTTTGTTTCCATGAAAAGACTCTCTATAAAAAGCCTCCTAAAAATAGATCCTTTGTCAAAAGCATTCTGCGTACTGAGAGTCTGTCCCACTGTAAAATGATACCGCTGATGCTTGTCAGGTGAATTTAAAGACCAATGGGACGAAGAATGCTTAAAATAAACACAGCCTCGCCTGTCTAAATGTCCTACTTAACACCAGATCTCTCATGTGTAAAAAGCTATAAATTCCATTCTGGGTATTTCACTTTTCATCACTGTGGTGACACTACTTGCCAAATATACTTTAATATAGCGCACATAAAACGAAATATCCACTGCTTTTATATAGAGGCTGGAAAGATGGACAATTGGTTTCAACTTTTTAAAGAACTGTTAAGCTTGAAACTGAAAACTACAGCAGCTGGTTTCCTTCATTTTGTCACTAGGAGAAGTAATGAAAACCATGACACTGTATAGTTAAAATCCTATTGTACATGTGGTCCTCAGCAAAAGTACAGGACAGTTACCAAACAGAAAGATTAAAAATTTAAAAAGTTTCCTTCTGATGAGACCCAGCACAGAGAAAAGATGATGGATGGCGACGGGTGGAGGTTGAAAAGCTAATGCTTGTACTAGTGCTTGTACATCTGAATAATTCAATGTACAGCACAGTAAGAGATCACACAGTAATCTGCATGAAAACCCAGCATTTTAAATAACTGTTACACACAACATCCCAAATTTTGATGCTTTGAATAACATCTTGATGTATATTACAGGGTGATTATAAATGCTGTATACCTGTCCCAGCCCCTGGGAGTCACCTGGGAATGAGGTGAGTATGAGGTGGGCCATCTGGAAAGGAGGATTAGTGGAGCAGCCACCATCAAAGGTCAGAGCACTACTTCTGTCTGCTATTTTTAGTCTGGCTGGACCACAACAACGCCACAACAGGAACTTCACACGATCCTCTCCAGGGAACGTGTGCTCCACTTTACTCATTTCCAAACACACACACACACAACCTCCCCTGGACTGGTAATTGGACTGTGTTCCAAAACTCGACAACAACTTGCATTAACACTGGCACCTTCAAAGACACATCTGATCGCACGTGCCACATAACTCTGCACTGAAATGAACTTGCGAAGTACACTATCGAGTCTAGCCAGTAGGAAAGTGGGATGTCCTCTGGAATTATAGATCATGTGACCAAATGTGACTAAATGTTTCACTAATATATTGATTAACTTGTGCTCTCAAGCACCATGTGACTACCTATAACTACTCTTTCAGTACTGCATATATATTTTAACAATGTAAATACTGAATATGGCCAGACTTGTATCTGATATCCACGTTTATTTGAGTGAAATTACCTTGGTCAGCACACTTTCCAGGAACCATCTATCAGTAAACACTCAGCAGCCAAAAGAGCTTTTGGCTTTGGACAAAGGTCACTTGTGGATAACTGCCAGCTCTGATAACAATACATCAAGACTTAAGTGGTCATGGCACTGCCACTATCACTATCAACTGCACCTAATACAGTATATTTATCTGGAATAAAGCCAGCACTCCTGTATAAAATGATGATACTTTGAATACAGAAAGTCAGCTTTGTTTTCCTACATGTGGATTTGGTTTGGACAATATGTGAAGAGACGCTGCAAATAACTGGACCTTTGTGTGAAACTCCAAAGTTCCCACATCCTCTCCCAGTTTGAGCACACTGACCCTTCACCTCCCTCTGGTCGGTGCAAAGACCACATCACTGCTTCAGCTCCTGTGATGCTCATGAGAACTATTATGAGAAAAATAGAAGCAACTCTTGTAAACATGTTATGAAAAATGACTTTTAATCTCTGCACACGATGATATTATTGAATAGCTCCTCTCTACTGCTGACCTACTAAACCATGTATGATGTAGCTATATTTTCATGGCTGTAATCTGACACTAAATGTAAAATCACGTAATGTAGTAACTCTACCATACATAAAATACCACAGTTTGACAAGACACAACACCATTACTATTGATGATTTTATGTAACAACATACTGCATGTCAAAAGATTTAACCCTGTCACGGTAGATGACCCTCTTAAGTAGATGTCTTTACATGCTGAGAAGGGGTCTGCTGCTGGCTATTGATGAAGTGAAGCTCAGCAAATCGACCTATTTTGGAAAATGGACAGTGAGGAGTAGAGCCTTGCTGAGGTAGATAACCTGAGCTGGCAAGTTAAGTGTTGTTGCCGTTACTGAGTGTCTCAGTAACGGGGAGAAGAGCCATGGAGGTAATATATCCTGAAATGTAACACCTCTCTATTATCTCTCTGTCCTATACTGCTATAGTTTATAGAAGCAGTGAAGTGGCGATGCACAGACTAGTCAGAGCAGATACAGGTTAATTAGTGCTCTTCCACTCTGTTGTGCAGAGATAAGAGCCTACAAATCCTCTTATGAGACAGACACACAGCCTGGGCTACACACAATATGTATGGCATTCTGGGACAAACGTGTTATTATGAACTCGCCCAAAGACATCCACTCATCCCCCTCAGTTTACATTGCTTTCTAAAAAGGGTCTGCATCCCGCATTGTGCTGGAATTTGCCATGCCTTTCCACCACTGACAATCCTTCACATGTCCACAGAAATAGAAGGCTAGTTTTATAGTTAGCCTGCCTGCTAACACATAGAGTCCAGAAGGAATGGTGAAAGTAAGAGTGTCAGACATGAGATGGGGAGCGAGACTTTTCCCTGAGTTGGAAAAGGATACAGTTCTTTTCAGTGATGAAGAGTTCTGCGATCTGTAAAGCACAGGGAAAAAAAAAGAACCAAGGGACAGGGTTAAGCATTAAATAATTCATTTCCAACATTAATCCCAGTTGTGTGTGTGCATGATGTCAAAACAAGTAATTCTGCTCTCCTCGCAGCGTCATCAGTCTGGTCAACATCGCGCAACACGTTCCAAAGTTCTGGAGCAAAGGCTTTGTTTGGACATCAGGGACATTCCTTCAGGCACTACTAAACAGAATTAACATTTAGCCTTGCCTTTGTAGGAGGGCCTTATAAAGCACACCAGTATGTAATCTGTAAAGACTTTGGCATGGCCCCACTGTGCCATGACATAGCCCACACACAATGGGACAAACATGAAGTGGATGTTTAAGTATTTTTAAGCATGTGAGCTGTCTAATAACACTGATACTATATATTACAGCTGGGTCCAATACCTCATTTAGCAGCAGGCACACTATCAGCCCTGCTGAGACTGAGATGTCAACACAGGGACACATGATGGACTGTTAGATTTGACATTGGTGCAAGTGACATCAAGGTTGAATGTGTCCTGTGTGCTGTGGTGTGTGATAATTAATGATGCTCTGTATGAGAAGTGATGCAAATGTGTCTACACAGCTGTAGAAATACATGATACAGCAGATTTTGTGGATGCATGTAAAGAGCAAGCACATGCATGTTGGCGTGTGCGTGTAAGTGAAAGAAAGGGAGAGAGACACAGAAATGTTTTGTGTGTGTGTGTGTGTGTGTGTGTGTGTGCATGTGTGTATGCTTGTGCCAAGTCTTCATGCATCTGGCTCACCTGGTGTAGGCAGTTGGGCAGAGAGGTGAAGCTCTGCACATGGGTCAGTCCCAGCAGGCAGCTGAGGAAGCAGTGGAGGGCGGCCTGGTACTCCCCCTGCTGCTGGAGCTGCTGTCCCAGCTCAAACAGGCCCTCCCTCCCCCCGTTCAGCATCCCCAGTCCCAGCCAGAGCCAGCACTGCCTCCCATCAGAGCTCCACCGGCCGAGGACGAACGTTCCTCTCCTCGCCACTCCACTGGAGCACCACAGGTAGAAAGAAACACACAGAGTCAAAGATTTAAAAGAAAAAATGTAGCTGCTCACATAAACACAGACGAAGAGGAGCCAGAGGAGAGGAGTGAGCAGCACAGCTTCCACTCAGTCTCGTCTGAGCACAGTAAGTCAAGGACAGGTGGTAAGGAGCAGGCTGAGGGAGCTCCGGCGACTCACACAGAAAAGATCCATTCCCCTCCCCTCCCCTCCCAGGCTGCACCAGGAAAGGAGGACAGAGGAAGTGGGAGAGTATTTGCTGTCTGAGTGGCAGAGCTGTTGACCAATCCCTGCTCTGCTCATATACAGTAGCTCCGCCGGCGTGTGTTTAGCACACTGAGTCTCTCTCCAATCCTTGAAAAGGGAGATTGTAATGCTGTAGGTGTTGCTGATAAAAACACTGGTGTGCACATGTTCTATGATGTATATCTAAGTGTAGTGTAGTATATGATATAAGAATATAGTATAAGACTAAAATTTCATTCAGTAGTTTTGATCTAATCTAATTTACTGTATAGTGTGCATTGACTCAGTAGTGCATTACGTATATGTGTGTGATCCTTCTGCCCCACTTATGATTTATAAATGAGGAGTGCATAAGAATTATGCATCAACAAGCAAACTAGAATAAATGCTGTGTGAGCATGTTTCATATTACCACAGAGAAACCAAGCTTTTGTAGTTTCTTTAAAGCCAAGCAGACAGCTGATGCAAACACAGGGTCATTAGGAACAGCTACTGTACTATGTTTGAGACAGAGAGAGAGAGAGAGAGAGAGAGAGAGAGAGAGAGACAGACAGAAAGTACTACTCATTATCCAAACAAGGACGACAAATATTTATTCACAAGGAGCGCCTCCCCTGGATGTTTGCTCACTTCCCTTCACACTCTGCTAATCAACATTAATGTGAGGCCAATCTATGCCCGAGGAGAGAGAGAGAGAGGGAGAAGAGAGGAAGAGATACGGACACAGCACTTGATCCACGGATGATCCAGAGCATCATGAATGGGTCTTGACTTTGAGAGCAGCACTCCTCCCCACCCGCCCTCCATTTGGACACAAGCGTGGTGGCTTTAGGAAATGAATGGGGTAACACAAAGCAAATGGGCAGAGTCAGTCTCCATTAGTGTCCGATGCACCTAGCTAAGCAAGATGGGATTTTAATGGTTGTGAATGCCGGTGGACGGGGGATAAGAGAGCATTAAACTTGCACTGGCAGGTCAGAGTCAGGCAACTGTGAAAGGTGTTCATTTTGGACTAACAGCATCGAGAGCAGCCGTGGGACTTGATTATGCTGATGCAGGGCCGCTTTATCCCCCTCAACCGAAAAGGTGGGGAAAGCAGACAGGTGATTCTGCTCACTTTACTGTCGTTTCAATAGCGTTGAGTTGGAACGCAGCGAGAAAGTAAGCAAAGCTTCTGATGTGATTGAGCTGGAGGGACACTGGCTGACTCTATGTTTAGTCTTAATTGAAAAAGAGTGGGCTCCTCATTACAGACCAGCCAAGCTGAACAGACACACATCAGCTGTGAGGAGGCGGCATTGGATGTTCTTGTCTTCATGTTAACAACATGTGACAACAACGATGCAACAGGAAATGCAACCAAGCAGGACTGTAACCCTTTCAAATGAAAAAGTGTCTGATATATATCATGAGGCATGGTATGACAATATAGCAATATGTAATTTAAGAAATCAGTGTGTGTCATTATGTTGGGTAGTAACATGAAAAGGAGTCTTGCTTGCTGATGGGCCACTTAAAGTTTAGGTAAAAAATTAGGTAAGTAATTATTCTGTTTTTTGTTTATAGCATCAGACACACACAACACAAGGAAAAAAAGAAAAAAGGGAGGAAAGAAGAAAAATGTTTCAAAAAGTAAAGAAAACACAAAATATGTAAGCACATAAACAAATGATTGGTGGTGCACAGCTCGTCTATACATTACTACATTCAATACTCTAAAATATATTTTGAAGCAAATACTGTTTTTGTGTCAGTGAATCCACCAGAGGGTTATTTTTAGGACATCTCTAATTGAAGCACAGGTTTTTAAACAAACAGACAAATGTAATTTTTCCATGGATGGAGAGCCTGACAGTGTTAGAACACACTAAGGTGACTTTATTAAGATTTTCCTGTGACACTTTGAAAAAATGTATTCGCTATGTAAAATGTGAAAGTAAGTAATAGAAAACACCAGGCCACAGAGGCGGTCATAAAGGTTCATAGTACATCCAATCATGTAGGGCAATAAAAAATGCCAAAGCTATCTACTATCTATAGCACACACCACATCTTTTAAAATGTTAAAAAAAAAAAAGTTGAGTTTGGCAGTTGTCCCAAAAACCACTCTCGTTTTGGAGGTGATATTCATTTACCACCATGAAGCCTTTGCAAATTTACAGCTATTTTATAACAGATTTTATGCCGTGTTTGAAAGCTGTTGGGAAAGTCCCCAAAATATTCTTCACTGGCTGCCATTTTGCAGATCATAGATTGCTGCACTACTCAACAGTGGTGAAGATTTGCATTTTACCAAACTGGTTTTATTACATTTTAATATGCAAGTGTTGGTTGGAAGTTTAACTAATTTGACCAACAAACACCACAAAGCTGGTGGACATTTGCTCACATCCTGCTCCAAACACTTTTTTGTACATGTCTTGGCATTTTGACAAAGATATTGACTGATGCTCACTATTCTACAGTGCAAGAATGGAAATCTACCTGTAATTGGAATATTGATTGTCTGTCTTGCAGAGTTGGGGGACAAATACATCAGGATGATCAGTAAACACTCCAGAGCAGCTGTTCCCAGGGAAGCCAATACACCAGACTAATGTAAATGAATGGAGAGCAGGCCCTGCAACAGCATGCAGAGTAGAATGAAGCAGTGACTTGATCCACTGATATAAATCAGCAGGTCCTTGAAATGCAGTAAACTTCAATATATTCAATTAGTGCTAATGCTTTGTGTAATCTATATTTACACTGTTCTACCATGAGTGCATCTTGAGCTACTGTAAATATCACAGTATACTCCCACTAAATAAGTATGACACTACAAAACTCAAAATCAAATATTTAGTCTTATTCTGAAAATGTCCACATCCCCAGTTTTGCAGAGTCTGACTATGTGGATAGTTACCATAAGGTCATAAATCTTAGGTGATGTCATAAACCATTTGTTAGAATAATACATTTTGCATTGTCCAGCAGGTTTGCAGAGGAACATCGCCTCTCTTGTGTCCTCTTGTCATTTCACGACACTGCGCATGGCCCTACATCAGCATATACTATTTATATTTCCTGCATTGTGCACATACAGCCACTCCATGCAATTTTGCTGTAGCCTAGAGGCCTCTGGTATAGAATATTTTACTCTGAGTGAGTGACAGCAGCTACGTCCCTCGCTACAGTGTGCCAACTCCAATGATATGAGAAGAAGATCAAGTGTTCCTTTTGAAATAAGGCACCACAGAGCTTCGGCAGGCCTGAGTCTATGGATGTAAAAGTTGCATAAAACATCATATGCACCGATACAGATATGAGGTCTTGCAGCCTTGTTCAGATATACAGCACATATTGTGTGCCTGCACTCTGGATTTTTGAGTCTACAGTTTTGGTCCACTGTTTAAAGCCCTCCACTCTCCTGCCTGTGCAGCTGCATCCCTCTAAGATTCAGGCTCTGGCAGTTTAATAGCCTTGGACCTGACACCCCCAGCTACTGAAAGGCAGTTTATGACCTCCATGTAATCAGCAGTAAATGCTGCCACCATCTGTCTCTTTTTACTCAATTATCTGACCCAGTGACTTTTACTGACAAACACTGTCCAGGTAAACACGGTAACGCAAATCCCCCAGCTAAGATGATGACACATTCATACATAATCCTACACTCTTTGTGATTTCTTTTTAGTCTTGTTGCTGCAGTACTTTGAATGTGACTGCTGTCCTTCAGTTATGAGAAGAAAAGTATGAATCACCATGGATCCTGTACAATTACAGCCGTGGGGGCGTTATTACTTGAATCTTCATTACTGTTTAATTGTTAAAGGGTCACCAACAGTATATACTTCACACTCAGCATGACTAATACTGTGGAGCAAGAGCTTTATTTAAAAGTCCTTAATGCAGCCACTTAACTGGGTTTATAACGATTCATCACAGTATGTTAAAATCAATTCATTAACACTTGCTGATTAAAAGGGAATGCCACCTACAGAACCTCTGCTGGGATTATCTTTGGCTCCACTCTTGCACCCTCTAGTGGACAATTCAAGGATGGTAAACAGTCTGAAATAGGTGATGTGCATCTCTGTAGTTAAAGCAAACTTTTGCAGCAAAGTAGCTCAAACAGTATGAAAAACACTCTATATGTAATAGAAATGAAAATATTCACAAATTAATATTGCTGTTTAAGACCATGCCGAGGAATGCTGATAGAAGCAGTGGTGGAAGAAGTATTCAGATTCTTTACCTGAAGAAGAGCAGAAATACCACAATGTATAAATACTCTGTTACAAGCAAAAGTCCCTCATATAGTTATTAAGCAAAGTGGTCCCTTTGTTGAATGATGGAGCTCCAAAGGTACCAAGATAAACAATAATTTGGAAGAGTAAAAAAAAAAGCAAAACGTACACTATAGCCCCCAGAAATCCGTCCAATGAAATAAAGAAATGAAATAAGATTAAATATCAAGTACATCAAAATTATATTTTAGTACTTTGTGCCTGTATTGACGCATGACAGCAACCCCTGTCAACGTAGCAGAAGAATGTGGCTGAATATGGGTCAGTTAACATGAGTGAAACAGGGTCAAAAAGCAGTAATCACCTGAGAGGAGTGACTGATGCTAGAAGTCCTCATATAGTGGCCCTCCTTTCTCATTCTGACTCCTGTCCAAAACCTAAGACAGAGCCAGGGTTTGTTTTCTCTGAGTGGGAGGTTAAGTGAGAGACAACAGGATGTGTCAAAAGACAGGATTTACTTCTGACTGTTAAACTGATACGTCTATGATGATTACATACCTGTAAGTCACTTGTGACAGCCACTGAGATGTGACTGCCGGCTGTTTGATACTGTCATCTCCTCCCACTTGTCCTCTGATACTCCCTAATCTGTCACATTTATTAACATGCTTCTCCTCGAAGCTCCTTTTCTATTCTTCTCTCCTCTATTCATTTTAAAAAGCCTTTTAAAATGCTTATGGGACGTGATGCCAAGAGTGTAAGATATGAACAGTGATACTCACAAGTGCTTACTCATTCTAACAGGTTTAGTATTATGATACAGTTACAGGATCTGTATTAGACCTTACAGAGATAAACCCTATTTCACACTGCTTTACACTGCATGGTCATACTGCCACACAGTCATTATGAGCAGCACCTGGGTCTTTTGTTTGCTATCTCTCCAAGGAAAAAAAATCCTATTACAGCATCCCAGCGAAATTGTATTACAAAGCAATAAACAATAAATAAGTGACACATTAATGAGATTTGAGGATGTAAATGTCCACACAGCATCAGATCACAAGAGGACGCCATGCCAACTATCAGTCCAACTGTCTTTCTGGTTGCGGAATAGGTCACTGGGCTAATGTATGTGATGTGTTCAACAAAGAGCGTGTGCCACCTGTCAATCAGGCTCAAGTGTTAACAAGACACCTGCAGCCTCTCTGGCCTTGTTGCTGCTCATCGTTTCATCATTTTCACTCTCCCATGTTCTCCCTCTTCTTGCGTAATCACGCAGGTGTGGGCCACTCCATCAAAGGAGTCGCATTTGGCTGCTTTCTCCCCTTCAGGGCCTCAGAGTGGAACAATAATGAGGAGATCTGGGAGGCTTTCATGACAACAACAAAGCCCAGCCATTTTTTTCCCCTTCAATTTGAGCCAAAGACAAACAGATAGCTTCAGTCAGCAGTGCACTCCAGGACAGACGAGTGTCTAGAGCCGATTCTGAGGTGAGAGGAAGAAACAAAACACACACAACAGTGAGACTGCCGCCACATTAAAAAGGGTGGCATTGTTGAAAAACTGCTCATATCCATCACATTACACTTGAATTGTTTTCCAAAATAAGTGCAAATGGTGAAACTAATTTTTAATAGCAATTGTTGAATCAGAAGTGCATATTATAGGGAGTCAGGTATATTGAGAATTAAGTCTTAATGCAACTGCAAACACAGCACTGGGAATGATACCATTGGAAATGACTGCATGTCTTTAACAACAGACTGATTAAATGTGTCTTCAGGTTGTCAGTATAAACCTTCAAAAAACAGGTGTTAGCTTACTGAAGCTCATCTATTTTAGTTTTAGTCAAACTAGCAGCATGGCTAAAGGGATAGCAATGTCAGTCTATAGATCCAAAATGATACATCTCAATAACTAATGGATGGACTGTTTGAAATTTTAAACAGACATTCATGTTCCTCAGAGGATGAATGACACTGACATTGGTGATCCTTTCCTCTCACCTTACCCTGTGATTGAGACAGCTATTGGATAGATTGCCATGAAATTTTGCACTCAGATTTATGTTCACTTCAGGATAAACTTTGACTTTGGTGATCATCGGTGACTTCTTATCTAGCATCATCGCCAAGACAAAATCTCATTTACCAGTACTTAAGCTCTGGACCACACACGAGCAAAATTAACAACATCCCTGCCAGCATCAGCTGTAGTTGTCATGGTCTTGGCCTTGGCTCCAGGATCTTTACCCTTTTCATTATGTTTCCAGTGTTGGTCTCTCTCTGTTGGTCTGTTCCTGGCTGTGTGGCTGGCTTTGGCGACCCACTCTGCACCTCACCTGCTCCCCACTACTCCTCCTCCTGACTGCATCAGCCAGGGCACCTGCTCCTCTTCTTTTCATCAGCACGCAGTATTTAAACAGCAGTTCTCCAGTCACGTTTTGCTTGAGCTTACAGTCTACCTGTGTGGTAGAAATGTGAAGGCCTCCTTGTGTTTTTCCTCAAGTGCTTCTCTTCCCTTGAGTTTCGTTTGTTTTCACTAACCTTACTGTGCTCCAGGGCAATACCTCATCTTGTCTACCTGCCTGCTGCTCAACATCTCCCAACCTTGTTTCACAGATACTCATCGTCTGCCTGCCTCCCATTCATCATTCAGCCTTCAGTTTCTCTTAAATAAACCCGTTCAGCTTGATCCACCTGAGTCTGTGTTCTGTCTCTGGTTCCAACAGCCCTTACTTATAACAGTAGTTGTGTTTAGTGCAAATGTTGGCAATGCTAACAGGCTAAACTAACATGGTGAACATATGCTGCTGATGTTAGCATTTTGCTCAAAACACCTCTGTGTCTTTTGTTAAAATGTATTTTTGCATTTGCAACCCTCTGTTGTCTTTGCTATGAGAGCTTTCCTCAGAGACTGCTACATGTCCCTAATCTGATAAACTGAAGCTCTTTGCAGAACCCATTTCACCTTGACTTTCATTACACACTGCTAAAATGGTTATTTGTTGGATATTACCGCTGATCAGAGTGGCTGAGTCTGGTCAATCAAAACTATCAGGCAAAACAGCACTGTGATAAAAACCCCTGCTTTTTTAATGTAACATTGAGAAAACCTTTATCTGTTCCTCCTGTATGACTTCACAGCATGAGAAACATCTCACAGGTTTAAAGGAATGCCAATGATAGAATTAAAGGTTAAGCGTTGTCTCTTTCCATGCTCAGTGACCCACAGTCATGACCGTGACTGTGTGATGCTGCTGCCTCAGGAGGAGGCACGGTCAGCGTCACGGTCAATCAAGCATCGGTACAGACTTCAGAGACACACACCTCACTTCATGATAACTCAATAGTAAGGGGGAGGGGGTTATTATGGAAGGGCAAAGAAGGCCAGTGACTAGCAGGGACTGGCCACACACAGTAAATGTTTATGTGTCATTATTCATCCTCCAGGAGAAGCTCTCCACGTCTACTCTCAAATTCCTTTTTTATTATGGTCCATTCAAAACCGGGATAAGAGGCTTTTAAATTTAATTGGTCGGAAAATTTGGTCGTTTTGTTTTTGGTGGCGAACTGGTGCTACTGTACACACTTAATCCTGGGAATTTCCAGCCATTTTACATGCGAGTGGTTTAGAGAGAGTCAGGGAAATTGGCTCATTGCTCAATAGAGCTGTGAGATTTCTGCTGATGACATTTCCATTAACAACAGGACATAATATGTTTATAGATCCCTGTTTGCTTGGCCCTTTAATTTCTCCCTCTGCAACACAGTTTCTAACAGCTGCGTGGGCGTGAGGAGGAAGGGCTTTATAGATTGTCCATACAGTGGATCTATAGGCAGTAAATTGTGCTGACAAAGCATGGTAAGGTGACTGGGGTAGAAAACTACATCTCATGGTGACTTACAGAACATGCACAGCTCAATTAAGACAGTACAAGGAGATTGCCATACAATAATGTACACCTCAGGAAATAAATAATCTTATACTGCACTATTGTACTCTTGAACCCTACATCTGATGCACCAAAGAAGACATTTTCTCATAATGATAATGGCATAATGAGGTCAATTGATTTTTTTTTCTCAATCTGAGGAACAAGAAGAAAATCAGTAATGAAAGCATTTGCCAGATTTCCTGTTTCTGTCTTGAGCCAGGTTTCAGCTGTTCTGGTGTTAACAGACAGCTCCTGCCATGTGATCACCATTAATTGTTAGTAAATTTGATTAAAGCCTGTATGACCAGGTCTGCTTATTGGGTGTAATTGGGTTTGTGAGGCCCCAGTGATGTGATCCTTCCATGGTGAATTGAAGTTTTCAGGTTTGTCTCTTTCAGAGCATGTTGGAATTATACATATGTATGAGACTGTGGAGTTGTTTGCAGAACCAAAAGAAGACAAAGCAACATAAAATTATACTAGAACGTAGGATGATCTGATTTTAGAAGTGGAGGAGACACAATGAGGTCTGAGGTTGTTCAACTTTTTGTTTTTTAATGGCCTAAATAAAAAGTGTCTCCTTTATGTTTGCACTAACCAGAAAATGTAGTTTCACTGGTAGAAAACTGACACTGGCAAAAACCACACAAATAACAGATAAGGAAGAAAAATAAAGAAAAATAAATGAAGCTTTTAAATACATTATGACTGAAATATTCCTTAAGTCACTAAAAACGATTCTTGTGAAATGACATTGACAACCTTTGTTGTCTCAGCTTTAAATTTTCTTAAATTTTCTGCCCAAAAAATGCAGAGAAGCTCACTGGGTGGGGGTCTCTTCTACAAAACATGATTTTTACAAGTAAAAATTACACCCTGAGACAAACAGGCACTGTCTGTTTGGTCTGTGAATGGAAGCAAGTGGTGCTCTTTGAATTGTTTCAATAGAAAAACTGCAGGAGCCTACAGCTGAACAGCCAAGCCTGCCCTGTGATGATTACACAATAATAATTACATTGGTCACCGGAAGCCAAGAGCTACTGCTCCATGAACTGTTTATTTACGGAGTCATCAACCTCTGGACAATTTCATCATGGGAAATAAACAACCAGGGTCACGTCCTTCACTCGTGAAATATGTCAACTCGTCTGTGAGGCACCGCGTTAATAAAACATTCTGGCACAGAGACATAAAACTCAAATATTAGGTGCACAATCACACCCACTCACACAAGGTTTAGACTACATTTAGCCTCATGTTTAACCATCTCAAATCAGTGTAAAAGGATCATACAGAAGCTTGTGCTGACATTTCAGTGCACCCAATTAACAGAATCCATCTGGGATGGCAGCTTTGACATAATTTGGATTTTCATTTCAGTGAGAAAGAGCTGGAAATCTCCAGCTGGAGTGTGCATACTGTATATAATAAGCTTGACAACAAAGACAAGGTTCTGCTAAAATGAAAAACCTGAAAGATGATCCTAAAGGAAAGAAAAGTAGACAATTAACAGTCTGACACCTGAAATGCACAACACAATCCATCCTTTATACGGTGTAATTACAAACAAATCCACCTGATTGTACATGATTCCGGTGTTACTGAATAAGCATGATGGTACGAGACATCTACTGTATGTGTTGTATCAGCACTGTGATACTGGTTTGAGAAATCTTCCTCTCACACTACAGCAGCGCTCACTCCTTCTCCACCTGCCCTGGTGTTGTGGGTCTTGATGCATGAATCAGGAGATGGATTAAAATAAAATCTGAGCATAATTGCTTGTCTGCAAAATGAATCAGGGCGTTTATTCAAAAGAACGACAGGCGTGATCGGCATGTCGATTTACAGCACACCCTTTCGTTTTGTGCTAATAATTGAGCTGAATCTAAGCCTTGCTCTCCCCTCCACACAAACACACCTTTTTAAAAATGGTGTTTTAACTGTTTTCATCTGGCTGTGACGCCCGTAAAGCATGTCCACTGAGGACGCCGTGTGGGGGCCGGGAAGCTCCCATGGGAAATCTAGTAGTTTGTTTGGCGGGAAACAGGAGGCGTAAACAAATGGAAGGCTGTGGAGGATTTACAACTTCCTGATGCATACATCTCCGTGGTGGGACAATCCCACCTGCTCAGCAATGGCTCATTCTGACAGGCTGCAAAGAGGCAGTCAGAGAGACTAACCTGCTGCTCCTGCAAGTGTCGGGATGTACTGCTGCTTTTCTGTTATACTATACTGAGGTAAAATGTACTAAAACCGCAGAATTACCTTCCATGCAGTAAATTAAACTGAGGCAAAGCATGTGGCTGGCTGAAAACAGCTGGTAGTGGATTTGTGTCGGCAGTAAAGGTTAGAATAATTAGCCACAAACGTCCTGTAGTTGGTTTATCATGTATTTTTTAGGGACATTCTTCGAGATAAAAAGTAAGCAATTCCCTGAGTTCAGTTGGACATGATGCATGGTGGTAATTCGGTTTTAACGCAGCTCAGGGACTTTGACATGTCGCTCACATCATTCCTGTCACTCTCCAGTCACATAACAATAAAGCAAACATGCCAATGTCTTCAAGAATAAGAGTTATATATTTTTTATTAGGTTCTGACGTCAATCAAAAACCAAGGTACCTGAATATTTTGAAGCTGAAACTTTGAAGAACCTCTTTGTGTGCAGAAATTCAGAAGAACAACACACTGTTGGAAGAGCTCTGTGCCATATGCTGGGTGGCTCACCTGTTTGCACAGAGACTTTTGAGTTGTTAGGCGAAATATTTACAGTATGAAAATCTCATTGGATGAATTGTTCTTATTTTATTAGATACAATGCATATCGACAGAAAATACAGTAACTTTCTGGTTTAATTTCACTATCTATTTGCAATAACGTTCTGCTGTTGTTTTGTGAATAATAATTGTATTTTGCAAAGCAAACTTACAGTAAAAACAGAATATAGACTGGGTTATTTTTTAATGCTGTGGCCTCGTGGGTGAGCATCCACACTACAGACCCATCAGGACATTAGTCATATATCAAAAAATATCTAACATCAAACAACGTGACTATATACTGTATAATATGCATTATGTTGCACATTACATTAGCATGCAACCACTGGTGCGTTAATTTTTTTATTGCAGGTTTCCTTGACTATAAAGCTGGGCTGTTGCATTACATCTAAGATGGTAAGGCAGTGTTTTACTGTGAGCTAATAAAAAGCAAAATTCATCTGCAAACGCTTGACAGTTTCCCCTCCAGCAGCAATGCAGTGGGCATATTGTAAAATCCATGATAATTATCTTACAATATTGGCTTTATTACTGGAGGATGTATCCCAACCACATGCTGCTTTCTGGTATAATTTCAATGCTTCACTGCCATATCATGAGGGGAGGATTATACCCATGAAGCAAATAGACAAAACCAACAAAGGACAAGACGTATTCTGTATGGTATTGTTCAGTACAGTACGGAGATGCATGAACTCATATTCAGAATGTAAACATTTACTTCAATGTCTTTGTGATTTCAGATGATGTAATATGTTTCTAACAAAGCACGACATTCTTTCCTTTCCTGCTTCTTCCCAATCGCTGCGCTAGTGTAAATCAGGCTATCAGGCATAGTAAAGAAGCAAACATCCTTCATTGTTGTATTGTTATAGTCACTATTGTAGGTTAACCTTTTAAATACAGTCACAGGAAAATCTTCTGGTCTTTTCAATTTCCTCTCAGGTGCAATTAAAAAGAATTTTGTTTCACATACATACTATGATGCTGTATATAAAATGTAACTTAAATTAATGTCTGTGATGCAGAACCTGACATATTTGGCTTTTCTGATCCACTAGTTATTTTAAAGAATCTACAGCCATGCTAGCAGCTATTTGAGGCTGTACAAAACCAAAGTATTCCACACTGTTCAATTTTGACCTAATTGTGGCACTGGAGGAAAAGTCAGTGAACCACCAAAGTTATTAAAATTCACCCTGAGAGGGACATGAATGTTGGTACAAAATGTCATGACAATCCTGCCAATAACTGTCGTGGCATCTCACTAAAAACCACAAATGTCAACCTCATGGTGTTGGCTGAGTAAAAGTCAGGAGATCATTGAAGTCAGTGGGATTTATCGCCTGGGAAATCAAGTCCAAAACGGTGAACTAACTGACCACATGACAGACTGACATTACTGTCCATGGAGCCATGCAGCTATAGGTATCTTCCAGGTTTAATACAACAGGAGTTTGTCCTCCCCCATCAATAGCTTCCAAAATCCATTGCCACACTGATCCACTGAAGCTGTACTCACACAAAATTTCTTGGCATGGAAACACCTTGTGCACAATTTTCAGTGTCTCTCGCTTAATTTATTCTTTTTCTTGTGGCGTTGGTGCATCACAATGGGGAGTCACTTCAGTCAAACATCCATCGTTTAAGTCACTTCCTGCTCACTAGCCGATACATGTGGATTTAGCATGCCTCTTGCCTGATTACCTTCATGTCAGAGGGGAATGAGGCCAACAGGAGGGGAAACCTCAGCAGGACCACCTACTGGAGCCCTCAGTGGAGAGCAATCTACTGTAAGACCACTGAAACCATCCAACTGCAATGTACATAAAGATCACCATGCAGAATCACACAGCTGACTGGCAGAACTGACACGGTCCTGGTTTAAAGATTGAGGGTCTGCCTATAATCCTGAATGAAACACTCTTCTGATTCTGTGTGGAAGAAAGAAACACTCTCAGTTTTTTTCTGCCTGTCAGAATTCATGGAGCCATGGCACGGTTTCTATGAGTGAGGCTGTATTTCTGATTTGGTACCCATTAAGTTTCCATTTTTGCCTTCTGGCTTACAATGATGTCACTTTGATGTCAATCCCAAGGGGATTGGAAAGGGAAAACTCCACGGTGCTCATGCATCACGGCACCGTGCTCTGCCTGGCTAAAAGCAGTCTGGCAGTGCAGTTCAGTAGGGCATTAGGCCTGTCATAATTGCATCCGCTGTCTGAGGTCGCAGAAGGCCAGCGAGTATTGGGTTGAATGTGTGTTACTGATGGAACCTTGTGGAGTGAGAGGAGCCCATTACGGCAAGACCCAGACAAGAGTGAAAAATGAAATGGCTTTTCAAAAACTGGGCTGCAGCAACATTTTGGTGGCATATAGTGGTAGAGTAACTGTGTCAGTTGCAGCAGGGGGAGTTGGTGGGGAAGTGGGCAGCTCAACAGGCTCAGGGAAGATGGAATGATATGAGAGCAAGGTGTAATTTCCTGGAAGTCCCCCAGAGAATCCTGGCCTCTGGATGGGAATTGTCACAAATTGCAGATGCACTACACACACACACACACACACACACACACACACACACACACACACACACACACACACACACACACACACACACGCTGTAGCTTGATTCCCCTTTGTGACTACACACACATGTACACATACAGAGTACCAGATCTCTGTTTTGCACTTCTTCTTTTTTACTGAGGGAGTAATTGGCTCCAGCAGCAGCTACACATGCTGTTGGGGAGAAATGGGGCAAATAAAACAAATCTAATTGCAAATAAGTTACCTGGTGAGTTCACTTAGATATTCTCCTCCAGGGCCTCTGAGGGAGGAAAAAATAAGACAAGGGAAAAGAAATGACACCTGCTGAGAAACACCCAGTGCTGCATCTGCCACACCTGTTGGGTTAATTGGATTTTCTGACATTCAGAATCTGATCATTTGCTGTACAGTACGCTGTCAGTTTAGCATTTCCAAATTATTTTTCAGGCCTGAAGAGGGCAGACACGTCTTCTTTTAAGGATGGAAGGAGGCAGTCTTTATCACAGCCACTTTGTGTTGTCCCCAAATGCTACCACAGGCTTTTGCTAATTTGCACAATATTCATACAACAGTAATACAATCTGCTAATGTCATAAAAGGTATTTCAGCTTTTTATGAAGAACTAATTTAATATTTTCATTACAGCAGATTAAGAATTTCTCATAAATTATTTCGAAAAGTGTGCACATGCAGCTCCACATCCACATAAAGCTATACACAACAGCATTGCATTCAAATGTATAGGGTCTTGGCCAACACACTCCTATCTGATCCATTAGATCCACCAATAAAACAGTGACAATAGCATGATAACTGCCCAGCAGACAACAGCAATCAGGGGGAAATAGAAGTGTATTTCTCTGTGACGTGTGCCATAAAAGGCATCCATCCACAGAAGTGTGTGTGTGTTCAGACAAAAGCCAACACAGTGGCACATGGCTGGAGAGCAGAGAAAACACCTGTCTTCTTATCTTTATGATGCTGCGGCGGCAGTGGCGCTTCCTGTGGCTGAGGCTTTTACTACAGCAGGAGTTCCCCTCATTCACATCCTTTTGTTTTCTGTCCAGGACAGTTAATGTCAGCTACTGTGTGGTTACCATTTATGGACTCATCAATACAGGGATACGAGGCTTGGCTTTTGAATATGCAGAGAAACAAATCCTCTTCTCGTAATTATGTTAATAGAATGTCCAGAATAATAAAACCTGATCGATGGTTCAGTCCATGATGTTTTTCATGCTATGGAAATAGAAAAGTCACAATCTTATTGTCAAGGTTGGAACCATATGCACCAATGGGAGCAATGAACTGCAAGCTCATAAACAAGAGATTTTGCTGTTGATAAAGAGTCTAATAAGGTAATTGGACATCTCCAGAAATCACATTGATTCTTTCAGTAAAAACATGCTGGTAACAGCAAAAACAGAAAATGGCCATCTGAAAATTACTGTCCTTTAAACTGAAAGGGACAAGCTACTTAACTTATGAAATGGTCCTTTTATAGCAAATGAGATTATTATGGAAAACAATATGGTGTAATTTCTGGTACGGTAATAAGACAGAAATAAACTGTTTTTCCTCTGTAATCACATTTATGCATTGTTAAACCCAGTGGTGTGGAGTAGATGGATGTCATTACTTTGTGGTCACCGGATCCATCGCTCTCACTGTAATAGTCCATAAAATTCTACTGCAATCATCTCTCTTAGTACAGTAATGTTGCAATGTCTTTGAGGAACAATGGCATGGTGCACACAAGATGATATGTCTTTAGATTCTGTAGCGAGATCGGCTTGTCTCAGACAAAATGATGACGCTGGATGCTGCTCTGTCCTCCCTCTCGTAGTGGAAATGAAAATGAATCAGGGCAAAAGATAAAAGCTTGACAAGCACCACAGTCAATCCTTCAGTTTAACCGCCAGAGAATTCACTACTGAACAAATGAAAGTGGGCTGCTGGGAAGAGGGGAATGGCATTATTGTGAAAGAGGATGGCAATGCGAGAGCTGAGCAGTTTAATGTGTGTGTGTGCCTTTGTTGCCCCTCTCTCACTTACAGAGAGGGAAAAAGAAAGAAGGTGCGGATGTGTTTAGAGGATATGGGCTTTGAACAAGGAGGGCATGACAGCTTTAGACCTTCCACTGAGAGGGCAGATTTGACCGAATAAACCGGCCTGGCTCTCTGAAGTCTGTTGCCCTTCTCTCTGAGGGGGACCGTTGTATTATTCACTGCAGCTCGGTGAGTGTGTGCTGCTCCGCTTGGCAGTGATGCAGTGACTTATAATCAGTAAGTAAGTCTAGCATCAGCATTTCGCAGAAGACGTGTTGCTGTCTCATGGGCCGCTGACCTAATCGCTGGAGCTCGCAATGAGAGGGCTAATCCATCAATGTGACACCACTGATCCCACCATGCCCACCACCTTCACCACACACCTCTCCACACACACTTAGCCTCACTTACTGGGTGTGGACAGTGGGGAACAGGGACACCAGGATGTGAAATCTGCTGTAAACTCAGGATCAAAATGAGGCAAAGATTTCTGCTTACGTTGTGTTTTGTTCGAGGGAAATGCTTCAGCGTGGTCTTGGGAGTCGCAGGCCTCTAAAAGTTACAGTGTCCTTTGCCCCTAATCAGATCACCACATCTCCTGTGTGAGGTCCTGCAGGCTCCACTAATCTCATTACAACCCCCCATGTGGAGGAGCTGCAGAGGAGCCCCTCGGACGCCACACCTGCTCACACAACAGAGCCCCGCACACTGATCTAATCAGGTGATATGCCCATCATTGATTTTCAGCTATAAAAATTTGAATGGGATTGAAGTGGATTGAGGCGAGGAGACAGACAAAGGAAATGACAAGAAAAAAAAAGAAGAAATGGGACAGAGAGAGCATACGAGGAAATGAGGATAATGCGTGTGACGATGCAAGATCCACGATTCTCTGTGTCTGCTGTCATCTGCATATCCCCAGGGCTCAGACAGCAGCAGTCAGTGTTGAAAAGTGACTTAAAGATATGGAAAATCCTAAAATTATTTATCTTTATAAATCCTTTAATTTAATGCTAAGTCTTCTTTCCTAAAACCAATGACAAAATCTGCATGACGGATTGTGATAATTCCATTATATTCCGTTCTCATATCATATCTGACAAGTGGAGTGAATTTCTTTTCAGTTTAAGTTTTTCACCTCCAATTCAGTTTTTTTGTGAGTGAGCAGCAAAATCACATTATGATATTTAGTTCATTAAGTGCTCTTGCAAACCCACAGAGATTTAAATTATGGTAATGGTATATAGAGGAATGATGAGCATTACATTGTTTGTTATATCTCTAGCTCGTTAATGCCTTCTCACTGTTGCTGCTCTTGTGTTGTTGATTGGAGGGGAAGACACATAGCAGGTCTGTGGGACAAAAGGAGGATTAATGGGGAGGCAGCCTTGGCTGCTGATATGAGGTCCAAACAGACAGAGGACTGGATCTGTCCCCCAAGGGACAGCTTAATGACAGACATTAAAAATAATTAGGAAAAACAGTCCTGCTTGAAATTAACCCTCTTTAAATCCAAGACAGGTCCCTCTGTGAGCAGCATTCAGGCTGTTCAATTATGATTATCATGATTAGAACAGATACGTCATTGTGTTTCTTTTCCTGGTTTTGTATTCACTGTCAGTTAAATTATAAGATTTGGTCTCATAAGAGATTCTTTTCAGGACTTTGACTTTGCTTTCCCTTTGAACGTTAGTTTTGTCATTTCTCTGCCTTTAAGCCAAAATGTCATAAATCAGTAGTTAAGTACAAAGAAATATTGTGATGGACCTTTAAATTGGTTTAAAGAAGAAGATAGCAGAATTACCGTGTGCTATAGCTATCTTAACCCAGGATATAGCCTGCATTAATTATTCAACTTAAATCACTGACTTAATGAGGCTTTAGTTTGCTTACGGGTCTCACTACAACAAGTGTGAAGTGCAATAGTATTTTGCATATTTATTGTGTTCTATGTGGATTTAATCTGGAGGGCATTTAAAACAGAGAGATCTTTGACCAGTATGAACCCTTTTTAAAAATAATTTCATAATGCACATCTTGTTACTAAAGATTTAATGGTCCCAGTTTTTTTCCCCACTGTAATAAGCAAAATGCGTTGAAATAACATTAAGCAATGAATCATGTTTGAAATTACTTAACCTGTCACTTGTTGCATTCTTATCCAATTAACTTTCTGAATTAAGAGCAGAGTAAGGGCACTAATAGATTTTTCAAATCCTACACACTAGGTATGAAAACTGAATACTAAATGAGTTGAGGAAAATCAGTAGTTGCTGAAATGAGACCTGTCTATTGTAATTTCACAGTAGAGGACTCCATAAAAAAGAAAAAGTAGAGAGTAACTAGAGAAGATGGGCTTAGGGAAGTGATTTGTGTGGCTCTCACGACCATATAATTTATAGGCCGTTGGGGAGTGTTAGTTAGAGTTACATGTCCAGTGGACAGCAGCTTCATATTTCCATAAAGCGTCCTTTCAGATCCCACATTGGGTATGAATGTCAGAGACATCCGTCTGCTCTGCTCTGGGGAGGACTGGGACACTGCCAGAAGCGCAGTGGATCCCTGTTTAAGTCCAGGACCCCAGACAGAGAGAGAATGGGTGGGGTGGAAACCAGAGAGGGCTCCTTTTCCCCCTCCTGGCCCCAAAAGAAGGGATGTATTGGCATCAGCAAGCTGCAGACCCCCTCAGATAATTAAAAGTGAGGTATAAATCAGTGTGTAAGCAGTAATCACACAAGCTCCTGCCAACTCCCTGCAACGATCATAAATCTAGAGGAAAACAAAGCTTCAGCGCTAACAAAGGCTCTGCAATCCCTACTGATCTGGGGTTGGATATGCATTTCATAGAAACCACAATGCCCTTCTATTGCAGAAATAATACATCTGTAATACAGGATACTCGGTTTTATGTTTAAATCGATTTAAATGGATGAAAGGCTCCGCAAGGGATGACTTCACACAGGAGTTTTTTCATTAAAGAAATGCCCCTGTACAAGAATATGGATTAAGGGTAATTTCAGTTTTAATGTTCCTTTTGCAATTTTAATCTCCTTGGCCCGTGTTTAATATGTTTAGTGTGAAGGAAAACCTTTACAAGAGCCATAAAAAACAGAAGATGCTACCACATTTGTATCTGGCATTTTGACAAGAACAAGTGAAATCTGAATGAAGCTGATGTTAGTCTCACATTGGTGTGGGGACGGGGAGGTGGCAGTTGAACAACACATCACGCACTGTATTGATTTTTTGGGGAAAAAAAATTGTGAAAAGTGTGAGACATGAAAAGAAGTTATTGATCCTTACTGAAATCATGCTGATTAAAGTCTGAGCGGAAAGGGAGGTCAATAATGGTTCACCAATGAATGCATCCTGATAAGGTCAGGATGAGGTACGACGAAAAAGAGAAAGAAGAACCACTGACTTGATCTAGTTTGCGTGCGTACCATTTAGTCAAGCATTTCTTTTCACATGCATAAAAACAGAATCTCTAAGAATTACCACCCTCAAGAAATGATTTCAAAACATGAAAGACGATAAGAAGATCACATCAGATGAGCCCGCCGTTTCTTTGTTCTTTAATTTTACCTTGTTGCTGAAAGAGAGTCGGGGACAAGGACCTCCAGGGTCAGGATCAAAGCTAGTCTTGTGCGCTGAACAGTCAGCTGTAAAATGCTATGCCTGAGGACGTACCCAGGCTCATGGTGTATAAATGACTCCCTCGTCCTTCTGCCATGCAGTGAAATCAAGATGAAAAGCTCAACACCTTACAAATGTTATGAAATGAGCTCAGGAGTTACACACAAAATCTGGTGAGAGTTCCTAACTGAAAAACAAGGACCATTAATAAGCAAGTGTCTAAAATACTAGAGTAAACTCTTCTAAAAGCCTGTTTTAATAAGCATCAGGTTTTGGTTTTCAGGATATAAAACAACTAATCGGATCCATTACTTGATAAACCGCAGAGTCTGACCTCTTGCATTAAGAAAAGCTGGGTTTTATTGCAGCTAAATGGAGAAAGCAAGAAAAACTTTACATCTAAGACCACTGGGCAATAGAGCATAGACGGATTATGGCATGTCTAAGCTATCAGAACAAACATGTTGTGCACTTATCCTTCTGCTAATCTGCAGGGATCAAAGCCTGTTACTGAGATTACCTGCTAATCAGCACAAAAAGCACAAGTTGATATGTGGGTGTGTGTGCTGTGTGTGTTCAAACCCCCCTGTGATCAATAAGGTTGTAAGCGTGTGTTTAAATCACGCTGCCCTCTGTTCTTGGGTAAACATCCGTGTGAATGGGAAAGACAGCTATAGTATAGTCAGTGTTTTCTCAGTCAGGCCCCCGATTTTAAACAATAATGACTTTTTAATGTGGAACTGTGATTACATTGTCATGGTGAAATATGGGTCTTCTTGACCGCATTGGAAATGAGGGCCTAAACGTGAATTACTACAGCAGCATAGATTACAGCAGTGCACCAGGTGAGGCAATCTTCATAAATTCAAATCTAATCTTAACAGAGCCAGCAGTGTCAGCCAGTGGAGAAGGGCTTTACTGTGGGGAGGCAGGGCCAGCGGAGACGATGCTGCCCAGAACTCAGGCTACTTAAGCAAACACTCAAGTCTAGAGAAAAGGACAAAACGGCCAAAACACTATAAGAACAGTTGGACATTTTAGGAAATATGCTTTTCCATGTACTTGCCCAGAATTAGATGAGAGGATAGATAACATTTTCATGTCCGATCAAAATCCACTGAGAGACAGTCGGACACATGTAAAATCACAAACCGATGCTTTTACACTTTCAGTTACTGTACTGATGTGCTTCCAGTCTTTGTTCTAAGTTAAGAAAACCGCTGCTCGCTGTAGCTAAATGCTGATGAGAGTCATAACCATTTTCTCATACAACTCTCAGAAAGAGAGTGAATGAGCATTATTCCCACAAGACTACACAAGTCAAACTACTTCTTTAACTTATTAAAACCTTGTATATGCTGTTATTGGGTACAACAACATTCCTTTGTAAATGAAAAGGTTTTAATACCTTGTTTCGGTTGTTTCCAATGTAAATAGTGGTTCAGTCCCATTCAAATCAAGAATTTAATTGTCAGGAGTGAAGTATGAGTTTCTAACCCTGGATTTAGATGTACTTGTTTCCAGAAAATGATTTAAACATGTAAAACCAGCATGAAAAAGAGAAACTGGAAAAAAATCAAATTAGCTCAGCACACTGGCTGAAAAACATGTTTGAAGAAAAGAGTGATTTAATAGCTAAAAATCTTGCCAGACATCTAACTACGTTGTTGATTATTCTCTTATGATGGTGAAAGAAATAGACGCACAAAGGAAGAGAAAATAATAAGCAGTGGGATAGAGTCATAGAATCTGTAGCTGAGGTCATTACAGACAATTCAATATGCACTAAATGAAGGTCTGCTCTATCTAATATTAAAGTATAAAGTAATTGTCTCCTTTTTATTACTTGTTGTTTCTCTGTCTGAGACATGTGCCAGTCATATTTTATTCCCCCATGAAGTGGTGACACAATGGTGTCAGTGAGGTGACAAATCACAGGAATGTGGTGTGGAGCAAAGCAGGGTATCTGTCAGCACCTTGTCAGGGGCTGCAGCCCTGGTTTATCTATCCTCTGCCTGTGACTGCAAGTGATCACAGTTTGATGGCTCAAGCCACGCTCCTCACAGGGACATTTCTTATTCAAGTCACAATGCTGTCATTGACATTTTAGAGCCTGTGTGGCGCTACAGCAATGATAGCACAGTTCCTATTAGCAGCAAGCCTCCTGACATGCTGACAGAATTCTTATCATTATGGCGACAGCGTCGATAGCTCACACCTCCCGGTACAAATCATATGTGAGGAACCTCCTACACCACGGTGGGAATACGGTATCCTGCTCTCATCACCACAGCTTTAATTCTCAATATCCACTTCACATTCACTACTGTGAGGAAAGAACAACTGAGGACACAGAGACCATGTCCTCCACATTTTAGTGAGCGGAACTAAAGTTTCAATTGCATTTAAAAATTTGCACAAGGTGTGTTTTTACAGGCTAATGGCAATATTATTGGCTGTATTTGTTATATTTTAAAGGATAAGACGATCAATACCACTGTTATATGTGTTCGTTAAAGTTTAGATTACAGCCAGTGACTAGTTAGCTTAGCTAAACATAAACACCGGTTAAGGGGATAACAGCTCGCCTGGTTATTTAATTAACATATCTCATCTGTCCTATATAAAGTATTACAATATGAGAGGGGTATCAAATTTCTCTACTAACTCTCAGCAGGTAAGCGATTAAGTGTATTTCCCAAAATGTTGAACTATTCCTTTAATGGTGCAATTACAAAGACAAATACAAACTGCCAGGTCCTGGTGCTGAAGCACAATAAAGGTGAAGTTTAATTTTTTATGCATCATTTGACAATTCCTCATCACAAGACTGTTGCATGAGAGTGTTTTATATCCAGCCTCTTGGCTCACCCTTATAAAATCTAAAGCAGTTACAGACATTGTTTGACTGTATCGCTGTTTAACAATGTATTTAATAATCAAAGGCACTTTTCCAAGATGAAGTTGAAAGAAAGCCATGATGCATGCAGCTGTTGCCCCAGATAACTTTTTGGATTTGGAAAGAGAGTGAGAGCGATGACAGGAGAGTGGTGAGAACAAGAATGAAAAGAGAAAAACTTTTAATTGTCTCAAGATTTGTCCTTGTGAACTGTGTGCACAGAACAAGTCAAGATGTTACACACAGGCCTCAGTACTTTTAAAATCATGCCTAAAAATGTATCTTGGAATAGTTTTCACTTGGCTGCTAATCAAACATGGAATCTAAACACACATAACTTTCCCCTAAGAAGGAATATCTATTATAAATTACCCTTTGCTCCACTAATACATCATGCATTAACCTTTGCCAGCTGACAAGTCATTAACTGGCCTTGTTAACAGAGATGCATTGGCAGTCAGAGGTGCATTTACCAGCCTTTATACCCCAATATAACTTTGCGCTTTGAGGGTCTGTTTAAGTGGCTCCACCAGAGGCTGGACACACAAGAAATGAAAATAGTTGGAAAATTTTTGGTGCTTTCAGTGACCCCTGGTCTGACACGGGCATATATTTCTCAATCCCCTCACTCCACGACAGTGACACGGTAAAAGGTCAAACTCTGTGAGCTTGCCACCGAGCTGGCAGAGGAATTAGAGACCTGCTGAAAACCTGCATCACCAGCTTTCATGGCTCACTGCTCTCTTCCCATGTTCTCCCCAAGCAAACACGTACATTTGCATTCCACCCTGCTGATGTGCCCCAGACAGAAATCACAGAACAAAAGAGATTATACAGGGGTGAAATACAGTATTATCGTGTGTGTGTGTGGGTGTGTGTGTGTGTGTGTGTGTGTGCACGCACATGTGTGTACAGTTAAGACAAAAGGATATATTAGAAGGACATTAAAATAGGTCTGGTAATGAGAGAATCTGGGACTTTTACACATCCACTGTACAGAATTACACCTGAAGTGCTCCCTCTCCCCATGTTAAGATATATTGGAGGAAAGCTTTCTGAGAATAGAGAATAGGGAATAAAGAGCAGCTGAGTGAAAATGCATCCCGTCTGAATCCCTCAAGCCCTCGCGTGCAGCCATTATCCTTCTTGTGTATGATTCTCTGATGCCTCATATGCTCTGGTAAAGTGCTCCTCTCATTAAAAAACAATGTGATATCTCCAATTTCTAATTAAATAGGACATTATCTCAAAGACAAGCTGGAGTGGAATGAGACCCTCAAACGAGTTATGAAAAAGACTAGCTGCTCATGGCCTAATCATGCTTATGTTGATCTCAATGGTGTCTTCGCACTTCGCACTTGATACTTGGGGATAAAGCTGGGTTATTACACAGCTAATCGATCCAAGAGAATGGTATGTTTTTCCAAATCTATTGTTAATTTGAGAAGTACTACTTTGCACAAGAGAAAACCCATGTGGTTTGAGGCATTTGATGGAAAACGAGTGTGGTCTAAACAGGCCTTTGTTTTCTCCCTGCACTTCAAACGGTTTTTATCTTTGCACAGTATCCTCATTTGGTGAGGGTGTTTTTTTTTTTTTTGAAGCTCAATTCATACTTCATTGTATAAATGACTTCGGCTGCTGGAAAAATAACCTGTCACCTTTACTTAGGTAGAGATAAGCCAGATAGCATGGAGGAAGGAGACACAAAATATATGTAGGAAAACAGATTAGAGGTGAACAAAAACAGGTGTGATTCACTATAATACAATGCAATACACAGTCCAGTGTGAATCAGATCCCTCAGCTAAATGTTACTTGAAGACAGCAAAAGTAGTCTTTACTGCAGGTTCCCTCTCACATCATTTGCTGGTCTTATCTATTATTGATCGAATCTTTGAAAAAGTGTATGTATATGTGTGTGTGTGTGCGTCAGTCCGTCCACACAAGAATCTTGATGATGTCACTGTTCCAGGAATGAAACCTTCTGTGTTCAAAGAGCAAACCGCATTTCCCAGCTCCTTTTTTTTCCAGGACAATGCTCTAACACAGCGTAGAAGGAGCATCCTGTTGCCACTGTGCCTTGGCCCTGCTGACAGCCGGAGCGGCTCATTGGCCTGAATATTCCTGCGAACACTAAGTGTTTCGCTGTCAGCTCACATCACATGCATCAAACATGATGGCTGCTTCCTGTGTGTGTGTGTTTGTGTGTGTGTGACTGCGCACAAGAAGAGAGGGCTAATGGGTTAAATCAGCTGAAATACCAGTTTGGGAGGACAGGGGCTCCATTTAGAAGCACAGGTCTAAAAGTGAGACGTCTATGTTTACATCTGAGTGCTTGAATGCAGCTCACAGACAGTAGCATACAAAATACTACTACTCCCATAACTGTTTTAAAAGGCCTCCTTCACCATAAAAAGAAACAAAATATATTTGCTTATCTTTGTGTGAAATAAAACATATAGTACAACATGCCATAAGATGTGGTTTACTGACGAAAGTACTGAAGAAAGTAGCCTGTAGTTAAATTGTGCCATCTTGCATGCATCAGTGATTTGATACTCTATAAAAGGAACGACTACCCTAAAAGGCTCCTTTCTTGCCGCAGTGCCACAGGGCCACGCTGGCACCGTGCTTCCTGGCCAGCGTGCCATTCAGGGAGACATGACAAGGACACAGCCCAGATGACTTCTTCCAGCACCAAGGCTGCCTGGACCTGATAAAGACACATAATTACACAGCTCCATTTATCTCTCAGGGTCAATCCCATCTCTACCTGATGATAGTAGGAACTCTCATGCACCAAACCTGAGTTCAATTTCAGATAACATTGTCTCCACCATTACATTCAGCAGCTTGCTTACTGTAGATGTGTGTTGCAATGAACCTGGAAATGTGCTAGATGAAAGAGAGGTTTCACATTGTCAGACTGGCTAACCTCCTGCAGGAAGATCACCAGAGCACAGCAATTGTTTCTTTTGGGTTCTTTTGTCACCAGTGTAAAACCAGTGCAGTATCATACATGTGCATTCCGCCTTATTTAAATAAAAGAATACATATTTACTACACATACTCCTTCGTAAACATTCTTTACTGTTTTTCAATGTGACTATATAGTAGTAGTACCAAATCCAAAGCAGTTCTCATCCGTTCTGTCCTTCAAAGACAAAGAGCAGTAAGTACGAAAATGGTCAAGAAGAAAAACATGATTTTGATTATTTTTCTATATATACTATATACTATACTATAAGTCTAACATGTTCTGAGCAACTACTGAAACCTGCAGAAATCTGCACCCTTTCCTTTTGTGAACAGTTTCCCTAATAAGATGAAATCATAAGCCAAGAGTGAATTATCGATCAAATCCAAATTGGTATTGATTGAGGCTAGAGATGAGGCAAATGGGGGTGACAGGGCCTTTACACACCATCAAGAGGTGTCACAATCACAGCATGCCAAATGTATTTCAAGTCATCCTCTATACAGCCTGAACAATCAAATTTCCCCACAAAAAGTCTGCTGGTGTTTCACTGTTTGTCTCTGGAGCAGGAGATTTTATGGAGATCTGTGTGGAAGTTGCAGAATGGACCTGGATATATCTTCAACCAAACGGGCCTCAATGTTAATATTTAATATATTTAATATACAACAGGTTTGTGAGACAAGTAATGTTTTTCCTCATACAGACCCTTTCTGTTCTTGTCCCTCCAGTGCTTCTGCTTTCACTCACAACACAGTCATAAGAGCATCTTCCCTGGAATGTTACTCAGTCTTGAGATGGGAAATTTGTGGTACAGATTTCCCTGAATATCAACCCCTTCTCTCATTCGCACATGAACCAACGCAGGAAATGTTCCTCAACACAGCAGTAACCTCTGAGTTCAGGAATCATGACCTGCATTGTAAATTTCCTCTAAGCTGCAATTTATATTCATAGACCTTAAAAAGGCCTGTTACACCACGGGAGGCAGACGAGTCTTATGAACTCATAGGGTTCAAGATCCTTTCCCAGATTCTTATTTGACAAAGAGATTATTGTAAAAAATATAAGTATGAATAGCTTTCAAATCAATGCCATTTAAGAGGCGTTCAGTGCGAAGATAAGACACTTTGTGAAGGTTTCCTAAAAAAGAGTTGACATTTGATGGAGCGGCTGCTGACGTGCAAGTTACTGACAGGAGTGTTTGCTGATGTAGCATCTTTGAGAACAATATCAGTGAGGTAAACTCACCACCAAAGGTTTCTATCTCCTCATGACATGAAACAGGAATCTCCTACATACAAACAGGAAGCTCATCCTACACCATCAATTATGCAGCAAAGTTGATACCATCTCAAAACACCGGAATTTGCTCCAGGTGAGTGGTGGTGGGTGTGCAAATGTGCTTGTGCAACTTTTGAATATCATTATTCAAATGATCTACTTCAGCATGCAGCTATTCAGTACTGAGCTCATCATTTCGATTTGAGAGTTTTTACATTGTAGTAAGCCAAAACACACTTTCCCAAGATTTATTTTTCCAAATTGAATTCAATTTAATTACAGTCAATTACATATATATAAAATCTAATTCAATTTAATTTTCTTGCAGACTGTAGGCATGAGCAAACATCATTCTGGGCAGAGGCAATAATGTAATCTTAATTTTGAAATATAATCAAATTCAAGTGATGTAATGTAATTGCTATAATGTAATATAATTAATGCAAAGTAAGAACTTTGATGTAATGTAATGGATTTAAACTAATCTAATCTATTGTAATGTGATGTAATTTAATGCCTGTTGGTTGGTGTTTGCTGATGTAGCATCTTTGAGAACAATATCAGAAAGGTAAACTCAACACCAAAGGTTACTGTCTCCTCATGACATGAAACAGGGATCTCCTCCACATAAACAGGAAGCTCATCCTACACCATCAATTATGCAACAAAGTTGGCCTCCTGATACCAACTCAAAACACCGGAATTTGCTCCAGGTGAGTGGTGGTGGGTGTGCGACTGTACTTGTGTAACTCTTGAATATCATTATTCAGATCATCTGCTTCAGCACGTAGCTCTGCAGTATTAAGATTACAATTTGCCATTTGGTAGTTTTTGCATTGTAATAACCAATGACATTGCAAATGTAAACACTCGCATTTCCCAAGATTCTTTTTAATGTATGAACATATTTTGTTCTTTTTTCTATGTAATATCCTCAAACATACTTTGAACATACCTTCACCTTGAGTCCACAATACGTAAATAAGCAAAAACCTAGGTCTGATAAAATTAATGAGCTTGCATGCAGCTGCAAACATGCATTTGTGAGGTATTCAGTGCAAGAACAGAGACACACAGGAGCAGTTAGCAGCTTTTCACTTCCAAGAGACAAACTGAAAAGTTTCTCTGCAAAAATCAAAAGTGCTGACCTTCATTTTAATTTAGCAGCTGCCATTATGCACTTTGTCAAATAGTGACAATACACCACTAATGAGCTTTTCTCTCTTTGTTCCTCAACACAGATATGTGTACGACAGTGAGGTGAAGTCCTTATTCATATGTTTTGAATCAAGGTTATAGAAGACAATGATGACAAGATAAATAATATCTTTCGTTCGAGGTTGTCACTAAAAAAACTGTTCCATTGAAAAGGCTGTAAATTTACAGTGTTCACAAATATCGCACATCACTCCCCTATCAGAGATTTTATAGCATATATAAGTACAGAGAATACTGGTTGTCAACATAAAGATAGAACAAAAAGATTCAACTCCCAAACCTCACAATATTCTCTCCTATTTTCAGACTAAATATCAGACGCATTGTTGTCTCAGCAGTTGCAGTAATGGGTACCGTTACAGCAGGTCATGGATGAATCAGATTGGATTGACAGTGTGAGATGTCAGTGCACGTCTGAAATGAAATGGTGGTGATTACAGTGCTGTCTGCCACAGATTAATAGAAAGTGGAGGTAGACTGCAGCACTTGTATTCAGGTCTGAGACGGTCAGGTGTGAAATTAAACAGGAAACAGACATGACCAAGGGTTGTGCAATACAAAACGGGATCGGCCCTGCTGCATGTATAATTGATGAAAACATTTTGCGTGTGTGGTGCATCAAATTCAAGTGAATATGATGAATCAGTGAAACATAAAGTGAAGTATGCAATCCAGTGGCCAAGGTTTATCGTATAAATGCTGTTGCCAAACATAAATGCAAAACATGTTTTCAAGTTGAAGTCAATTAGATCAACTCTCTGATCCCAGCTTTGGAAAATGAGAGAAATGGGAAAATGGGATTTATGTGCTTATAGCCACTGGTAGCCAGCCCCACAGCTGAAAGAGATAAGCAGGAGAAAAACACAGAAAGGAAAATAAATGCAATCGAAAACAAAATGTAGACGAAGATACAAGTCAGCTGTCAGTATGAAAACACATTCCCCACAAGCAGCAATCACAATCCATATATCATACCCCTGTGAACCCATTGTGTGTGTGAGTGTGTGCGTGCGTGTGTGTGCGCGTGTTTGTATGTCTGCCCATACTGTATGTGTGTGTGTACCAAAGGGGATGGGAAATGCAGAGCGTACTGAATTATTGAGTTGAATTTTCACGGGCTGAAGGTCAGTGAGCGAGGGGGGAAAAAAACACGCCTGATTAAAAATAGATGTTTTCTTATTGTCTGCCATGCCAAGTGCTGAAATATCAAAAATTGCAGAGATGATTATTCCCAGAGTCAACACTATCAAAACCGTCTCCCATGAAAGCATAAACATGGACAAATGTGAGCTACAGGATTTGCAACAAGAAGCTGAAATCAGCTTCAGACAGTCCATCAGAATCAAACACATGACTGGGGTGGCTGATATTACTCACTAAAAATCTAGGATTATTAAGTAATAATCATGATTATGGTCTCCATTAGCACATCATAATTGATCTTTAAGGAGCTTCTGAGATTTATATGTCCCCTGTGCAGTGAAACTTTACTCCAATAACAAAAATTTCTCAACCAGGAGAAATCCATTGTGGACTAATTGGATTATCAGTGGAGAATTACAAAATGATCTCACAGCGTTTCCGGCAGTCCTCTTAATGAGCTCTGGCCTCATAAACGTAGCATTGGCCTTCTCTTATGGCCTAATTGATATTTCATTAGAACCTTTCTATTTATGATTTTAATGGCTTGTCCTATCGCAGTACAAGGCAGGGCTGTTAGCGGGACTAGCCGGAGGTTCCTATTGGATATATTGTCAGCTTCGGTGTAGTTAGGATGGGATCTAATAAAAAAGCGGAAATTTATGCTTTTACCCTTTGGATACTGGTTTACAAGAACATGGAGTCGTTAAACATATCTAGATGTCCCTGTCCTTCAAGTACACACACGCAGACATCCGTGCACATGTAAGAGATGTGTTAAATGCTGCACGTTTCATGTCAGTCCTCAGCCAGAACACAGAACTTGTCATTTGCACTCACTCAATTTGTAATCTGCATCTATAGACCAGCTGTCTACTCACAACTTTCAAGTAGAGATGTGACAGTATCAAATTTTCATGCTATGTTTATTGTGGCCAGAAATATCAAAAACTATTATTATATTGTTAGAGCTTAAACACAGTAAAATTAGTGTCCATCATGATTGCCTTGGAACTGTATATTGCAGCTTTGTGGAACATTAAATACACTAAAAACACCATTACTTCAGCAGGTTGGTTGGTTGAATTCTTTGGAGTGTTAACTGTTGCTGAAGACCCAACATGATGTTTTGAATCCTGAGGCCTTCATCAGGTAAAATTCATGAACTGGCTTTAAGCATGCAGGATTTTTTTGTTCTTTAGTTTAGTTTATGGTCACTTGGATATGTTTGCATAGTGTATATGAATTAGTGTATATATATTTTATTTTAAACTTATTTTTGTCATAGTTTTAAACCACTGAAATCACTCAACAGGACTTGTATCAACTTCTAGATGCTTGTAGTTTTCTCTTTCGTAGCACCTAAACAGCATGCTCTCCATCTCTAGCTGCACTTCAGTAGATTAATAACTAGCTAATATTACATAGCATAAAAAGAACAACCAGACAAACTAGAGCTGGGCAGAGAAAGGGTCTGGTTTGCGGGTTCTGCTGTGTCTGGTAAAAGCATGTTCCCATGTGGTTAATCACATTTAAACTTTTAATGAAGACGGAAGAGCTGTGCTGGGTTCATGGTGCCCTCTAAAACTGGTGATAATCACAGTATTGATGTTTCACCACGGTATGTAATAAAACCAGTATACTGGCACAGAATTCAAGTGGTTCCTACTCATTGAGTTTGCTTAATCAACCCTTAATTTGACGTAGTGTTTCTCCACCCTCATTAGGGGGTTTGGTTGGACAAGTGATGGCTCTCCTTGCCAGACATAACACCACCTCCAGCTGCAGATCCCGGTCACTTCCTCTTTACAGCTTGATGAATGCTAATGGTGGATGCAGAGCTTGTAAGCTGGAGTGGGGTCAGATAATGATGGCGGTGGTGGTTGGGGTGGGTGTGCAATGAAGGGTAACTGTTAAACTAGTTAATAGATTTATCCTTCCAAAAGGAACCTCCTCTCTCTCCTCCCCCTGCACCTGTCCTGATCCCTTGGACTGCTTGACAATTTGTCACACTCTCTCTTTCCGTTCTCCTCGAGTCTCATTTGCTCTGTGAACAACAAGATGGAGCATAATGGCTCCACGGCCGCTTGGAGAGGCTGTGGGTGGCTCTTTGACCCTGCAGGTGTCATTAAGTGCCTATCCATGGCAAAAACTACAGCACAGTAAGCTCACAAATGGGTAGGAAAATATCCTTTCTATACTCTGCGGCTATTTGATGCATGTTGCCTCACTTCTGACTACAGCCAGCGGTATGGAGATGCAGTCCATCACCCAGTAACAAGCTCCACACTGAAGAAGCATCATTACAAGCAGAGACCAGTCTTCTAATGACGTGTGTACAGCGAGCCCTTGTTTTGTTTGAACATGAAGACTTATGAGTGTGGTTGCTTATAGGAAGGGTCCACAGCTACAGTAGAGTGGGGAGCAGGGAGCAAGGCATGGCATACTGGATTTTCTCTGATCAAAGGGATGGGACTTTGATGAATGCTGTTCATTAGGCACACCCGAGTGGGTTTTAAGGGAGAGGACTTAGAGACATCAAGGGAGAGAGACAAAGAAAGAGTGATAGAGAAGGAGGGAGGGGAAGCAAATATGTTATTGTAGGGTAAGATGAGTAATATTATGCAACAATATGGAAACACATCATTTTTACAGTCAAACCCATTTCCAGTAGATCTTTGCATCGAGTTTCCTTTCAATTTCCAAAGTGGCCACTGGGTGGAGACAGCTGTCTTGTGAGTAAAACCTCCCTCTGCTCTGTTTCATTCACAGCATGGGTCCACAGGTTACGCTGACCTGTAGTGTTTTTCGGTATTAATCTAAAATAAATGGGGTAGTGTGTCAGTGTGGGGGAATTACGTGTTAATATGAGGGAATGAATAATGAGCAGCCATTAAAAACACAGCCACTGTGTGGACAAAACCAACTGCCCTACGAGTCCACCTGACTGATTGTTTTATGGATGGAGGCTGACGTGTACAAAATGGGGAATGACAGATGAACTCATCCTCCACTCATTAATATGTACAACTGGATTATGAGGTTAAACTCTACTTCCTCTGTCTGTGCTGAACTTAGTCTTGGCTACTGATGTCAGTGTACATCATACATATGTGTCATTATTTTAGAGGAAACTAAAGATGTAATAGCTTCGAGGGGTTCAGAGTCAGATTTTCCATGACTGTCAGGAGGAAGGAATGCCAAACAACAGTGTGTCTCTTCAGTTTGCAGCAACAGTGTACAAATTGATTTGGTATGCTGTCCACCTACATCTTCGCTGAAAAATATGGAGAGGGAAGCAGATGTCACAAGAAGTTTTCTGAGACACCTGAGATTCAATTCCGGAGATATGAATACCATTTTCGAATCCGGTGCTCTGAAATTAAATGGACAGACAGCAGCAAATGGGGAATCTGTGCTTTAGACTGTTACTTTAAAATTCTCTGCTCATAGAGGTTTCTCATATATCCTCAATCCAATTTCATTGCAATTCGATTTGACTTTATTCCACCCGGATAATCCACTCAACTGCTTGCAAGGGAGACCTATGGATATATATATATATATATATGAAAAACAATACATCACAGATGAGGACACAGGACCTAAAACAATTAAAAATATATCAAATAGCAGGAACAATCTGCAAACCGTATCAGCATTATAAGACATCCTTGAAGGACACCCTTGAAAGAAGCATTTGTGGCTTTAGGAAGATGTTGGTGAAATAATGCTAATAAAGGGGAAATAGAAACAGAAAGTTAAAACTTGTCTGTTCAGGGTCTTCAAGAATGGAGGCCTGATAAGGGCAGGGGTAGGTGTGAAATGCTTAATGTCACGCTCTTGTGATGTGCACTGGCCAGGTGATATTTAATCTCATTATGCGACATTTTCATTAGCTTTCTCTGCCTCGGTTGATTCAAAACGGAGGAGTGTTACGCAAACAGAATGACAGGCAATTAGCTTCCCATGACTTCATCTAAATTACGTATCAATTACGTGATAATGAGGAATTAGACTCATTCATATGTGATGAGGCTAGAGGAATTAATGTGGAGGTTGTAGAGGAAGCAGGTATCCAAAGTGCAGCAAATGTTGAAAAGTACTATGGTGCAACACCAATGCAGAGATGTTGGAAAATCATGGTATATACATTATTCTGGCACAAAATACATGCTCTATGTGTGCTATCTGTGAAAATACATTGTTATAGTGCACATTTCATGGTGTATTCGTCTTGGATTCTTTGTGGTACATAAATATATTAAATATCAAAAAAGTCAGCTGGTTATTTTTGTTGTAGAAGCAATATCATCTGCGCCAGAAATGCCCTCTGCGTTTGCTTTCAAGATGGATCTGCTATATGACAAAAAGGGAGGGCCTGGGCCACCTTCGAAGGATAACTCTGCACCTCTTCATTATTCTTTATATGCACAATTAATGGAGGGTCTTTTTTCTCCTTTCTTCTTAAAGGGCATCTCACGAGTGATAAACTCTGGATGCAAAATGGTTTTGAAATCTGCTGAAGCAGTTTGAGGGATGAAGGAGCATGGGGAGGGTAGGTCATAAACTGAGCAGTGAACTAAATTTGGATGTGAGATGAAGACAGCCACAGTGAGAAATAGAGACATCAAAGGACGGAGGAAGCAAGAGGCAAGCTCTCTGAAGGTACTTTTTGTCTCTTGAGATCTACACTGATACCACCTTCAACCACAAGTCCTGTGTTTGATGTGGAATGATGAACAAATGTTCAACCGCCTTGACCCACTCATGTCGGACTGTCTTAGGCTAATTCCTGACCAGTTACACAAGACCTGGATCTGTGACTGCAGTTCCATACACATCACTGTAATTCACACATAGAATTATACTAAAACTTCTGTATTTGCTAAAGAGTTGCAGCGTTTGGTCCTTTGAAGACAAACAGTCACATAGTCTTGTTCAATTTTCTGATGGAAAAGAGGGGAACTAATCTGAGAGCTTGAAGTCAGTGATCATCAACTAAATCTGCAGATCTATATATTGATACAGAGAGGAGATGGTACATTTTTATATGATATGACTATATGAATACTCCTGTAGTAGTCCTGTAGCAGTATAATCTCAAAGCCCGTGCTCACAAAGTCAGATGCTACAGATTAACCCACACTGACAGGCAATCTGGTCACTGCATCTGTCTGGAAGAGCTATGATAGTCAGCATCTCACTTTAAAGGAACACTCTGACATTTTGTGAAATACACTTGTTTGTTGTCTTACCCAGAGTGAGATGGGAGGATCAATATCAATTTCATCTCATTCAGTACAAAGAGAGGTCTGGGACGTGTTTAGCCTAGCTTAGCACAAAGACTGGAGGGAGGGAAAACGGTTGGCCAAGTCCCATCAAAGGAGCCTTACAACTTCAAAGTGGTCAGATTTGTACAAAATGTAGCGCAAATGTAACAACTATATTCATTGCTGCTTAATCTGGCAATTATTTTTCCATCAATCTTCCATGTATGATCATAATTCTTTAAAAATGTCTCCCATTTAACATATATGCACAGTCTGTGCTGTATGGTATGAGGCATTTAAATGATTCTTTATTAATGAAAAAAACATTACTGTGTTCCAGGATTAAACTGAAAACCAAACCATTTACGGCAGTGCAGTGAATGGTCAACAGATGAAAATAAATATTTGGAGCAATATCTTGTTTTTTTGCTTTAAAGAAGGAAATGATGCAGCTGCTGACTGTGCCACACTTGACTTAACTGTGAAAGATAAAGTAGCTTATTCTGCATGTGTAAACCCAGCAAACATCAGGGAAAATGTTCATACAAATATCATAAGAAACCACATCATGTTGTTTTGGATACAGTTTACAGTAGGCTATACTGGTTTCAATGTATTGTACAGTACTCAACGTTTACTTTTACAAGCTTTTGACACTTCAATGAAATGCAAAACCATTCATCCTGAAGAAATTCTGACATTTTATCTTTTTGTCCATAGTAATTTAAAATACTGTCACAGGGATTACACCAGAAACTGAGCTTAACTGAGTCTGACGGCTGGCAACAGAAAATAGTTTGTATTAAGCTTATAAAGTTTTCAAGCTATATCAACCAAGGAGCATACATTACTGTATATGCTGTCAAGCCTCATTTGAAAATCAAATTGCTTGTGGCATTATTGATCTCAGAAAGCGGTTAATGTCGCTTTTCTTAAGGAAGTCAAAACAAATGTCAGAGTTTGCATCGCAAAAGAACCTTAAATACAAACTTCAAGAATTTATGAATTATAAACTAAAAGCACTGTCCATCTTGTAAAAGAGACTTGTGAATAGGATACATAGACTTCACACATCATCCCTCAAGAAAAACATATGTTTTATGCATGGTTCCTAGACACCAATCTCATCTTTGTAAAGTCGTTCATCTCTGGATAACTTTGGCAATGCACACAACATGAACACATAGCATTATAATTAACAGCACTGGGTGGCGAATGCCAAGACAGCCATACAGATGGCCGGGAAGTCCCTGTTAAATCCCACTATGCCAAATGTATTTGGTTGCACTGAGCATTCTAATTCAGGGTGATGATCCAAACACGAAGCCAAGATCTGCAGAGGCACGACATGGTACATGTGCCATGATAGCTACAACATGTATAACGTGAATATATATGTGAACGTAGTTTATATTGCAGCTTTAAATCATCGCTTTATATCTGCTTAATCCTTTAAAATGCATGATAGGGAAACAGCACTGAATTGTATTTAGCCTTTTGAGGATCTGGAGGGAGCTGCACAAAGTTTGATAAGTTGCCTCAAGTGATTTCACCTGAACATCGGCTGGGGCTAAAGACTACAAGTTTGAAAATGAAAAGTCAGGTGGTGTTAGATATGAGCTTGTCAGACCTCTGTAGCCTGCAGATGAGGACTCTGCTCTAGGCTGGCAGCTTGGGGAAACTAGCCGCTTCTAATATAACAACAAATGGAGATGTCAGGTTTTGACAGAGGAAGAATGCATGAAATGAAAAAGATGATCTTTCTGCTTCTGCTACATTTTGAACAACAAAAAACAACTGCTCAGTGTTACAATGCTGAATTGGTGGAGTATTTGTTTTATTAATATATGACACTCAAAGTCTTACGGTGACCATTGAATTGCAATTGTTTTCTAGTGCCACTCATGATGGCCTGAAATTGTGGTCTTCAGTTTATGAATTGAGGGTTAGGGTTGAACATAAATGTCTAGTCAGGAGCTATTATACCATTTGAATCCTATCAAATGACTGTAGATACGCTATATCATAGTCATTTAGTGCTATGGGTCAGTGGATATTTTTATTATCACATCTCTAACTCAAAAGAGAGTGTGGCTAATAGCCTACCCATCCTAGACATAGCGATAATGCTGATGGTTTATTGACTGCTTCATTGAACTTAAATTTTCAGTTTCATTGCCCCCTCAGCAAGGCAATCAGAGCGCAGATTGTGAAACACAAAACACCACATAATCCTGGTATTGAGAGGGATTCATTCTAGTCAAAACACTTCAGGTTCTTGAGACCAGATTCTCCACTGTAACTTCTCACTGTGATTGTGACAGATATTTTAAGCACACACAGACACACAATTATATCAGGGAGTGAGACTATGACAAAACCTGTCAATCAGGATTATAAATCTTGGCGACATGGTATCTCATCAAGTAGGTATCTTGAGAGACCTCCATTAACACGAAACAGAGGAGCGTGAGTGACAGTAAGTAGTGCAGGTCTACGCCAACTGATACAAGATCAGCAGATATTCCCTTGCAGCTCTATAGCCAAATCTCTGTTGTATAGTTCAGAGCTGAGCTGTCGGTATTGTGTCTGCACTCATTCATTGGGAGCGTAATCCCATATTGAGGAGTAATCCACAGGCTGAGCAGTCAAAGAGAGCCCTCCTTCTTTACCCAGCCAAGCCTAACAGAGGTGGCTATGGGGATTTCACATTGCTTGCTGCTCTGGCTTCAGGGTCAATGAGAGGTGAAAACAGACCAGAGCATTCACAAGGTCCATAAACTGGTTAAAATTCACACACGTCAGATTTCAAGGATGTTCATGAAGGAAACGTTGCAGTAGGACGTTGTTGGAATGTTGATTAGTTGGCATTTGTTGTGTGCTCAGCAGAAAGCACTGGGGGCTACACTGGCTGCACACACGTACGCGTAATGCATGCAAACACACGTACTTATTTCAAGGCATATGGTAGACTGATTGACTTGTTCTACACGCATCATTCATAATTCTGACTGTCTGCAAAAAGATATATTCTTTGGGGGGAAATTCCCTACATCAGCACTCTGTGGTAATTTCCTGCAACGCTCGGGACATGCCACAGTTGAATGGCAAGCTAAATTGCAGCAGGGAGCATTACCTCCGAAAGGTGCCTTGCTAGCTCGAGACAGGGCTATTAGCACTGGAGTGAGCCCAATGATACGGTAGCCCCCAGGGAGCAGGCGAAAGGAGAGGCAGTAATGATGACAGTCACCACCACTCTCCATCTATCGGTGCTTCTGCTCAACTGAGCTGCTAAATGTAAGACACCAATCAAACAGAATTTGCATGTCTGTACTTTATTTCCATCTGTGCTATGCTGGATATCAGATGATTTATATCAGGTGAGTCCCACACTAAAGCAAACTATGAGTCAATAGCACCTGCTACTATTATGTACACTAAGTGCCATCACATCTGTAATAGACCATGCACTATATAATTGGCATTAATGTGAAAAGAAAAAAGCTTCATATGAATGTGGATTTAATCAATGTTTCTTTTTACAAATTGATTAAAAAACTACTAATGTGTGATGTAAAAGGAGTGCAGTGAGCCACTTTTAATCAGAGCTTCAGTATTTATCAGCTCAGGAATTTGACCCAAACCTTGACTCTTTTGATTCACTTTAATAGCTTTATCTAATTTCCACATCGAGCACATGTTTTCAGTGAACAAGCTTAAAAAATGTGTTTTGCTGCTACTTGCCTGATAATTCCAACAGGAGTCAGAGACCAAAAACCAAGTGGTGAAAATACTGGATCATGAGGCTATCATGTAGATGGAAAAGGAACTGTGAATTAATGCTAATGATACTATGTGTGTATAAAAATAATGAAGTACTTGTTGGCCACATCAACTTGGTAATAATATGTCTTGTTTCTACTATCCCCAAGTAGGGAAAAAAAGTTACTTCAGGTTTAGCACGAGATTTATATCATGACATGTTTTAAAACTGAAAAAAATAAAACACTGAAAAAACTGAAGCTTTGGAATTTAATTAAAAAAGGTTTGGAAGATTGAAATCAGGTTTTTAAGGGATAATATTTTGATAGGGGGGGGTGCTTATAAATGGTGCACATATGTTGGGAAAAAATTTTGAAACATTGAAACTTGAGTTTAAAAAGGGCAAATTCTTATTTTTTCTTTTCTTATTATTTATTTTGTAACTTCTGCAAATGTATTCGCACTTGTACTGCAGACTGTTCTTTCAGAGCTGACTTTAGAATATCCGCTTTTCAGAGATCCACCCACACAGTTGTAAGCTTACGAGTCATGATTTTGGGCAGCGTTGTCTCGCAGCTCTGAAACTTTTTAACGCTGAGTTTGAACCTTTCAAAGCTTTTTTCAGTCTCAGAATATGACACAATATTCATCCCATAGTTTAAAGGTTGTTTCACCAGCCACAGCATGAATACTTGTTTCCTTTGTCTAATTTTGTACAACAATCCCCTCAAAATACAGACAAAAAGCCAGGACATGCTACTTAAAAAAAGTTAATTAGTTTTTCAGAATTATCGACAGTAAACAACCTGTGGCACAATATGTCAGTTGCACTTGTTCCTGGCTGCTGAGTCCTAAAAGCCATCTCACCTTGCCTGGCAGTGATTGGTACACCTGCAACACACTCTCTCTGCCTTATCATCATTACCCAGACACCAGCCGTAACAAACAACCTGTAATCCTCTTAGAGCTGGAGAAAAACACTGGCTCCACAGACCCATATCACCATTAACAGAGTGAGACAAGAACTCTCACACTGTTTAATACACTACTTATTTCACTTGTTCACATATTATCATTTAATTAGTTTTTTTTTGTCTTGTGGAAACTGGATCACTAAGAATCAGAAACCAGGGACATTGAGGAATAATATAAGCTATAACAGCGTGACATAAGAGAGGATGATGAATTTTTCAAAACCTGTTTGCTCTAAATTTGGAGTTAATTTCATGGTGTGAAACAGTATCTCCACAAAGCTCCCTCACTCACTTGTGGGACAGAGCCTCAGACACAACATGTGTGTTGGCATTCATGGCTCTGTGAGTGAGTGTGTGTGTGTGTGTGTGTGTGTGTGTGTGTGTGTGTGTGTCACTAATGACCTTGAGTGTCTCCTGCATGCCTGCCACTGTCACCAGGCTGGCACAGTCTTTGATTAGGAGTAATTAATGCTCTCACATCTGGTGGGAGCTCCCTCATCCCTTCTTAAATTTGGCCCTCTCTTGGTTTTCCCACATGTGCGCCGCATTCACCTCCTTTTAATTTTTCTATCTGTCACCATTTCCAAAACCATACAGAGAATCATTGATTATCTGACATATGTCTTGCTTCTGGGTGTTGAAGATACTCTCCATACCTCCCTCAGTTTAACCTTCCAGAGGTTTGTGTGTCAGTGTTGATATGGGCGAGTCTCTGTCATTGTCACGTTAGCTGTTGCAGAGCTTTTGATCTGCTTTCCATGCTAACCCCGCGCTGCTTCACTGTGCAAGAGATGAAACGGCGGTTTTCTGGCAACCTGAGCAAAGCAAGTCCCCCGGCAGTGATCCTTAACCGGTTTGGCCTCTCCCAGGAATTGCACATCACATGCTCACATGAAAAAAGGAATAGAGGAAAATAAACAGTTGGCCAGAGAGCGTCTCCCTTCAATTACCAACAACAGATGTGAGTTGTGGGAGACACAGGGGGGAGACAATGGAGGAACACTGAATACTTACACTTCATAGTTAGTGAAAATGTATGATCTGCTTCAGTCTGTACTGCACTCATAATCACATAGTTCTTGTTGGCATATGATTTTAACATAGGTGATTTTTCCAACAACACTGGGAGTGGAAAAACTGCTTTACTGCTTGAATTTAAAAGTACCACAATACCTTCCCTCAACAGTTGGCATAACAAGTATGAAAAGCAAAACTGTAACATTAACCTCAATAAACAGCATGTACTGCACTGGTCCACAGAAATTCACACTGGAGGGCATCTTGTAGTAGCTCCTAAACCAGCTACAACACAGGTACCCACACAGTAACTCTCTCAGAGTGTGAAATGTGCTTTGAGTGGCTGTCAAAGCTCCATCAAACTCCCCGTCTTGGCTGGTTGACGCTGACTACCAGCTCTATGTCGGTGTCTGTGCTTCTGAGTAGTAGTTAGTGGTCAGTTTCACCTGTGTAATGTTAGCCTGGACTCCGATATGGTAGCAATCAGGAGTAGCTCCAAAACAGTGTGCACATACTACACTAGTGCTGTTTTGAAGGGGACTTTTACATCCAGCCTGTAACTCTATGAAATAATGTGGTGTGAAATGACGTGGTAAACAGGCAAACGCTAGGTTAGGTTACTCCTGTAGATAATAATCTATACTTTGCCAAACATGGTAATGTTTGTGTTTACAATAGAGCAGAAAAACACTGACCAACTGACTGACACTTTAAATCCATTCCTTGCACTTGTGGTATTTTTGGTTTTGGAGAAAGAAATCCCAAAACCAATCCCATCAGCTGGTTTGGGAAGGGTTTTAGCAAACGGTCAATTCACTCCAAGTCCTCTCTCCCACAAACTGAGAATCATTTGACATCCTAGTGGCTCGGGTTACACAAGGTAAATGATTACTGTTGACCCAGAGTTTTGTTCCTGGACTGTGACCAGCTCAGCTGTCAACACCAGTCCATTGACCACTGTCCACACAACACGCCCTGCCTCGGTCCCCTGGCTCCCTCCATTTCCCTGGCTCTGTACAAAGAGCAGCTGACTGCCAGGGAGAGGGCCATGTCCAGCTATTATCACTCTCAGCATGGGGCAACATGCAGACATACAGGGCGGGGGAACTCCAGGCGTGCTTCTCTGTCCAAAGCTCATTCTTTTCTTTCTGGACTTATTGCTATTACTAAGTTTTTCTGCTTCTCCATCAGGAGAAAATGGCTTTATTCTTAGTTGAAAAAATAATATTTCTCTGGATTAAAGGATTTATATTTTAATGGATTCATTTCTGAAATCTGGGGATTCAAAATTTCCCATGGCTACAAATTGAACACTATTGTTAAAATGTGTCTTTGTTTGATGGTGCTCCACTTTTCAAACACGTGAACCTGAAGATCAGATCATATTTTTTGTCAAAATTCACCTGGCTTCACTGATATGGAGTCATGGTGTTAGTGATATAGTGAGAGAAAGACTGATAATTTGGGGGGAGGTAGCATCTATGGATTTAGTCTGGCAGGGGGTCTTAGCCGAGGTTTTCTGTGTATCTGGAGATTGCTGGTGCTGGGGGATGTGCAGAAATAAATATTCAGCAGAGATGCACACAGGTGAAAGGCCGTCAATGCATGACCGCATGAGACCGCATGAATAAACATTGTCCCCTGTTCCGCTACAATTACAGCCCATGAGCAAGTGGCTGAAGTAATTGACGCCCCAAAAAATGTTCACAGAGCCACTGAACCAAACTGCAAATTGGGTTTCCACCTACATGATAACTAGTGATGGCTTGACCACTGGGCATATTCCCCTTCCTCCCTCTAATGGTCTGTTCTATTTAGGCTTTCATCCATGATGGTTGGCTGTGTGTTTATGTGTGTGTGTGTGTGTGTGTGTTTGTGTGCAGTATTTATTCAAGTTTTTTGTATGTGTTTTTGTATGTGTTTATGTATGTGTTTATGTATGTGCATGATAGAATATATGTTTACAGCATGTTTTTGGGTAATAATGAGGGAAGTTTTGACAGCAGAAGTAAACTTTGCAGTGGCTAGTATTTATATAATCAGCCTCTGGGATGTTGAGCTCGAGGTCTTCAGCAAGCAGGCAGTGCACCAGGCCCAGCAGGCCGAGCAGCAGTCCCAGTATGTGGGCGGCTCCAGGCCCAGTCGCTCCGTGGCCCATGAAGAGGGCTGCTGGGGCTGATAAGACCCAAATCTGTTGGGTCCCCTGCAGCCAGAGCTGGCCCTCAACACCCCTTAGGACCACCTGCACACAGAGGGACACGCTCAACTCTTTGCCACATCCTTTCTACAGATTCACAGGAAACTGTCAACAATAAATCACAGACATCAACCCTGAGGCTGATTGGATTTAATGAAGTGAGTTAGTTTAGAAAAGACTGAGGGACATTTTTGCTGTAGCAATAGCATTAATGTTTCACGGAGAGGAGAGGTGACGATTCAATTTAGAACCCTGGCCTTTTTTCTGCCACTGAATGCGAGCTAATACATCAATAGCATGGTGAGTAATTAGAGGTTCTAGGCTATCTTTAGATGGATCAAGACATTAGCATCCACAGGCAAGGGAAATGAGCTGAGTCAAAATCATTTATATTGTTCAAACAAATTGAAGCTGAAAGCAGTCGTCCACAGTGCGGCTCTGCATTGTTCTGAATTCACACAGTCAAATTAACACAAGACCTGCATTCCTATTCAGAGCAGTCTGCAATTACTGGAATTTCACAGCACATTTAAATAGAATAAATAAACCTGGGAAATTTAAAACTAATCAAGCCTGTTGAATTATGCAGCAAGGTGTGCTGTGCGCTTGACATGACCAGCTATTTCTACAGGAAAAAAGACAGGGCAATTTTTCCTTTCCCCGTGATTTATTTGATTATATAAAACGGAGGACAAAGGAGGAGCGGGCATGGGCAGCTGTTGTATGGTAGCCACATATCTAAAGCCCTGATGGTCCCCTATGGAGACGGAGATAAAAACCAGAGCTCGCATCAGAATGCAACATTAGTCATGTGGTCACCAGCTTGCAGGAGCATTAAACAGACACTTTGCTTCGCTTGAAGGAGCACAGTTCTGCAATGCCCTGCGTCAGTGCATCTATACAGCAGATTATAGCGTCACGTTCATTTACCCAAATTTTTAAAAAGCACGGCAAAAAAAAAAGCTTTTTAATGCTTTGTTTGTTTTTTATGTACAACATGCAGTTAGAGTAATTTTGCAGTGAATACAAATTTCTTTCTGAGTAAACATGCTTTGAAGTACTTTTTTCCAATTGAAAGGCTAATATGTAAAACTGAGGTGCATACCCACATGACCACAGCACACAGCACACTTACGTTTCATCTGCTCCTACCAGCATGTCCAAAAAGCAGAAAAGCTAACAAATGATCAAAAGAAGAACGAGACACAAGCATGTAGCCAGTGAGGAATACATCCACACAAGTATGCACACGCACAAAGCCAATGTGCACACCATCCTACAAAGGAAAGACATCTCCCCAAGAGATTCCATTTCCAATTCCCAGATTACAGCCCCACTGGTTAAACGCTGATTGAAGATTATTTAATCATCTCCAAGAGAATGTCTGCGCATATCTTAAACCAGAAAAGATTAAAATACGATTCTGGTCAGGGAGTCTAATTATGGAAATCCTAAGAAGAAATATTGAACTAATCACTTGTCATTTACATCTTCAAAGGAAATTACAAGTTACATCCACTTGATTCAACTGGAACAGTATTAGGAATTTATTAACTGCCATGTATCAAAGCCTATACATTTTTCCACAGGTAGTGAGGAGTATTTGAAAAGATAACAAAGGATGGGCTCAATATCTAAGACTGTCTCTAGGCATGAATCTCAAACTCTGTGGCATCTTCGCCATGGAGAAAAGTCTAGAAGTTGATGATGACTAAATGAGCAGGTGTTAGATGCTCTATGCTAATTGTCTTGATTGTTTGAGACCTGAGGCAGCTCTAATGCACTCTGCCCAAATTGTTAAAACCACTTAAGCAATCTGAGCTGCAAATTTCTCCATATTTTTGCATTTTGTTTGGCGTATTTCTGCAATCAAATTGGATTTTTATTCGACTTTTTCCAACTCTGCAAACTCCAGAGGTGCAGATATGCAGCACCGTGTAACAAATACAAATGAAGACACACATGTTCATGCGACATTCAAAAACACTACTTTTTAACATTATACAGCAGGTGCATGCAAATAAATTCTGATGCCTTTTGGAACATTAACACATAACACTTGAAAATTCAAATCTGTTAAACCTCAATCGTAACAAAAAAATATTTTACTGCTGAGGTTTGAGGTTGAGGAGTAACACTCAATCTGTGAAAATGTTCTATGATGTCTTCTGTGTACTTGGGAAGAGCTTCAAGTCTGAGAAAATCACTCAAGTGAGGTCATCGGTGTTATCTCAGCCTGAGGTTGAGGACTACGAATTTTCAATGATAAGACAAGTGCATTTGCTTGTGTTTTCAAGTTGCCTTATGCCAAGAGTAAGATCCAGCTCTACTTGTAATAAATGCCGGGAGGCCTTGGTCTGTGCTGCACCTATTTATATTACCTTTTTATTTTTTTTTTTACAGGTATCTTGCAAGTCTTCCAAATTTATGAGTGCAACATTAAATCAGTAGTGTAACCCATTTAGTGAAAGACTCTTGGCAATAATCACTCCAAACCATTTTCAAGGAATGTAATCCAGGCCAAGATCAACAGTCTGCCTGATGGGGTCTACATGTTTTTCAAGCTATTGCTAAATGAAACTCCAGCAGAAAAAGAAATTAACATAATTCTCGGATAGTTTATAGGATTGCTTGTTGTTCAGACATGCTGTAGCGGCATGAAACAACTGAATAACCCCAGTGAGTTCCATTTCAACACTGTGATGTGAGGTCTCACCTCAGTGTCAGTGCTTTTCCTTAAAGAGGTATTGGGGTTTAAAATAAAAGCGATTCGAAAGCTCTTTTTCCACAAGTCGGTCATAAATAGTGAACTGGTCCTCCATGAGCCTCCATGAGTCTTCGCTGGTGAATGTGGTCCATCTCTAAACCCAATCAACATTTAATATTTGAGGTAGCTCAGGTGAGGAGAGGTGAGTGCACACAGATGGACAGAAAAACACACACACACACACACGCATGCTATCACAACAAAGTTACTTAAATACACATATACTCACACCTACTGCAACACAATCATTTACACTCGCTTCCAACCATCGCTTTGAAGCAATGAAAGTCACAGTCTAAAGGGAGAGAAAAGTAATAGGATTGCTCAATTAGGTGCCAAATGGCTTTCTGGGGGCCAGTATTTCATCTCCACTGCCACTGCAAGCAAAGTGGAAAGAGAAGCATAGGCTCCTGAAAGGTGAGTGCAGACATAAGCTGCATATGGGAGTGATTTTATTGCCTTTACAACACAGGTCTGATACTTCCTACAGTGCTGGGGCTCTCAAGGTCTATCACCCAAATTACCTGGATAACATGTATGTTGATGATGTCCTGAATCAACCAAAGCATTCTGTGATGGTATAAAAGCAAGATTACATTTTTATGCAAGGCTGCCCAATGCCATTTTGTTTGTATTAATGGAGAATACATTGAAAAAGCAACTTACAAATACAGCAAGAATGTCTTCCACTTCAGAGAAATGTGCTCAGTGCAGTGCAGGCAAAGAGTGCTGACAATAATGGCCACTCATTGCTTCACCTCGTTCCTTTACATCAAATCCAATTGCTACTTTTAAATAAAAATAACAACAGGGAGTCAGCTGTGGCAAAGGCAATTTAGAGATTGAAGCCTTCCTCTGTAATCACCCTCACGCAGACTGATGTATTCTTCCCAAGAATTAATCAGGGAGGTCTAAAACTACACATTCAACATTCAGCTCGATCTTGCATTCACAGTTGGCAGTTCACCATGACAGTGCAAATACTACAAGAAATGAAGTAAACCATTCTATTAGTTATTATAACTACCTGCTTTCTTGCTTTTGTATTTGCTTTCGTGGGGTGGATTTCAAACCTTTGGACAGAGCAAGGCTAGCTGTTTCCTGCTGTATCCACTCCCCTGTGTTTGCGTTAATAAGATGCTGGTGTTTGCTTCATATTTATGTAACACATGAGAGCGGTATCAATCTTCACATATAGAAAGAAGGAAAGAATGTGAATAAGTGTATTCCCCCAAATTTCAAACGATTCCTTTAACTATACACAATCTTTTATTGCAGCTAAATATTTAATACTGAGGCAGATGTAATCCCTCAACTCACTCATATATTAAATTCAGGCACAGGTGATTTCTGAAAACTGAAAAACTTCACATATCACTCCAAACAAAACACAGAGCCCATGTCTGTAATATTGGCAGCCCCTCTGTTACCTAGGCAATCCAGGATCAATAACATTCACATGTTTGTAAGACCCCACAGGTCCTCAAAATCTGACTTTCTCTTACTCCAGGGCTTGGCATATTGGGATTTCCATCCTACTAGTATTTTATTTACCATATTACTAATTCAGTATCGCCTTGTTATCCAGGCCCTCTATGTGGCCAGCTCCTCCTGGGAGGCACTGCCGTAATTGTGTTGAGCAGATCTCCGGTGTCGAATTGCTGAAATCCCTGACCGGGGCAGAAATGAGAATATCAATAAAAACAGACCCTGGATGATCTTTGCTTGTGGCAAAACTGCACTGCTGCTCAGCACTGGATGGCGAGGTTTGTAATTACATTCCCCTGAATAATTGAAATCACTGTCCTCCGGCTACTAGTTCATCTAACTGAATGTTCAATATTACATCATATTATATATCTTATATTTTACATTCTGTCTCTCTGGCAGTCATTCCAGGAGACTTTTAAAATGTCACAGTGGGCTCAGTGAGGAACAGCACAGTCAACAGACCATGATGCCAACTTGGTCAAATATGAACTTTTGTCACTCAGTCAGTTTGTGCTCCTGGCTGTCACACAATATGTTTTCAAGAAGCTTTCTCATCTCATGTTAGCTGACTCTACAACCATGATCTGCAAGGCTGTGGTAGTTATCTGTGGAAGGGGGAGGTGCTCTGGTCACTCCGCACTCATAAATTGCTGTTGGGGTTTATGGCAGTGCAGTAGCAGAGCAGGTCTTGTCAGTTCATTATCACAGTAGTATAGCTTTCTGTTTTCATGATGTCTGCCTGCTCTGCAAGGATTTATCTCCAGTGCTGCGGATGTGTATATGTCACTGTGACTTTCCTATCCAACAGAGAGCTAAGACACAATGCAATTTCAATCATCAGCTCACACTAAGCAGGGAAAGTATTCACAATGATCAGCTTTCATCAGTGATGGCTTAGGTGTTTTTGGTTGAAACTGGAGGACTGTAGTAGTGATCATGACTATAGTAGCAATGTTTTCTATAATCTTGGTTACAATGCTTACATTCTGCCTATTCCAGTGGTATCCCATGCTGACCTTTACTGAAAGAAGTGTCTCTTATCTCTCTCTTGCCTAATTAGCTATCCATGTGGTAACACCTTTACAAGACTATAAATATGCTTGCAACGTTATTGTCTTGTTATCAGACATTTCACGGGCCTAATATCTTTCTCAATTCTCATTAGCGTCAAAAAGCAGGCGTATATGCACCGCCAAGATAGCGTGAAAGTGACTTTTCCTCAGAACAGAGACTGGGAGACTATATAATGCTACTTGACTCTATTCTATCTGCACCCAGTAAGCTTTAATCAGCAAGATAACAAAATGTGAAGCAAGTGCTGTGCAAGGAGTAACCAACAAAATCTAACACTAAATTGTTTAATTTGTCACATAATTGACTAAGAATATTACTGACTCCAAAATTTGACCACATCTCAATTTAATACAGGTCTGGTGCTGGATTTGATTCTGGACTGGTTGGGGTTTATAACGACTGTGTGTTTCAGTGTTCAACGTTAAAAGACTACAAATGCTCATTCTTGACATTAAACAACGATTATAGCAACATTAATTTACACATCACAGAGTTAACAATTATGAAAGAGCAAAGTTCCCTTGGCCCGATATCAGTGATAGTGATGGATTGAGTTGTGTTTGTGAGGTGCTGCCTTCCATATGGAAATAGAAAACTGACATTGGGAATCGGCTGAATCATTCATGGCTGTAAATCTTATTAAGTATGAGGAAACATTGATATGGGAGTAACCCACATAGAAGTATTTACGAATTCCCACCACAGATTACTAAGAAAACATATCTGCTTTAGTGTGTGTCGAACCACAACTGACATTTCAGCTCAAATAGAAAACAGGCAGGGACTTTCTACAATGATAACACAATATACTGTTAACTGAAACTAGGTAATAAAATACAGACTTGTAAAGGGAAGTAGTAATACTGAAAATATCTCAAATATGCCTCATGCTCTGCAGACACTACAAACTGAAATGTCTCTTTCCAGTGTCTTTCTTCCTCGTTCATCCTAAAGCAATTATGGACGCTGTAGCCTGTATGAAGTGCTAATCTCCAAACCAAATTATCCAGAATAATACCCTAATTCAATTGAAAGAAACAGCCTGGAGAAGACCCGGAGCTCACTTAATGACCTGACCAATGATTTAAACTCCGAATGTGATTCTAAGCCGTAGATTTAATCGCGCTCAGCAATTCTAAGAGAACATCCATTGCACATGCGGACCGTGTGCGGCGTGTGTGACCTTGGTTAATATGCTCAGTCTCCCACACACACACGGCCATTCTTTTCAATCACCTGAAGGATTGATTCCGCACTGTGACCCAGAGTTCAAAGGAGGGGATGATTGCTGTTTTAAATATGTCTCATTATATACAGAGGAGGGTAATGTTCTTCGCTAGCACAACTCCGATGGCTAATCCTTCCTCCCCTGCAGAGGTGATTCATTTTTTAACCTCCCATCAGTCATTGCGCTGAGTGGAGGCACACGTTGTCACCTCCAAATGGCTCTGACATCAAATTGGCAAAAACAACCAATGTCTTTCTAGCGGTGATTACATTATTTCCTCCGAGCTAAATTTTCACAAGCTACAGGGTTTGAATGTTGGTCAGAGTTGAACAAGTGCACAAGAAAGCTTAGAGGCACAGTGCAATCCCCTCTCAAACAGCTCCATCCCACCACATACAACAGCTATACATCCCAGCAGGCGGTCTTTCCCTGTGGAGCTTTCCAGCTGTATCCTCCAAAGACATGTACTGTAGAAATAGATGTAAACAAATCATGCCAAGGCATAAATCTACCAGAGAACAGCTGAATGTAAATACAGCTTCTGATCCCTTGGGTTCCCTCTCAGAATACAGCAGGAACACACAGATTCGGTCCCACACCACACACACATGCACATACACTCGCTTTGAATCGGGGGGGACCTGCTGGTCACGTCCTATAAGGAAGTTTACACAATGTATTAGAAACCCGGGACTCATACATATTTTAAATCTCAGCATCGCCTTATGCTTTATAGTGAGGCACTTATTTTGCTATTCACACCAGGGGGATAAAAGGCAGCAATCTCAAGCATCGAGCTGTTCCCCTCTGCTTCTCCGTTTGTGTGCTGGCTCTTGCTTTGCTGATCAGTGGATGGGCTCCAGCGCTGGCCACAAAGCCCCTCAGATAAAAGAGAGAGAAAACAGAGAGGAATAGGGATTACCTCCTTCAGGTGACCTTCCACAGAGACAGAGAGGGGGAGAAAAAGGGAGAGGCAGGGAGGAGAGAAAGACTCTGAAAGGCTAAGACACATAATCCCACTTTCTCTTATAGTGAGAGCAGTCCTATTCATGCATGGGTGTGGATGCTGAAGGCATGCACTGAAGGCAGAACCATATCTCCACTCAAAGATACTGTAGGATTGGATTCTGCCAGATTCAATCAGAGCAGGATTGGGGAATCCACACTCCTACAGGAACATTCGCAGGAGAACGCAGTAGTTCCCATGAGTAGTCGCACGTGTGTATTGGTTTTCATCAAGACGGCCATTATCTGACACAAGAAAACGAATCAGCACACACACACAGATGAAATGTATGCAGAATACATTCCTGACTAAATACAGAATATTGGACAATGTTTTAACTGAATCAAGCCACAGGAATGAACATAGCATACACACGCACTACATTGTAAGTCAAAGTAATTTATTGCCTATATGACTGCCAAGACACAGAGCTGACATCAAGTCAGTTTTACAAGGCCTGTGTACACATCAGACTATAGAAGAATGAATATCAGTGGGATGTGTTAAACCTCACAGAGGGATTTGAATCCACGCTGAAACACTGTCTTCATTACCGGGGCCCAGCACTCCTGGCCTCCAACTCTCAGCTCAATAAATATGGATATGAGGGGAGATTTATTGACAAAAGTTGGTGAATACAGCTGAGGCGCAGGAAAATTGGCTATGAAATATTGCTACTCAGAAGAGCCGGGATGCCCTATTGTGAAAGACGTGATGAAATGATTTCTTCTGCCAAAGCAGGTCTGTAGCCTAATTAGCTTGCTAATGCTGTCTTTATTACCTGGCTTTGTCTTTGGCCTGCTCCCACTAGGAAACACACAGCCAGCTCTCAGAAAAACAAAACGAAAGCAATCACAACAAGGAGATGACAGTGCAAGAGAGTCAAAACAAATTTGGGTGTCTGTTACGTTGACTCTGCTCCGTCGTTCACATGCATTCACAAGACTTATTCACGGAGAGGGATAGTTAATGTAATCAAGTACACTGGCCATGATCAGAGCAGGTGGGTAATCTGAGGTGTGGGACAGGAGCCAGGGTTTCATCCATCCTGCCTCGACCCACTGGTGCAGGTCTCCTCACTTTGTTCATCAGGCTCAGGAATAGCTATATTACAGGCAGCCATGCAGGGCTCAAGATTAAAGTCTGGCTGCCCCGGCGAGTGACTGGAAGTGGACTTTTAACCTGACTTAAACACATCCATCCATCACAGAGAGCCAGTAGGGCAGTTACAGGGCTGACACAGAGACCAAAGACAACTCTGTGCAGCTGCGCCCTATAAATCTCCATGTCTGACAGCAGCCCAAAGCTTCTTCTCACTGGGTTCACTTGATATGTATACAAACTACCCAGACATACCACGTTATTCCAATATATATTGTCCTACAATATATATATCTCACTGAAACTAAATAAGAACCAATAATGACTGAATCCCACTTCAGCTTATCGGATTTAACTAAATTCTAGCTCCCATTAGACAATAATTATTCTGTTTTCCGTGTCAAATTTGCCCTGACAGTCTATTTACCAGCTGTATGCCCTCTGTAAAAGTGCCTTGCAATTGCTTCCCATCTGGCTCTCTGACCATTTCAAATGACACTCAGTAATCTGAAGACAGTAATCTTCAGACTTCATCTTCAAATCAGCCTCACTTGACCAGAGCTCGACTGCCCCTATACTTGTAGCCTACAGAATCTCATAAGGTCCTCCTGCTTCAATGGCCACCCGTACCTGACAGCATGTTATTCTTCCATCCATCCCAGACAGTGAAACCACTTGCCTCCTGGTTGCCTGGAGCCTCAGATGAGTCTTTCATTAAGGCTACTGTCAGTTGCGTGGCCCTTCTTTTCTCTCAGCCTTCTCAGGCTCTGAGGGCTCTGCCAAATTGTTTAAGGATGGATGATCTGTCAGGAGGGTCCAGCGGAAATAGAAACATCCCTATCCATCACCAACAGGCTGTGACACACACACACACACACACACAAAGAAACACAAATGGAGATGTACACCCAAAGAGAACACATACATTCAGGCATACATCCTGTGTACATCTAGGACTGCTGCACCTGCTGAGTTTCTCAGGACCTGAGCTCCCTGCCAAGACCTGGCGCAGAATTCATTGTATTGACTAACAGAAGCTTGGTCTCGTACAGCTCACCACGGGGGCATCTTGGACCTTTGTGCCAAGGAGCTACCACCTCTCGTGCAGTCATTAGACAAACTATTCAAAGCAATAATGAATGAGCCTGTCGAACAAACAGCATTTCTTGTGGAGAGGAAACAGGTATTTGTTTCCATACTCAGCAAACAGATACCATAAAGCAAAATAAAGATATTAATTATTATTACGCAGAGAACACACTAAATTCTGCATGTAACTGAGCTGTTATGAAGTTCACATCATGAGTTCACTGAGTTTTGGCTCATCTTAGTGAAATAAGATAATATATCACTAACACACTCACATTGATATTTTTTTCTGCTATGAATAATGACAAGCCCTGGCAATCCTTTAGGGCAGAATCAAAATGATTACAAAACATGTCAGAACAGTAGCTAGCTGCTACTTGGCTACACTGTGTATATGTATAGTATATGTGTAAGGGTCAATAAGAGAGATGTTAAAAGGGCAACAAAAAAGATCTCTGCTTCCTTAGCTTTGATCTCCACTTCATTTCCGAAGGCAACAGAAGCACAACAATCACAGCATGTCTCCAAACTGTAATTGATCTTTTTTTTCCAAACATCCCCCATGCAGCAAGTTCTCATCACCCACTGGATCTTTGTTCTGATAAAGCCCCTTCAGATTTCTAAAAGAAATCAATCAAACTAAAAACATCTCTCTCTGAGGAAATGTCTGGCCTCGTAATTTATTGCATTTTTTCCCCTAAAGTTTAATTAGTTTAGATGGATAACATCCAATGGTAAACTATCAGTTACGAGTGTCAAATGTAAAACAGTGACAACAAGTCTAAACTCTGAGTATGACATGTGGTTACTCAATCTTTTAATGGTGAGAAATGACTGGCAGGGAGACAGGCACGCCTCACAATGGTCCCCAAAGAGCACTGTTATGTCTGAGGCCCAATCCACCATGACAGCTCAGGCGTGACCTTTAGACCTACAAGACATTACTGAAGCATCTGAGCATGTCAGCATAGGAGGATGGAGGCCTGGGGTATGTTTTGGGGAGAGACGAGGGTGGGTGATGTGAGGGGACAGTCAACGTGGTCCTGAGGCTGAGGTGGGGGATGGCTGGAAGAGGTGGCGCCTTTGGGGGACTCACAGAGGTCAAGCGGTACTGGTGGTTATTAAAGAAGCTCCCATAAAACGCTGTCCTGGTCCATGATTACACTGTCAGGCTATAAGAGAGAGGATGCATGGGGGAGGAGATGCAGAAGGACATCTTATAGATAAAAGCTGTTTTCTTCTCTGAGGAGTGAAGAGTGTAAACCAATAGTTTTGTGATTTTAGTTAAGACTATAATTCACATTAGTGGCATATCTAAGGTTTATTCGGCTAATCCATTATCCAATATGTGAAGGCATTGGATAGATGAATAGGGTAACAGCAGCCCTGGCCTGCTGACTTTATTTACTGTACGCTTCCATTTGAAACCTGAAACAACATTTTTCTTGTCCATGCTGACAGATGAAAGTGTGACATATTCCCTCTCCAACAATCGTGAAGGACGTTGATAGGCAAGCAAACCCTCAGGCAATAGACTGCTGATTTTTCCTGTGAAATATAAATACATGCAATCTATTCTCCTGTCAAAGGCCCATGATCCGCAAAAGGCAGTTTGACACGGTCACTGGGAAAGGGCTCTAGGCAAACAACCAAGAGAAGCCATATGGACATGGAGTTCAAGAGTTGTTTTACACAGCAACAATATGGGACAATGAGGAACACAATGGTAATGAGATTNAGGAAGAACAAGAAAGAAATCGAGGTGGCTGACACACTTTGCAGGGTGCACCTTAAACTCACAGATGATGACTTAGACCCTGGTGACAAACTAGAGGAGGGTGATGAGGCACCTCATCCAAGTACACCTCATTATGACTCAACTACTGGTAAGGGGAAAATAAAATGGACTTGTTCTTGGCATGGACCTGATTTTCTGATTGTCACATATGACTATTAAAGATATTAAATAAATTGTACATGATGGCAAATCAGATGTGCATGCTTTCCTCCTAATCACTCATTATTCAAAAGGGTGCTGTGCATTATTTCTGTAGGATCAAGATGGCTCTGAATGTCAGGGAGTTCACAAATGAGAATGTGATATATCAGGATCTGGCTGTGTGGTGGCACTGTGGGACAGGCTAGTGTTTCTGCAGATGTGAAGGGCAGTTTGAGGACAGCTAGTCCTTCTCATGTAGAAAACGGGCTATAAATACAGGGAGAGAGCAAACAGAAGCCCTGACCAAGTCCACTGGGAGTGACACTCAACTTGCATGTGAATACTTATAGCAGTAGACACACTGTGTTAAAGCACTGAGGAGAAAAATTCCTTTGTTGTTTGTTAACTTAATTTGGTTTGCATTCATCTAAGTGCTTTGGAATTACACGGTATGATGTCATTATTATTTTGAAGCTCTACTGATGCCATATTGTAACTATGGCTCGATTTTAAGGCCGTACTTTCTAGCTTAAAAAAATAACAAAATTGTGGTCCATGTAAAATCTATTCAGAATCACAGACGTACACCATTTAAAACATTTAAAAACATGCAGTCACTTTGTAGGTATGGCTGTGGAAGACTAATGGCAACAGCTTAGGCAAAAGGAGTTTCAAACCACATCACTTGGAAATTACAATGAAGGCCAACCACTGGTAGTATTTTAATGATTATACATTTTTAACACCCCAGGGAGAGGTGCATGAAGGCTTGTGGGCCAGCATTTAAAGTGTTGGGGGATACAGGGGGTTTGAGTGCCGAATTGACTTTTCACAGCACGCCCTCCGAGGTAATCAGTCATTTTGACTGGCAGTGTTTGTGTTAATGTTCACGCCTGTTCGGTGGCCTTCTGCCTCACGCATGTTTCACCAGCATGTTCCTTCCTGTCTGGAAATTATGTTGTGATCTCTCAGTCCAGTGACTGCCAAAGGAGACAGTGCCACGGAGTGATGCGTGTGTCCTCCTTTGCCATGGCAGCAAGAGCATGACTGTAACCGAATCCTCTTACCTGTGCTAGAGAACAGCACACAAGCAGCCCTTTGTCTCAACCCACACACATATCAGCGTGTAATTTCCCCATATCGCATCCTCATTGGCTCAAGATAAGACAGTAATAGCAGAGTGAACGTCAGTCTTTAGGGTTGAGTGTCTCTGTTGGTGGTTTTTAGTTGAATGAAAACATCTCCTTGCTTCCCTCTATAAACATTATTAAAAGGAAAGTGTATCTCAATGGAGGTTTCTAAGCCCTCCCCAGGTTTCTCGGTGGCAGGTCGTTCTATCTGCAGCGCCTGTGCACTCTCACTGACTCTTATCACTGCTCGCTCCTCCCTCAAACAGGACCTGTCAACAAACAATCACACCAGGCGGAGAGGAGGTCACCTACACCCACATGCTGATGGCTCCCTGTGCCTCTGCCCCAGTAATAATATCCTAAAGAGAGAAATGTGCACATAAAGAAGATAAAGCCACATCTGAGACTTGCACTGCTATATCTACAGTGCTGTAAAAACACAACATTATTTAGGTGCAATGCAGGCATGTGATAGATGGTAAAATGGGAAAATAGGATTATGGCAGTAAAACAAAGGACAGAGTAAATGGAGTTATGGAATTCGTCCATGTGATTTTTTTATGATTCAATCATCGTTCCCAACAACCTCTTTACCGCTGGTGCCTAGTGATGTCACTGTGCTGGTTGACACTAAACACTCAGACTGAAATTGAGTTATTTAAGATTTTAATCTCATATACTACACAGCAAAAGTCAACAGACAGGCTAGTAACTCTGTGTATATATGTGGCATGGCCTAAAAACAAACAGATACAGTGCGTTTTTTGAGCCCAGCAATCTAAAGAAGACAGAATTTTAATCTAACAACTATAATTTAAAAAGTCTGTTTGTTTTCTGTTGCCACAAACAATTACCTAACCATCAACAGCTGAGCCTTTGCCTGTCTTGGAAATGTGTACTGTCACCTAGAAAATTGTTTGGTGACAGGCCATTACAGAAGAGTCATTTTATTCTGACCGCGTCACTGGCTGATCTATCTCAGACTGGTTGGGTTTGGCCACTTGATTGACATAGCTAGCACAATGCTGATCTCCAGCACTCGAAGCAGCTCTCTCACACTCTGTCAAGGACAATTACAGCATTCCTCAGCCTCTATCCAGGAAAATGCTGCTACACATATCCAATACAAACAAGCCGAGCATGCAAAGTTGGCAAACCTCTAGAATAGAAAGAAGAAGCAGATTCAGTGTGTTCTGGCACATAACATAGGCCGCTGCTGATTGGTGTCAAAATGACCATTTGGACAGAGGAGACTGTCACTGTGAAGGAGGAGGGAAGAGTTTCTTATATTGATATCAAGTGGCTGAGGCCATTGTAGTAATAGCAAGTGTGTCAAAAATGCCTAAAGACAAAAAATGTGTACAAAAAATATAAGGATTTTTTTTTTCATTTTCACCACACAAGTTTCTGCTAGTATGAACGATTGAAGCGAGTTTTTTCATCTCAAGTCCCTTTGTGGTATTACTATTGTCTAGGCAATACAGTGAACATCCATGGTTGATGGCACACATTGCTTTGAAGTGTTCAGTCAAACAAAAGCATGCAGTCAGTGTGTTTACTGTGTGTGATCAGGACCAACAGGAGAATATGGCGACCCCTGGAGACTGCATATTTCCTGGCTCAAGGGCCATAAAGCTTTAAATTGATTTTCAATTTGTAACCCTTTCTGTATGGTGACCTCACATTATATGATGCAGTTACTGACCGCCGTTTCCATGTCAAATTCACATATTTAGCAGCATGTTTATTCTATGCTGACTCACATGATATCTCATGATGACAGTATTTAGCCCTCAATAACAATTGTAAAGTATTATGACACAGACAAAAAGAGTATAATTGAGGATGAACCTCCATAAACCTTGTAAAATCTGAAATAGCAGAAGTATTGTTAGTCTCTCACTTTTCCCCTCGAAAATGTTGTGATAGCTTGTTGATGGAACACATGACCTTAATAACGTAAAGGTGCTACTACCTACCACTTAGTGTAAGTGTTTTCATAGACAGCATCAATAATACACACAATGGATTAAAGTGTGTAGAGTAAACAGAACTGACAAAACAAACAGCAACATATCAGCAAGTGCCATCAGTTAAATATCAAACAGATCAGTATTAAGCTGAAAACCACTTTAAAACTCGAAAACACTCACTGACTTCTGGTAAACCTTTTATATGGCCCATTTGCTCACACTCATACACAATTCATAAGAGAGCATGTGTTAGTTTTGCGGCCCCAGATGGTCAACTCTGTATTCATGAATACAGACTTTAAAACTTTAACAAAACCGATTTAATAACTGCATCTGTCATACTGCAAAACTTTAAATTAGTTTTTCCATCTGTGAAATTAATCCATTCTTTTTTTCTTTTAAATTGTTGTGCATGAAAGTTCATTTTTCATTTTGTAAAGCCGTTTTTAATATCAACAAGACAACAACGCAAACATAATAATAAATCCTCTGATAGATTTATTAATACATACTAAACAGCTCTAGGGCATAGAGTGAATGATGAAATTCACTTTTTCACTCACGTCCACTATTACAGTTTTGCTTCCGGTACAATTCCAGGTCAGAGAGTTCACTTGCAAGAATATCTGGAGTATAGTTTTCCCTCCATGCCCTCGAGGAAGATTTTACCCTTTGTAAAAATATGCCATATAAAAATACCTGCTGGGTTACAGAAAAAAGTGTGATGGTCTGGATGAAAAGCCAACTCATGCAATAGATAATGATAGTCATGAATGATAATTACAAATGTGCCATCTTGTTAAGTTGTCATTGCCTGTGCAGCTTGTAACCTCAGATCCTGTCCTATCATGCAGTGCCTCTCCCTCCACAGTTCGTGGTGTTGGTACCTGTCCTCTATGAGAGGATCCTTTCACAGCGCGTCGGTACTTCCCTCCCAACCTGCACTCAACCCAAACCCAGACAGCTCAAACCGAGGCCCTGTAATCACAAAGTCCCTGCAATGTTTATGGCCCAGTGAATCAGGGGCATGGACAGATTTACCCATGGGCCTCCGAGGGCCTGTTCCCAGCATCTACCTGACAAGAACAGACACAACCCCCTGCTAATGACAGCTGAACGAAGCCCCAGTGATGGATGGCTTTCTCCGAGAGCAGCACCTTACCTATCACAATATGATGCTGGTGAATCCTCTCATGAATTGATCAATAATTGAGTAAATATGTTAAATTGCAGGCAAAGCAAAGGGTTTCGGTTTGGTATTAAAAGCTACGGCATCCCCAGGCAGGCGGGAGCAGACTTCTTGCCACCTGTTATGAGAGCAGTCCCACATGGTGCATTTTGGCTGGTTGATGTTCACACTATTCACTAGTGAGATTCTCTGCTCAGAAGTAGCGGACACTAACAGACACTTCTCCTGATCGATGCTCATTCTGTGTGTCACAAGGGAACTGGAAGCACTTTCCCTGCTCTTCCCTCTTTTTTGCCATCTTCTCTTTCCTCTTTCTCCTCTCTCTTTATCTCAGCCTTCAGTCTCCACGGGTGCTTCCCATTAGCCACTCTGCCTGCTTTCCCGTCCGCAGAATTCTCCTTTTAAATCAGACTGTGGAGTGACTATAGCCTGGGGGCCTTGAGGGACCGCATCCTCACCATATCCATCTTCCACCTGGAAAACGGCAATCAAACGGCCTTGGAAGAAACTCATTACTGTAGAATTCCTCTGTGGGTCTAAATGATGTTTGGAGGGATTGTGAATTTCTTATCAAGTTTTCAAGAGAGCAAAAAAGCATGGAGAGATGCATACCATGTCTCCTAGATTAATTTGGACTCGGCTGATCCCAGCAAGTGACAGCAGCGGGTGTCTCCAGGACGCCAAGCACTGCAGCTCAGAGGAGCTGATAAACATAGAATACAACGTACAGGGACTCTGACTGAGCTACAATATGGCAATGTTTACACTTGCTCCAAGCCATGTACCAGAATCCTGCCCTGCATAATAAGTCTCTGGAAGTTTAATTTAATTCCTTGTAGTGTTTTTTCACCTGAGAGGTATTCAAACAAGCAGAACAAACGCTGAAATTTCCTGCTATCATGAGATGAATGCTGGCTGAATTTAATAGATGGAATGAATAGAACAACTAATAATGTAGGCAAAGATCAATATGTAAATATCAACATTTTTGAGGGCAATGCAAATTAAAGTATGCTCTAAATGAGAAGGAATGGGTTGGTAAGTCTGTTTTCTAAATGATTTCTGGCTGTTTTCTGAACTGTTTGTGTATGTGCATATGTTTTCTCACAGTGCAGGTGCAGGAAATAGTAAACAGATACACACTGCTGGAGCTACATACTGTAGATGATGTACCTGTGCAATGTACTGGAACATTAGGGAATAACTAAATGCACATATAGTATGTGCATGTAATTAGATACTCAAATTCTTGAACTGCCCATTATGGATCTTCAAGCAGCAGCAGGTGACAGAGGTACCAAGTTGTCCTCTCACCAATCCTAATGAGTGCAGTTTCAAACATACAAACAATATTCACTAAGATTGTGCAGAAATCCAAATATGTCATTTGGGAAAGTACAAATAATGTGAGCGAAATGGACATTTTCTCTAATTAAAAGTTGCCCGTTATTATCCAGGAAAAAAGGTCCATGATTGACAATTGCAAATCTTCAAATTGATTATCCCATTGTGGACCTCACATATTGGAATAAGCCTGGTGTTCTGTAAGCAGGGGTTCCCCTCTGGACAGGCACATGTTGGTGTGGACAGATGCGTTTCTCTTCAGACATCTACTTTAATCATTCACTGATTTAATGCACCATCCAGTGAGAATCCTAAATAACACAAATCAAACATACCCAAGATGTTGTGTGACCAACAGGTGCGTGCTGGATTTGGCTTAATGCTTAATTGCTCACAGTGGATCATCCACTGATTTCTACATTTGCTACACTGAATATGAACTTCTTCCTTCAGTAATGTATGCGAGAGCCTTCTGCTGTTTCTGACCATTTCTGTCACAGTTGTGACTGCAGAGCCTCTTTCAGCTCAAAGACAGGCTGAGAGGACAGACTATAATATGAACTCATGGCCCAGCAGAGAAGTTGAACCATGAGTAGATTGTGAAGGACTTCATGGTGCACAAGACTCAGAGAATGACATTTAGAGAGGTGAGGACAACAGCTACAGGGAGGGACATTAACAACCACGTATCATTGTATGTGCGTGCTACACAGTGTGTAAAAACTGTGCAGCTCTTTGCTTTAATATGTGTGTTTGTGGCAGCAGCTGCTGTGGAGTTTATGTTGTTTCTACACCTCTGTGTTGTCTGATTTGGTGATGTTTTATTCTACTGTTAAAGTGGCAGTTATTTCATTTCTGACGCCTATTATTGCTTGTTGCACCACCACAGTGTCCACAGCTCTTTTTATTTACTGTTAGTCATTTGCATTTAATTATCAGAGTTTTGTCCTCTTTTCTTAGTTAATTGTATTGATGCTACACAGAGGAAGGCTTTTATATGTATAATGGATAATCAGTGGTATGCACAGGCTGAAAAATCTGTCTCTACAAATGAAATTTATTGCCAGCTTGGACATCAGGGCTTGGTGGCGTGATGTTTTTCCACTAGTGTTGTGAATTGGCATTTAATGCAATTGTAGCTCCCCATATTACCTGAGTGATATTCTATTACTCTTTCTATTTCTGCTTGTTTCCCCAGCGAACTGCAGTAACATTAACAAATCAAGAAACGCAAACACAATTAAAATGATTCCCTTCACCTGAAGGATGCTAAACAGAAACTTCCGCTTTCTTCAGTTTCTGGCTTGGGGGATCATAAAACCTAGTTAAATGAAAAAAAGAGAGAAATGAAGAGTATGGTATGAGGATACGGAAATGTACTTCATAAATAATTATATGGATATATTAAATAACTTTGATGCTTTGAAGACACTATTATATTTCCAAAGAATATTAGGTTAGAAAATAAAACATTTACCCCATTAAATATGAATTCCTTAATAAACCACATTCTAAATATATATAAATAGAGACAGATCACTTTGTTGGTTGAACAGATATAGATATTGGCATCTCTTTGCACCTCCAGTATTCACGTGTGCCCATCAGTGCTACTACAGGACTGCTCCTTGTCTCATCCACTCTCAGTATCTGATATGGGCGTCCAGCTGGAGACAATTAAGTCTCCGATGTTTATAATTTTCCACAAGGTCCAGGCTGCTCTTGGAGGACAGCAGTCCTCTCCCATTTCTCATGTACCTGACATTATTCAGTAGTTGAAGCCATTTCCTGCTCCCATGACCCTTGGCTGTCTTTAACTCCATGTCATCTGACATCATGGCTGCAGAATTGAATTTCTAGACAACAGAGCATCCTGGAAAGGATGTTCACAGATACTATGGGGACATGTTGTTGGGATAATATGCAGACTGATGTGCTGTGACAAACTGAAAGTGCCCAGACAAACAGTTATCATCTGAAAAATCATCATTGCAGCTTTACTACTTATGTGACAATATAGAAAAATATAGTAGATATGTACTGAATATGTTTTCATAGATTATCAATCTTTGCATTAAGAGCAAAGTGGCTGAGGTAACACTTTATTTTGCAGGTCTATAATTTCACTCTGTGGAGTGGCACTACAAATTTTATTAGTCAGTTAATCCACTAATTTATAAGTGGCAGTAATGAAAAGCTAGCTAGCTAGTTAACATGGAGGACAAAAGGATTTTAAATATGGCCTTGCAAATGTTTTCTGAAGGAGGAAATTATTTCAATGTGATTGTTAGACCTTCAGGCAACATACAACATATTTTGTAGTAACACTCATTATAAATATAACTTTTGTTTGTTTACAAGAAAACTCCACAGGGCACCTTTAATCTTTACCTTAAAAAAATGAATTTGCTATTAGAAATGAATTCAGTCCAATTAATTTCTTGTTTAAAGAAAGTATTTTAGTTATTACACAGCAGGTCAGCTGAACATGCACTAATTGGCAATTTGTCTATCGACAAACATACAATTAAACATTTATGAAGAATAAAGGAAATAATACCAATAACTTAAATTGGGCAATTATTTCAATCATTTTTTTCTGAAAGTCAACAACTGCTGTTAAACTAAACACAACTAAGTTTAATAACAAATTCACAACTTTGTCGGGAATAAAAAATTAAATTACACCTTCCTTTCCAGGTAACATCCTAAAAAAATATCAGGAAATTACAAACCTGTACAATAAAGTATTACTATGGCTGACTAATAACACGGTAAAATAATTATTTAGTTTTGATATTAATTACTGAATCACAAAAATGATTTTGATCCATCTTGCTCTAACGATAAATTGAATTGTTTGGTTGAATTAGTCTGGATTTGCATTTAGTCACGTATTGCTTACCATTTGATTATACACATCACAGCCAAACAGAATACATTTGAATTGAAACTCAAATGGCTGCATCGCATTATTTTTCTGTGTAGCCTGTTTAATTCTCAGGGGAAATCAGCAGGGAGAAAACAAGCAGAATAATCTGTCAATAATTGAAGATAATTTACAGCTAAGCTATAGACGTTTCCAAACAATAAAACTATTTGCTTCTGTCCATTACAAACTATTTGTTATGTGGAGGCGATCTCCTTAATTGGACCCAGCGTCTAATCGATGTGATTTCCGACCAATTGCCCATGAGTCATCATACAACAACAGTATTAGCGATCACAAATTTACAGGAGTGTCAATACACTTTGCTAAAATGATATATTTACTGTATTAACATAAGCATCAATTTTAACCTTGTTGACACAGTGTATTGATCTGCCTATGCCCTATAGAATATTAAAAGCCCCTTTCAGGTACGTGAATGTCATTGTTTGGCTTCAAGCCCAAATGCTGCATGACAACTGCCTGAGGAGGATACTGTGGTTTGAGATTCAGGGAAGTAATGCTGCCAACCCATTCATCTGAATCATATTATGGAAGTGTCCTTCCCATGAGTACGTGGTGCACGCTGTCATTCAGGATGCTCAGGTGTTGCTCCACTATCATTAGTGGTCAGTGTTTCTGGGAAGAACAGCCCAGGCAGCGAGGGAATGCAGGGACGGCGGTGGTGGTGAAGTGAGGGGCTGCTGCTACTTGGAATGCCTCATGTTTTCCACCTCTTGGGTAATAGCTATGGATCACTATGTAATCATCGCTCTTTGTTATGTGCTGCGACTCGGTTGCTGTGCTGTGACGAGGTGGGGGTTGCACAGAGAGATGAGGCTGCCAGTACAGACCTGGACCATCGTCAGGTTGAAAAACAAAACCCCAAAGGAAAATGCAAGAAGTTAATTGTATATCAAAGTCTCTGATGAGCTGGAAAAAAACCCTCCATCTGCACTTGAAGGGTTACAGAGAAAATTTTCAAGTAGTGGCAGCGTAACAGAGTCACAAATGAGTTGTTGCTTTTAGGTTGCTTCTTTGAACATCAAACACAAAAAAAAACACAGGTGACCCAGATATCAGAGCAAAAACTGAGTAAAATAACTGAATAAAACAGAGCACTAATTTAAAATGGAAAGAGGAGAATTCATGTTGAGGCATGGCACATCTGTGTGCCAAAATGAATTGATTATCATCACGAAGGAAAAAAAGCTTTACTAAGGAGTTCTGGGTGCACAGAGAACTATTTTCCTCCAGCAGATTTATTAGAGGGCATGTACGTATAATGAAACAGAGACGCTGCTTTTATTTATTTGCACTATGATTTACAACTTGGCAACTGTCTTTTCCAAAACCGCCTGCAACAGTTTTCTTCGTTTTTTCCCCCTTAGGACTGGCCAATTGACGACATGATGATTGATAAATGGTCAGGTCATTATCGCAATCACAGAAAGTCATTTGAATATCTAGGTCACTTCTTTGGAAGGAATTCTGCTCTCACGAAACGTATCAGTGACCCAGCTGTTCTACAGATACAATGTTTTATGTCGGTCTGCTTTCTATTCAATGCTACACCAAGAAAAAGCATCACACATATTGTAGCCTGCAGTCGAGATTTTGCTATGTAAAGATACAGTGGAGCAAAGGCGTCCTGAGCACAGAATGAAGTCACATTGTATGTGTTGTAATACGAGCTTTTCTGTTATATTCAACTGAAACCATCATGCTTCAGTTACATAATAAATGTAATGTAAAATAAAAGACTTGTGATGAAAGATTCAGCTAAATAAAAATAATAAGAATGTTTTCAGAGCTAGATATGCATGGCGTGAAAATAAGCAAAAAGAAAAAAAAAATCAAATGTCAAACTTAGGAAAAAAGTTTTATTCATTTAAAAAATAATTATCAATACTAAATACTAAGTGAGTACAACTCACTGTGCCGTTGACGGTGGAATAGGGAGCAAAAGTTCATTTGAGCAGCACAAGAAGTGACCTAAACTGAAGTAATTTTAAGTTTTACTGTGCCCCATGTCAGACCTTTGCACTCATGACCCTGCTGTGTCCTCCTCTCACCTCTGAATCTGAAGATATCAGTCACAGAGTACAAACTGCAGATTAGCTGTTGTTACTAATCATGAATTATGCATGAACCCTGACACACAGATGCAGATATTTTAGGCAACTACAAAACCTGAAAACAAATTCAAATTTGTTTGCCAATGGAGACTGCAAATCATTCAGAGAAAAGTGTTCCTGCTTTTCTTTTTTCAAAATAAGAGCCATGGTATGGGCACACTGTAGTTCTTATAAGCACAGCCCATACAAAGTAGCAACAGTACATATATTAATATAGCTATATAAGATTTAACCACATAGCACCTAGTACTATGGCACACTGTGCATAAATGTCACAAGCCAATAAAGGAGCTTCACCACTTCCCCTTTAGGATTATAGGAAAGCCTGTTCAAATATCTAAATGTCAACTACGCATAAACACTTTCCAATTACGTTCTATGCAGGCAGCAGCTGGGGGCGGGGGTCACACGTGCTTTGTCAAGCCTTCACTCCCCATTGGGGTTTGATCACACCACACACAGAATTCACAAACACATTATGCAAACATCTCATCACGCAACAATTAGTGATTGAAACAAAAATGGAGCTCAAGGACAGATTTTTAGATCTCAGTATCAGATGAAAAAGAAGAATAAAAACTTCTAGTTTCTAAATGTTAATCTGCACATCTAGGTAGTGACCCTGAAGATAAAAGCCTGGTTTCTGACTGCAAGTGCAGTTCAACTACCCTGTATTCCCATAATCTTCTCATGTGCGGTTGTGATGATGACGACTGCTGGCTGCCTGTCAACGTTGCTCCACCAGCACACATGTCATTATTGTCACAGCAGATGATGGGTCATTTGTGCCTCACTGGTGCAACAGGCGTCACTGGACCTTTTGTGACCCGTCTACTAATTACACCCTTAGGACACAGGAAGAGCCAATCACAAGAGAGGTGCTGGGATCAGTGCGGTCCAACAGGGGATCTCCTGTCTAGCTGCCAGTCAGATATGTGACTGCTGTTGTTCTCCGGCAGAGGTATCTGCAAAATCTCAGGAAACGCACAAGAAGCTCTCCTACTGTTTAGAGACACACTTCAGGCCTTGAAGAACTCAAAGTACTAGGGCTTTTGAAGAGGTCAGGAGAGTGTTTGTGACTCCATGCCCGCTGGTGGGGTGTAATGCAGATGAGGTCTTTTTAGTTGTTTCCAGGAGCTAATTGCCCACGTTATTAGCATAAATAGCAACCCCAATGCCCCAGACTGGGAGGAAGAAATCCCTGCCCAATTATTACAGCCTACTGCTATGGTGGCAGCATGTAATCCCAGCAGCCTGGTTAATACTAGTGTTAGCTAACTGTTTAGTAGAAGGCAACAGCTGACAGTCTGTTCCTCAAGTAAACTTGTGAAACTGCATCACAGTGTTCACAACTGTCAGGATTTGGTAAAGATGAGGGTATGTATGATAATTGGAAGAACATCCTTATTTGAGAGGGCGTCATTTTCAAGACAACAGTAAAGTACAATCATTATTACTGTATCAAGTGGGCAAATACTGGGCAATTTCTATTGAAAAATTAAGAAAATGAGTTGATAAAGAGCCAGTGCACCCCAACAGGTGTTGTGAGTCATTCAGCCTCTGCTCAGGTTTAAGATAGAAAGAGCCATGGTGGGGGCTTTATGTACTAAATGAAAGGTGCAGTTTTGGACTCTAATGGGGCTTTTATATGGAAGACATTTTGACATGTCACAGTAAGAGAAGCACAGGTGCAACAAAATTAACAATGGCTGAATTCTGTTTAGCTGCTTCAATTTCAGGGTCCCTTTGTAAAGGCTCATTGTCACATTGTCATTGCTTTTGGAACAAAGATTGTTCACGTTATTTGTAACAAAGGTGCTTGTCCTAAAATGACAAGTTGAATTGTTTGCTGTTAAAAAGGCATTTTTCTATAACTTGTGATGCTTTGAATTGAATTTGTACATGCCCAGAACGTCTTTCATTCAGTTCAGCTACTCAAATAAAACATTGGCAGTAAATACAGTGCACCAAACAATAATACAGAGTGATTGGAGCGAAGGACACAGCCCATGTTTTAAATGATAAATAAGCAAGTTGTCTCACACCACTAGGTGAACGATGGCCAATCAAAGAAAAGGTCAAATTAGGGTTCCTCAAGTTTGCGTTTTTAAGTTAAGTTGATGATTAAGTTGATTATATGTGATTCTGCTACGTTTTCCATAGCATGACATCCATATATCTGTATCTGGAATTACTTTTTATAGTTACTTCAGCCTCATCATGTAGCCATATCATATATTCAAACTAACAATATTGGGGTCATTATTTATGCCATTTATTCTTTCTCACATATAGCAACTTAGATACTCATATAATTTATGTTAATATACAGTGTATTAGCATATTACATTACTGCTACAGTTGTTTGCAGATTGAACCTGGCAGTGAAACTTGCAATGACTCTGTTATATGTTAACCAGCTTCACCTAAGGGGGATTTTCACTTTTGCTGCAAATTTACACTAACTCTTGCCATCAGACATATCCATGTGCTGTAGCTGTTGCTTTTACATATGTATGGCTCTTACATGTTTACACAAAGCATACAAATGTTTCCCAGATGTCACCCTACACAAACATGTTTATATGTGAACAGTTGAGGTAATCAGTAAATCTTGTTGTTAGTTGCGATCATAAGTGCAAAAGCCTGCAGCAGCAGAATGTTATTCTGGCTTTAAAGACTCAGCAGGGAAAGATAGTATATTTCAGTGCTGTGATCCACAGAATAAACACTTTATTCACTCTACAGGGCCAGTCAGCTGCACAGAGAGAGGAGAGGAGAGGGGAAGAGAAGAGAGGGAGATATCACAAGATAATGCTCCAAGATATTTCATTACAATGTCAGTGGCAAGGTTAAATGAAAGGTAGGCTAAATAATTTGTTTGTAGAGCAGAGATATCTGACCTGAGGTTAAGTGAGGAGGTCTGTGCACAGTATAGTAATCTGTAAGTCAGTGTTTATCTCATTTGTGCTAAAAGAACAGTAACAGGTCATCTGGGGTAACAAGAGACGAATACACAGAGTCATTAAACCAGGAAAAGGTGATCCAGGGAGAAAACATGTAGACCTTTTAGCCCCCATTTTTTTCACTCTCTCGCTCTCCTTAGGCTGCTTAAAGTTCTGGCCCTGTGCCAGATCAGATGTGTGTGAGCGTTTCTCATGCTTCACCTGAAGACATGCTCAACGTACAAATTATTCAGCACCCTTGTCCCCCTACCAATCCCCCCCAGAGTCCTTTGCCAGAACGATCATTGAGCTGCGGGGCATGGGTAATAATAATAAGCTGAGTACAAGCACATTCTTGGGAACCAACATGGGCCAAGAACTATAGGACAGGCTTGCCTGCATGGCTGCTGTCATGTAAACAACAGCTCAGTGAAATGTTTTTTTCTGTGCATAGTACTATTTGACATCTTAATCCATATTACTTCTAGAAAAACGGGAATTATATATTGAATATCCTGGGGAAAAGTCATTAAGGTGTTACTGTGTGGTTTGTACAGTAAACCCGTAACACTGTCAGACACAAACAAAGTAACATTGCATGTGTGCTTGGGTATTTTTTTGCTGTGTGTTTGCCTACGAAGGCACAGTACACATAGTTACTGTATTTCCCATTTGACCTTTTTGGTTTCATCACCTGTTTCATACAACACATCTCTGTTCCTGATGCAAGGTAGGAGGACTCGAAGCCAGTCAAAAATGGAGAATTAGGGAGTTGCAGTTATAAATCAAGTTTATAAAAATTAATTACATTTGCTTTTGCTTATTATTGCAGTCTATTGTTTCTCATGGTTCATTCTCACATACTTTTCATGCATTCTGTTAAAGAAAAACAATAATAATAACTATGCTATAACCTAGAACAAAGTCTCACAATGTCTAATGAATAATTTACTGTTTGTGTGTATCTGACTGATAAAAATGATCTTTTACAATCCCCTCTGGCAAAATGCTTTTCCTCAGACACCATTAACAATGTCCATTTTTCTCTGATGAAACTGTAAGTCAAACATCACTTATATTACATTCCTTTGTTGCACAAACAGCTGACTTTAAATCTGTCTTTCAGATTCTGATGAGACTGTAATACAGCACAGCCAGTGTACCAGATAAGATCGGTCGTTCTGTGCCTTAAAGCTAAGCATCCCAATCAGTCAAAGGACAATATATCTCCATGTGTCTTGCTGTAATATTGAATGCCTGGATCCCTGTTTCTAAGACAATCTGCAGCCTACACATCCCTCTATCCTTCAGCTCCTTTTCATTTATCTGTTTCAATATCCTGTATCCTGATGAGTCTGGGAACGGGGTGTTGACCTGACGTTTAAATCCCCAAGGTCCATTATGGTAAGACAGCAAAAAGTGCTGATAGAGGAGAGAGATATAGCTCAGAGGACAAAGAACATACATGGCCACCTGGCTTTTATGGTCCAGTAGGAGTATGTTTGTTATTGTTTGCAATGTATGTGTATAGTATATCTATCTACCCGTATGTGTGTGTGTGTTCTTGCAATTGTACCATGCAGGCTGAGCCATGGGGTCACCAGAATATACCAAAGGAAGAGTTATGGTCAGCTTCACTGGGCTGCCTCCATTTCCCCATGCAGCCAAATCTGTCCCAGCGGACCAAATCCTGTCAGATAAGAACGGACAGCTATCGTTCAATTTCATCCACACAGACATGCCAGCTCCACGGTGGGAGAGATTACGCCAAAGAAGAGGGTGACAGCCCTATCTCCAGGCTTTGGGGATCTACGTGGCAGTGTCTGGCTTATCAGACCTGCTCTGATGTCTCTTTACCAATACATCAACAATGACGACACTTGGAAAATCATATTTATTTATTTGTATTTCATCTTTGCTCACCAAAAGCAGCAAATTTTAAACAGACAAAGACATGTATCGAGTATGAGCTTTTCAAGTCAGTTTGCTTAAACGTATCTGAAAGATATTTGTATTATAAATGTATTGTTTATGTCAAATAATCTGTTTTGATTTAAGGACAAAGATTTTCATGAGAAAAATGATATATTCTACAACTAGCATAGTTTAAAAATCTTGAAAACTGTTATCTGAATGCGCTTTATGTTGTCCGAGAGCGGAATAAAGCACATATCTGTCCATTTTAAATTAAAGCCTTGTATTCACCCTCATTAACTCTGGGCTTCCTGGAGCTCATAAATGGACATATAGTGCAGCAGCCTTTTACTCTGTTTCGCATATTCATTAGTTTCAATTTTCAACAATCAATCTGACCTTGGAGCCGCTGACCTATGGGCTTGTAAACATAAAGCAATTTCCAACATGCTCTTAAAATGAATAGCAAATTAGTAGTAAAAAGCCACATACGGTAATGAAAAATATCCATCGAATATTTAGCCTTTAGCAGGGCTATTAGTTACAAGTAATTCTCGGACATTTTGTGGAGCTGCACACAAGCTAGAGAAAAACAACTGAGAAATGGAAATGACATGAAAAACTCATCAAACCACATATGAACTGCAAACAGAGGCAACAAATGGCTCTCAGAGGGTTTTATGCCTGTATATTTTTGCAAATGGCAAATTACTTCTGTAGTGAACTAAAACAACACCGGTTCCACTTACAGTTATCAGTATATTAGCTGCACTTGAGGAACTTAATGTAATCCAATGCAACAGCCCTGCGATAACTCTTATTTTTTTGCAAAGCTCATAATGTTCACTTTTTTTACTCACTGTCACAGAGGTGGTGTTTGCAAACTGTGGTCAATGGTGGTGTTGTGCTCAACTAAATTACTGTATATCAAAGGTGCTATTGCAAGTGCACTGCATTATTGCTGAGCTGTGGGACACTGACGCTTAAGTTTGCAGGGTTTTCCCAGGCTCTCAAGCTACTGTATGTCTAATGCCAAAAAAAGCATGCGCAGAACAGGGAGACATTGCTGAGTGACAGAAGGACACAGCAGACTTTTCCTTATACTTTCCTTAAAATAATGAAATTAAATAGAGGACATCGGAAGCTCTTGAAAAATCAGGTGAAAAGAACATTGTATAGTTCAGCTGCCATCCTACAGTCACATTTTTTATGAAGTTATTTCTTCTAATTCGTTTTCATTCATAACAGTGGATGTAAATTTCCTGAGGACTTTCTATTGTGCTGGCGGTTTACAGTCAGTCAGTCTGGACTGGGTTTAGAGACGGGGTGTGATAACTTCAGCTCCTTATGGTGCAGATGATAGGCTATTGATTTGTTTGCACATTGTTTTGCTGGCTTTATAAAACGTGATTGACAGAAGCTTCCAGACTTTGAAGAAAGCCCAGCAGCTCCTTTCTTCAAAAGTCACGGTCCAATGAACACCCACAACTATACACACAGCCAGCCACTGTTCCACATGTCAGATGACATTATTAAAATCTTTTCTTCCTCCAGTTGCTTTTGCACTAAAGAGAACTTCTCTTTATCTCCATGCTGCTAAGCAGGCAGTTCCCATTTGTGTTGCACTGCTTTTTTTAAAGCACTGGCTAGCCAGAACAGCAGCAGCATTCAGAAGAGCCTGAGGGGATTTTATTAAAAACACACTCCACATCCAACTGATGACTGGGATAAATGCACATTTTTCTGTCAATCATTATCTTGCTTTCCATTGTACATATTCCATTTACAGTGATAACGACATCTGACTACCCCCGAAAGCATTGTAAAGTGGGCTTTATGGATGAAATCTCTGCACCACACAGGTATAATTGCACGCTCTAATCTGACATTAAACCACTCAAAATGTAAAATGTAATTTGTCCTTTTTCTTTGAGTTCCATTTTACAAAAGAGTGCCATAAAAGCACTCTGCTTCACAGAATGCTGAGCTTTTACAGTGTTCATCTGTAACGGCTACAAAATAAAAATCCCTTCAGCAGAAAACATTTAGAGCAATTTGCAAAAGGGGAAATGGATGCAAAAAGTTATCACTTTTAAAGAGATGAAAAGCAAAGTCAGAAACATCATGCAATGCCCGTTAGATGTTCTCTCTCAAAAAAATGCACTGCTCACAATTACAGCCAATTACATCACCCTGTCAGATAGTCCTTAGCATTTCGTTTGATTTGAGGAAACTACATACCCTGAGCTGATCTTTAGATCACTACATGCAACATGACAAACTATTAAAGGTTCTGATGGATAGTAGAAAATTACTAAGGTCTTGCTGAAGGGAAATACAGCAGAGGAGTAAGGAAGCACTCTCTACTGGCCTCTCAATTTTTCTGAGAAAGATCCTATCAGATCCTATTAGCCACTGGGGAACTCTTCCCTCATAGCTGATGTTGTTTTATCACAGTAGAGCCAGGGGAATAGGGGAGAATAATCTCCACAGAGTGCTGCGGCACTCTCTTATTCAGCAGGGAAACCAAAGTACAGCAGTGATCAGCATTTTCAACTATTCAGGACATCATTCAAGGGCAAAAACATACTGTTGATGTTGACACACTCATTTTCAAGGGGCATCCTTGGTGTGGCTGTGTGCAACAATAAAAACTAAGCAGCAGAAATCATAACAATGTGGCCGTAATTTCATAACTTCCTGAATGCACCTGCTCTCTGCTGGAATAAGGGCTACAACAATGACATGAAAATGTTGCGGAAGGTCGAGCAAGGATCTAGTCAGGAGAGAACATCCTGGGTAAGTGTCATAAGGCAAAGTCCTAACCCTAACCCTAACCCATACATGGCATGATGGACTCTTCTACTTGATTCTGATTTGAATAAACTTTTATTGGCACTGTCAACAAAGATTGACCTGACAAGCTAAAGCTGGGTAAAGAGAACCATCCGCATAGTAGATAAGGATACCAGCTTTAAGAAAACGTAATCGATTATGAACAAAACATAGCCACAATTATTTACTTTTTGCAAAGGTAAGTAAACATTTCGCATTGGAGATGTGAGTTCAAAGAAACTGTCTTTTGTGGTGCGGTAGGCCACTTAAAACCTGCACACTGCCTTCTCCAGGGCCAAGTCATCACCTCCAGTAAAGGTCATGGGCGACCATGATGGATGGGCACTGCTGTGGATTTAATTTAAAATAAAGAGCAATAAACACAGGGCTCATGCTAGTGGCACGGGGGATGATAAAGGATCCATTAGTTAAGCAAAGGTCGCAGGCTCCTCCCGTGACAGTGGCTGTCACTGCTGGATCACAAACAGTGACATGGGACAAGGGGCCAAAGAGGGTCACAGGGCAACACTGGCCCCACAGAGGTTCCTCTCTGTCAGAACTGTCTTGTTTATCAGCCATGTCAGAGTGGTTCAAACACATGCCTATTGGTTGAGGATTGAATGACCTCCAGGAATCTCTGAGGTTGTTGTGAATGTCAGACATTGTTGTTAAGATTCAGAAATTGCGATGCATTTTAAATGTCAGTTCATTGACATGCACCGGGGGCAACCTGTTAGCACTCCATTCAAAGCAGGGCAGTCACGCTCTCTTCTTATTCAAAATAACAAAACAATTAATGGCAGCGGGTGTCCCATGTGATTTTAAAAATACTTTCCAAGAGGAAGCACACATTTGAATTGGTTTATTAGAATGCATTTGTAGTACACACACGTGTGCACAGTCCTAACTTAAATGAGTGGATGCCAAAAGCTAAAGATATACAGTGCTCATAGTTCACAGTCCATGTCAAAGCAAACATTTTGAAAATACTGATGCAGCAACCGGTGTAGCACATGGGTAATTTGCTGCCTTCAAATGCTCCTCGCTAATGGCATTTAATAGTTTCCTGTGGGCCAAAATTGTGACAGAATGATGTATTTGGCCAACGAGCCAAGCTAATGACTGCCATCAAATGTGATTTCAGTTTTCAGCCGTGGTTATCTCAGTGGAGCCCAATTTATTTAGTGTCACCTTTTAACTACAGCGCTTGGCAAAGACACATGGCCAAGGAAAACATGAGTGAAGGCTATCTCCTATTAGCGGTGCTCATTGGCTAGTGATGGAGACATCTCGTGTTTGTTTCCAATTTACAATATGACGCCTAATGGTGCCATTTGTCGTGGGAGGTGGTGATAAATAGAAGAGGTGAGAGTCTAGACACAATGTGACAAACAAGATGAAAATTTGGGTTTGCTTGATTGTGAAGTTTAGATGTGATTAAGGAGCTCTGTAATTTGAACTTTAAATGCTAAGTGGAGAATTATGAGGTCTCAGACTTATTATCTTTTTCAGTATATATTCATAATGAATCAATATTTATACGGGGGTAATCAGAGTTTAACTGAGACTTTACTGAGCCCGTGCACATGCAATTGTCAAATGTCTAATACAAACAGCTTTTAATATTTGACATAAGAAAAAACATAAAAACAAAACAATCTAAATAATTAAAAATCTCACAAAAATATGCTCCGATCTCTTTTCACCATCTCTGCTAGTGTTTGGCATACACACTTCTCCACCACTTTTCTTTGCACTGTCATTTGCAAAACACATTTATTTGGGATTCATGAAATGTGACTAACACAACCCCTTCTCCCCTTACCCCTCTTTCCAAACAACATCTGAGCAAACAGACATTCTTTTACACGCAGACATTCATTTTGCTCTTTTCCATTTGACTTTCACTTATCAGATGGCTTTTTAAAAGCAAACCCTTTTTTTGAGCACTCGCACACTCGCAAGCCTTTATCAGCTTACCATTCATTTACATGTATAATTATTACAGGCGCTTCAGGAGCCGTTTGCTAAAAAGCTTTATGCAAATTGTAATTAACGGTAATTAAAAACCAGGCTGCCTTGAATGGGAGCCACGGTACCAGTGCATCATTTACAAAACCAAATTGAATCTTATGACTTTACTGCGTTAAATCAGCAGGGGGTCTGAGCTGTGGCCAAGAATGTCCTGTCTGACCAAAGAACACAGCAGTGGAGTCACATTGCTACATATCTGGACATGAGCCAACTGTTGATGCTAATCTTTAAATGATGCAATTATTCACTCAAATAATTAAAGATCTATATACACAATATGTGAAGATATAAAAATCAATGCCTTGGAATCCTGCTTTGGGAATTTCCCTGCTAATTAAACTTTAAATTGATTATAGTAAGTTATCTAAAGGGTGTTCAGCTGGTGGATGTGCACTGTTTTCACAATAAGACCTTTCCTTCACAGCGACATGGCTTAAAGAGGACTGAATGATAACGCTAATAACAGATTATTAAAATCATAATGTTCTTTCATCCAAAATTTGAGTATAATTATGCACCACTTCAGTTTCTTAACAGAAGTAAGAAATGGCTGCCCATCACTAGTATGGTTCATTCTTTCTTTGGACAGCATCACAAAAGATTAGAGGCACACAGACAACCTTTGGGTCTGCACACTTCAGTTAAGTGGCATGATGTTTGACACAGCTGCAGATTAGCGGTTTCCTCACAGGAACACAGACAGATAGAAAGAGAACTGAAGCTCTTTGTCTGACAAATCAATCCTGGATCTTATCCTACAAACTCCATATTAGTGTCATATCAGAATAGAAAATGAGCTGCCAAGTGGGTAAAGATTAAGAAAGACATATGAATAATACAGCCTAGACATTATTGCTAGAGGGATGCCAAATAGGCAAAAAGAACTGAAAATCTAGCTCTTAAGCAAGGCAGCTAATGAAATATAGTAATGGGAAAGCAGCTATGGTAGTTTGCTGTTACAATAAAGCTAACTGTACTTTCTCCCATACGGGATCAAAGAAACAAAGCCAGTTAAAAAAGCTAATAAACTTCAAAAGGAATTCTTTAAGTAAACAAAATAGGCCTCCAGTCGTGCTCGTTGAAGAGGACATGCTTTCAAATTTGTTACAGATTTGCTGTAGATCACTTCCCTCAAAGGCAAAAACACACACTACATAGCATAATGGTTGTGTTATGTTTTAGTGTTGGAGACTCACACAAACACAACAACATAAAAAAGTAGCCACACAAGCGTGGTTCTGGAAGAAGTATGAAAAACAGGACCGGACGCTGTGTCTAGAATTTAAACTCAAAAGATTTGACTGGCATCATCAGACGACATTCATCTCAGTGATTTGGTGGAGTATGCATTCCTTATCTTGCAGTGATGTGCACATGCAGCATAACTGAGATTAGATGCATATGTTGGGCCAAAGTGAGATGCTGAGGGTGTATCTTAAACTATGCAAATCCCCCTTAAAACCCTGACGTGGCGGTGCGGTAAAATCACATTTGAATTTCTATGTTAATATTATTCATTGATAGGTTGTAGCTGAACTTTATGGAATTAAGAGTCCAAATTACTACTGGAAGAAATGTCACGTCTCTCTTTAAGTTCCTCATTGGTTTCATTTTCATAAGCAATGCTTTAAGGATATTTTGGGAAATGTGCTTATTTGGTCTCCTGCTGAGAGTTAGATGAGAAACCACTTGCATGTTTGTACAGTAAATACGATGCTACCATCAGCAGCTTATGTTAGCTTTGCCTTGCATGAAGACTGGAAACAGCTAGTCTGGCTCTGTCTAAAGGTGACAAAATCAGCACCAGCAGCTCTAAAGCCCACTCAATGAGACTTTATATTTCATTTGTTTTATTTGTACAAATACAATAGTGCAAAAGTTTGCCATTTCACAGATTATTTGCCAGACTATTTCTTGTTCTGTATCTTTGTAGAGCGCTGGACTAGATGTTCTCCGGGCCTCTACATTTGTGAAGGATCAGAGAATGACAGGTAGATGGACAACAGATTAAAACAGAAAAACGTATTCAAAAGTACTCAGGCAGGGAATTATCTGTCCAACTTTCAGGCACATAGAACAAAAAGATGGAAAGTTAAGGCAGACGCACAGCATATAATCTGGAAGGAAATGGGCCAGTACAAACCGTGATGAGGGAAATGGGGAAACAGGTGAGCAGAGGGGTGGGGACAATCGGGTGATGGGAATGGCGGGAAAAAAGATTCCTGCCAGGCAAGAGGGAGTGGCTGGATCTGAAATGACAGGTTAGTATGCGGAAGGAAAAAATGGAGCAGACAACAGAATGAAAGCTGGCTGGAGTTGTGACAAAGACGAGCTAACCTGCTGCTTACTCCATATTTACCATACAGATTAGGGATGAAACAAATGATTATTTTGATTATCGATTACTCTGTCAATAAATCAATGATTTTTCAGTCAATGTAATATCAGAAAATAGTAAAAATGTCCATTACTGTCCTTCAAGCCTAAGGTAAAAAGAAAACAGAAAATAACAGAAGTGCCACATTCTCACATTTAAAGAAGCTGGAAACAGCCTGTATTAAAATTTTTTCTTGACAAATGACTTAAACAAGAGTAGCCTCAACCTCATCTAACTCAAGAAATCATATAAGCATATTTCCCAAAATGTCAAACTATTCCATTCATAATTGTGACATTTGTCATAAGTTGGTGGGAAATCCCTCACAAACGGTTAGTAAGATTAGTAGGCATCCCCGTCATTTCTCTGCTGTGTCCTGGACTGAACTTGCAGGCTTGCAGAAGAGACACACCTCATACATTTCAGACACACATCTCCCATTCTTTTCAATCCCTTTTCCATAGCTCATCTGTCGGTTAGCTGGGTATAGATATCAGGCCTCGCTCTATAGATTCTATACCCACATGTCTTAGGGCCATTAAACTGTCAGCCAGGATTTACTCAAGATGGGCAGAAAGAAAAGCCAAGAAACTATCTCCTCCTTCACATATAGGAGGACAAAGAGCAAAGAAAGGGAGCGACCCAGGCACAACTGTGAAGAAAGATGCTTGACAATAAATAACTGGTTTAGTAGCACGTGGCAAGCGCCTCTTGCTAGTCGAGTTCACACTAGGAGATGATGACTACACAATGGAGCTGAGCGACAAGGAGAATGAGGATTGAGGAGAAAAGAATATGATGAAAGAGAGATGATGGTTTGTTGCACATTGGTGTAAGCACAATCTCTGCTTACATCATACTAATTTTTAATTTTCTTTTCATTAAGGCTTTTTTAAAAAAACAGCCCAATTCTCTTTTGATTATTCTCATCAAATCCCCTTTCAATTGAACCATGCTTGAGGGTAAATAGTGTGTGACAAGTACCTTTTGATGGCTACAACAGTGTGAGTTGACAATGATGTTCTGATAAAGACAAGAAGGGGCATCGGGGGGACGGAGGAAACACAGATGATTGTCACCCATTTTCAGCAGAAAATGCTCAAAGATCTCACACTCTGTCGATTTATTCATAAACCTCCCTCTCACCAGAACACACACTCTGTGGAACAAGGTGTGACGGACTGAATGAGGACAAGGATGTGTATATTGATGGCTCTATCAGGATACTGCCTCTCATAAGGCATCATCTGCTCACTTACGTGTGTAATGCTGACAGCTAGAATAATAATGGCTGTTGCACATCAGTGAAGCTACGCTGGACCCTCACAGCCAGAATGTATTGAGCTTGTTTACCTTGCATCTTTTCTTAAAATGGTAGGTCAGCAAAGTTTGGGGATTCTCATCAAACCTAAACCTACTAACTTGATGGATGCAAAATATTCCACATTTGCACATATTATTTCAGATTTTGTGGTGGAAGCTATTCAGACTCAAAGCAATGTGATGCCAGAAAAAAATAAATCAAATGATTTTAGAGAATGTACTTTCTGGCTGAGAATGTTAAACAACTCCTTTCATTCAGCTATTATTTATTGCTCATATTTGTACATTCCTCTTACCTACTCCTGCTAAATAAAGCTTGCTCAGTTAGAGTTTGCAGCTTTCAGTTCAAATTATCTTCTTACAGAATATACATTTTAAGTACAACCTTTTCAGGCACAATTGAATTTTGGATTCACATCTGTCAGATAATGTTACTGTCATGTCTGCTCCCTAGTTGGTCTTTCCCATCAACCCCCAGTCTCCCCTTACAGATATTAAATAACCTTTAATAATACAACCTGATTCGAGCCTGAAATAGGACAAACATACACACCTTTAGGCTCCTGGTGTATTATGTGCTCCTGTGCATCGTCAGCTTATCACAGGGATGGCTAGGAATAGGCAGATTCAAAAAGATCAATCACTGAAGCAGTACAACCTTACATGAAAGGAATTATGAAAGTCTGTAATTGTTATTCATGAAAAATACAATCTGACAAAGTAGGAATTTCCTGCCCACAATAGGCTTGCCAAGAGGTGGTGTGAAAGAACATGCACTGCTTTATTGACAGCCCAGGGGAACATGATTCCCTTCAATGAATATCATTTGGCATATCCCCACCCCACGCCTTCAATAATTTACAGTATTGATTTGAAACCAAGTCATACACTGTGAAGTGGATAGAGGAGTACAGTGCTTTCATTTAATGCTTTAGTGATCTGTGGCTTCTGATTTGATACACAACAACCAACAACAATGAAACATACATCTGAGTTCGGCCTGTAGGGAGCGGTGACACAGGCATCTGTCAACGTGAAATAGGCACTCAGAGAAGAAAGATATTCACCACTGATACTTCACAGGTGACATCCTGATACCACCAAGCAGCATGATGAAATGCATTATGGGCCAAATAAACACAATATAAAAAGAAATCACTTAATCCACATTTTTTTGAAAAAAATCCTTCAAGTTATTAATGATATTGCTGCTCGTCTTTGACATTTCCAATCAATTACAGATTGCATCCAGGTGATTTAATTTGATTTTGTGTTGCAGTGGAGCGATTTTGGGATGCACGGCATTAATCAAAGTATTATGCGGAGTGAAACACAGGGGAGGCGTGTTGTCACTGTTACAGCCAAATCAATCAGACTGTGCTGAGCTCCCCTCTGAACACACAGGCCATTTTTATTCTCCTGATATCTCTCTGTGCATGTCAATACACACAAGCAGCAAAAGGCTTTCCTGTTGTTTTGTTGCGGTCTTTTTTTTTTTAAACACTAGGGATAGATTAAAAAAAAACGTAGTATATTAAAATCCTACATTTTAATTCAACCTGGACGAGACAATTTCAGGTAAAATTAATACATATGGTCTTCCCTGACATATTTCCTATACCTGGCATTTTTATACTCATTCTTAACCCAGTAGTACAAAGGACTTCTGGTATCATGTATAGTATGAGTTATAGAGCAAGCTGCTTCCTCTATCCCCCCTGGCACTTCAGAATAAAAGGCTTATAGCATTTTTTTTATCCTTATTGGGAATATCAAACATGTTTTATCCTTTTCCACAAGCCCACCAGTGAATTAAACTCATCGCTCTCACCTTGATGGGCCTCATTCTTCTTTTTCCAGAAAGACTGATGCTGCTGCTCGCCAGGTGAAAGTAACAGTCTACCACCCACTTGGTGTTTGTGTAGGTCTGTGCTTGTGTGTGGTTCTGTATACAGTAGGCGGGAGTCTGTTTAGCCAAAATATAAAACAGTTATTTCCCAGCTCCGACCTCCGTGTGTTCAAAGATGCATCAGTGTGTAGGTAGTTAAATGTGAGTGTGCTCATAATTCACGTCTGGAGCTTTTCCCAGATTCTTATCTAGCCACAGAGCTATTAGCACAGTGCTCCCAGACTGTTTTCACTGTATGGCTTATCTGATCCCACTGCTAATATAACCTAACAAATTTTAAATCAACGCAAAACAAAAGGTCACCACAGGGCAATTTCTGTCTGAGACGGCACATGATTATCTGTAATATATACAGTCAGGCACAGACCTTCACTTGACGACCACGTAGTGCTATCATATGATACAAATCAGCGGAAGCAGAAGGGTTTTTTTCTGTGCTGTCTGAATCTGTTTCATGGTAAATCATGTGGAAAGCCTTTCCTTTCTTTTGGTCTACCAGCAGAGATCCAACAGCAATCCCCCTGAGATCTGACTCCATTCACACCTCTGAATGACACACACTTCATCCAGACTGGGATAAGGAGTATAAATTATTAAATCCAAGCGCTGTCTATCCTCCCCACTTCATGAAATGCTGCACTTGGTTCTCGAGAAAACCCGAGTGACAGGCAGACACGTTCAGAGCCAACTAAACGATCTTTGAGTAAGTATGGTATTGAGAGCACAAACATTCTGACAAACAGTTAGCTAATAACCCAAAGTGATCCTTTTTTAATTTGACTGAATCGCACGGAGTCCCTCTTATCAACTGTGTCATATGTTCTCTGTGATGCCTCTTCAACAACAGGCTCCCAGCAGGGGATCGGAGGATTAGAAAAGGATTCTTCTGACATCTCTGGAAAGCACACCACAGAGCCAGCTGTCTCAAGTCTGCTGGCAGAGGCTGCAGCCCGCTCAGAGCCCGGCCTCTGACTGAGGCGCACACAGGCCGCTGAGCCGGCTGCCCAGTAATTAGCCTATTAAAATGGAGATCCAGGTACAAGTAGAACAGCAATATGAAGATCAACCACTTTCATATCTTAAGCCCTGGGCAATGTCAAAATGGATTTGTACGGCAGGTCTTTCTTCTTTTCAGCTGTAGATTGCAGTCACATTCTCCAATCAGATCATTGTACTGGTGTAGTAAAATTATACTTGACTGTATCATACAGCTGTGCTTTTCAATGAAGGCTCAGGTCATACAATTTGGAGTACATTGAAGTTTTGCCTTGTTAATACTGATATTCTACATAGAGTCATGCTCATACATCAGCTTTAGGAAATGCTTGATTTGTTTGGGATGCATCTTATAATTTGCATTAACTACTAATCTGCAGATACACCCAGTGGCCAGTTTATTAGATAGTAAACTAATGCAGTTTAATACACAAAGTCTTACATTAAATTCTCCCTTCATGAAGATTAGAATGTTCAGGTTTTTATTAACTGTTTTGGAGAGGTGTTGATTCAACCATGACTATGACCATTTTGGATGATGCAGTTTGTGGTGCTGTTGAGCTGTATCACATTATAAAAAGATGGGTTTCTGTAACTTAGCCTACAACTATTGATTTATGTAAATTAGGTGAACAAAAGTATAATGCAATACAACAACACCACAAACTGCATCCTGCAAAATGATTTGAATTCAGTTGAATCCAGACCGCACTAAAGCAATTTCAACAGAAACTGAACATTACACTATTAATGAAGTACCATAGTATTAAGCTGTGTGTACCTAACAAATTAGCAGCTGAAAGTATGTGTAAAGCAAAAAAGCAGCTTCTCAGTTTAGAGAATCTGAAACTAGCATGTTTTATCAATTCTAAACAATCAATATGGTCGAAACATTTTCAGAATACAGTGAAAATTCTCTAAGACATTTTCTTTACAGTGATATAAAGAAGAACATAGCAGCAAATTCTCACATTTGAGAAGCTGAAAGCTGCAAATATTTGGCATTTTTGCTAAATAAACAACAATAATCTATTAATCACTACATAAAATTTTCTATAAATCAATAGATCGTCTAATTGTTTCAGCATTAGATTCATTACATTCCATGTGAACCAGCTTTACATTTATAATATAACCAAGTACAAAAAAAGAGTCTGATCAACCACCAGCATGACACCATTAACTCCAGCAGGAGAGACCATCCCTCTCCTTGAGGAATTGCTGCCCATCTGCACATCAGTTATAGAGGAGACATCAGTCTCTGGTATAACAATGTTGAATCACTAGCTGTATCAACCGCCTGGAACGACAAAATTAAGCTCCTAAATTTCCCTAACAGTGCCTGATGAGTGATGAATCTCTCTGCCTCCCGGGCACTCTCATCCTTTACCAAAGACATGTTGATTGTCTTCAGATGGTTTTCGGTCTGATCCTCAGACACAATTCTGGGTACTCGTATTTAGAGGTATTTCAGAGAAATGATCTCCAGTGTATCTTTATGTCCATTTAACTTAAAATGGTATTAATAACATATTGAATAATAAATTAAGTCACTTTTCATGCTGCAGCTGTTGACGAGACACACTAAGTCAGGTAGCTCTTATTAATGTAGAGTCCATAACCAAACTGAGACCATTTCACAATGTGTTTATCATTGTAGTAATGATGACGGTCACCTGACGTCCCTTCCTGCATATCCCTTCCAATATAGATATTTGGGGCAAAAATCTCCAGGGAGACTGTGTAATTTTCAGAACAACGTGCAATGGAAACAGTGGGCTCTTGTTTTCAGGATAACAGGCGGTCGGACAAATGGGCTTTCAGTCCAATGGGACATTTTCGGATTACTGGGGTTTCGCATTAATAGGCAGAACAATGGGCAGTCCCCAGCAAGGTAGCAAGCCAACACTCGCATCAAAAATGATTCAACCTCCCTAAAATACATGGTAATAGCATGGAGCAAGAATACAACTTCTTTTGAATGAGCATCACACAAAATCGTGGTGATAGTTGTGGAACTAAATGATTGCAAATGGTTCAGGTTCATTTTCTTCGTCCCTAATCTGCTCATGCTTCGGTTGGCAGTTGAGTGAGGAGCTGAAAGTAGAACACTAATGATGAACATTTAACACATGACCTGCACTGACACGCCAGCTATTCAGTTTGGCTTCAGAACATCGGATGAAAAATTTACATTCTAGATCACCTCAATCAATACTCCCATTAAGCCCAAATCAATTGACCATTAACAAGCTGTTCCTCAGAAAATCACCAGCCAAAGATTGTCTCTGACTACTTCTGTAAAGCAGAGCATGGTAAAGCCACGAAGTCAATTCTATGAGACACGAATCTGGAGCCGAGCTTGGCATATGTTTTTAAAAAAGCATTATGGCATACCTATCCAATTAAGGTCATCACATCAGTTTTCTCTCTCTCACAAACGTCTGTCTTAACATGAATATTTAATGACTGAGTCGAGGTCCGAAACAGGCTGACAGTATAGACATGCTGTTATTAGGCTTCAAACTCTCTGAAGTCATGCACTAAGGCAGCATGTACGAGACTCTCTGTCTGACGGTATGGATTCCTTATTATAAAAAAGTTAAACTGACAGTACTTCTCTCTGAGGAAGGAGATCTGGAAAACGGAAAGTAGTAAATTCATTCACAACCAATTTCAGTGCGGGTGAAGTTTTCCTTTTATCCTGTCATGTTCTGTAGAAACAAGCTTTCACTGTTTATTCTGTTCAAGCTTTATTAGAGAAAAGGGGAAGAGTATTACAATTTTTGTTTTGTCTGAAGGCAAGAAAAAACATTAACCTTCCTTTATTACAGGTGAAACAATAGGTTATAGGTGCTCACCACTCGAGCAGAGGTGTCAGATCTGAATCTAGTCACACACACTCTCTCTAGATGGCATCAAAATAGGGAGAAGAAGGCTAATCCCATTCACACTGTGCCTCTAATCTCCATATAGAAGACAAGTACACAAAGTGAACAGAGAGATGGTTTTATCCACGGATGCACTCTTCCACTGTCTGGGCTCCAGAGGTGTGGGTGCAGAGATAAACGAGGTGGAAGAGGGATTAAAATGTCCCAAACATTCGGCCTGTTTAATTGAAACCTCCCCTGGGACACCGCAGAGGGGACGAGAGGGCGGGACGGCTGTCGAGGGAGCTACCGCTGGGGATCCTCGTAGGTGAATCCAATCCTCTCAATAGGAGATGATGAATAGTGTGACATCAGTATCCCGCAGGGGAGCAGGAGCGCACCACTGTCCGCTGAAAAAAATGATCGCTATGTGGCCTTTATGTCAGGGATGAAGTGTGGGGGGTGGGGTCCTGTTCTGATCAATAATTAATCAAACCATTAAAAGCATTTTAATTTTTTTTTTTTGACAGGCCAATTTGAAGCATCAGTCTTATGAAGAGAAAGGCAGAAAGAGTTTTGTCGGGATGTGACACACTTTCCCCCCATGGCCTGACTGGAAACTGGTAAAGGGGCACTACAACAATTTACACATGAAAATGGGAAGTAGTGTTTAGTCTTGTTTCTAAAGTCTTTTAATTTTTATTTCACTTATGTAAAAGGATATATTTAAGTCTGCTTAATATTTGTTTCTAACTTACTTCATTTTACATATATTTTGTTTTCAATGTAATGAAACTCATATCTTCTCTTGGAACCCTCAATCAATGTGCAGGGTAGGATGTATTTGTAGACTACAGGATATGTATTAGACTAGAGAATATTAAGATATGTTTCCAAGTAAAATGCTATAAAAATAAAATGATTAATGGCATCTGTTACCTCAGGCATTGTTTTTCTTCCGCTGTTTCATTTATATACGCAAGGAGGCTGCACTGCTGAGAGTTCTATTGAGTGCACACTTGCCAAAGAAATATCAGTTTGTGATGGCCCATAATGTTTTTTGTTTAGGTTTGGCAACTTGCACCTGAAATGTTTGGAGATCGGAAGTTGGAAATTTCAACTGGGAAATCCCGACTTCGATTTTGACTGGAAAATAGTACAAGAGATGCATTTTACAACAGTAAGCCAACACTAAAACAAGGGGCGAGGTGCATTATGGGAAGTGGAGGATGAAGTGTTTCTGGAGTTTGGTCTATATGAAGGAATAACAGTCAAGCATATCTCCACATGCGTAGCACTGATTTAGAAAATCTCTCACGTTCTCTAACTTACTAAAAGTGAAATACAAGAAAACCTCTGATTATCTTCAACAATACAATGGATCCATCACACGTGAGATAGTAATGAGGAGATGATCCAGTCTGCTGAACTTACCTTTATGAACATTTATAAATACGCAAACAATTATGAGAATTAGTCTATTGAGGTTACCAAAAACAAGAAACTAAATAACAGAAACACCTTATAATATAATAAATGTAATACAATATCCTTGCAATAAATTCTACCTTTGTGAAGATGTTAACTATGATTTGGACTGTTTTTGTATTCAACAGCATTATTTTGAACATTTTGCCAAGTAACACAGACAACTTTGGACTAATTTTAAGAGAGTATAAACACATAGTGTTTTAGATCCACTCACTGAGACCACTATAGTATGTGATCTTTTGTGCTATCCATCCCTTCTACAACAGAGCACTGGACCATGTGACAGACACTGCTGAGTGATGGCTTTTGTCAAATCAATGAGATGTGAACAAGTGCTGTGATAATGTTGTTAGCGGCATCATTTTCTCTTGTTCTTGGTTGAGCTGGTGATTGATAGAGGTGGTGGCTATTTTGTCCAAGGTCAAGAACCGAAAGCGTAAGACATAAACCCAACTGTGCAGCATGCGTCCTTGAAAGTGCAGCAAAAGAAAAAAGCAAAAATGGACAGTTTTTGAACAGCTGATACATCAGTTTGAAATGGGGCCTAGAGATTTCATGAAAATGTTTCATTTGTGAGCTGAAGCACAAGGATGTACAAACAGAACAGAATCAAACAGATGTTGTCACACAGTGAGTAATTCCTATGAGATTAAATGCATCCACCTTGGCCCTGAGAAAAGCCAGGATATAATAATGAAAAGTCTGGAAACAAAGGTTTCACACATCCGTGTTCATTAAAATGGTGAGAAAATGGCACTTCGCTTTGATTCCCAGTAGATGCAGAGTCCATAAAGGAGGGAGTCACAAAGACTCACAGCATCCATTTGATGTAAAGAAGCTTCTCCTAACACTTTAATTAAAAGCACTTCTCTTACGTGAAGAGCTAATATGGTTACAATGATTCTAGGTAGAGGTGTCACAAGTACACATTTGCAGAGGCGCTGAAACTGAATGGTTTAAATTTAGCTTTATACAAACCCTCACAGGGGTTATTATAACTTCAAGTGGTGTATCTATGACAGGTCCTTTCCATGCAAACACAAGCTTCAAATGAAAAGTTTACAAAAAAACCATCTTATTTTTGTTCTTATTTCTAATTTCCACATGGCTCTGTTTGGTGTGATTATTTTGGTGCTAAACTCCTGTCAGTCTGACTCCACACCAAACTCACCAGTGTATATTCTAGTTTGGATTTTTAAAGAGCTAAACTGAGAATATTAATTAAAATGAGAAAGGACTATTTCTTTCTGTTAAACAGATTAGAGATGCTTACTCAATTCTCAATTAGCTGCTGAAATTAAGCTGTATGCACTTTGTTTGTGTGAATCCCAGTTTGTTCCAAAGCTAATAACCACTATGCAAATTTTGTTGAACACAGCAGCGCAGGGTTATTCAACAAGAGAGACAGACAACAAATGAATCAATCCGGGTTTAGTTCCTTTGATCAACACGGAAGCAAAGCATGGCGGTCATTTTCAAAGAGAAAGTTTGACAAATCATTACTGTGGCATCAGGAAATCAGGGGCTTGTTTTCCATGGGGAAATCCCTCACTAAGCTATTAGAACAACAACACATTCCTGGGTTTGTAGTGAGGCGTGATGGGTGAAATGCTGTTATCACACTACAATGCATCAAACAAGTTTTTTTCAACAGTATTAAAACATTATTTGTTTGAATTTGTAGGAAAATGTTATTGTCACCGTGCACATGCAGTTTAAGTAGTCTCTTCTGTAACATATAGCCATTAAACTGCAGTTTTTATCCATCAGTTTATCAGTTTTCTGTTAATTGAATCATGTGTATGTACTGTAAGATAGATAAATACATTTTATGGTCCCAAAGGGGAAATTTGTCTCCACAGAGAGCGCATTATGTGTGCCTCCAGAGCATAGATACATAACGACATACAACATGGATGCATTTGTACAGAATGTATAGTCTGTTATTGTGATTAGTGAGCTATGGAATTTCACACGGCTAAGTCAGAGAATTGTTTCCATTATTGGCAGAATGAGATACAGTACACTGTAATGGATCATTAAAAAAGATGCAGGGTGGAAAATGACATCTTCACTTCTGCTCTTAACCATCTGGTGGCACTCTTCCAGCTTTTAAGGACCCATGAGTGCACTACATGTACAGTCCCATAATGGGACCAAAAGCTGCTGCACCCACTGAACAAAGGCTTTTGTGATGGAGATCACATACACTTTATCCTTACAGTAACGCTCTCACAGTCAAATCCATGTACAGTACAGTTTCTGTTTACACGGCTCATTCTTTCTATTTCCTCTGTTATTCTGAAATCTCTTCCGATTTCAAATGAAACCAGTTCAAAAATGCATGGTTTCTGACATCCACATCATGATTAATGAGATGCATCATCTAATGATTACATCAGTGATGAAGACTAAGTCTGTAAATGACATTTATATATTACAATTCATCAAGTATAATTGGTGAGTGGAATCATTAATGTCAGATTGTAAGATATAACAATCATTCTGACATACTTAAGATAATATCTTTTATTGTTGGGATAATCATTAGCTTAGTTTATTTTTCCTTGTATGTTTTGTACTAATTCTTTGTGGTTCACAGATTTTTGATAAGACACATCTGTAGTCAGAAAATGAGAGTTATTACCAGTAAAACTGTATAAAATTATATCATAAAGGATATGAGATTTAACACTGAATACAACTCCCAACAAGATGACTACAATTCACCACACAACAAAGTATCCACACTGATGAGGCAATATTTTGGCACCAGAGTTAATGCAGCCCTTATGGCAGCTGTCCTTTGTGCGACATGATGATTTTGCACCATGAGCTAATGTCTTCCACAGAATCAGAATGGCCCTTGTTGTCAAAGGACTTTAGCCGAGCCCCTCTTCTGAGTGGCAGCTACCCCCTTCTCTCTCCACGCCCACTGTTTGACTGTCAGCAGCCCCTCCCCTCCTCCTCTCCTCAGCCCTAATGAGCCATCTCCTGGGGCAGGGCTTTACCCCCGCCAGGGGTAAAGAGGCCATCATGTTGCTCATCTAAAGACGACACATAGCCATGACTTCCCCCTAATTGTGCGCCTGTGTTGGCTCATTTGTTTTTCGTCGTTAAAAATTCACCCTCATATTTTCCCCTCCCCACTGATAAACCAGCTGTAAGCAAATTGGGGGGGAGCAGAGTGTTTCTACCAGCTCAGGAGGGCTTTGAGGCCTCTCTTTCTGATGTATGGAAACACCCACAGACGCACAAACAAAGGCAGACTGGCAAAGCACAATAAAATTATTAAACACATAAACAGTCTTCATTATGCATACACACAGACAAACACACAGCAGTACACACACACTGATACACACACACACACACAAACACACGCGCACCAATGAAACCCCTTGGGACTGTTTGTGTCTGTGGCGAATTTCAAAGTAGTAAACATCAAACCCAGACTGACTGCGACCTGTAGGAGAGGAGACCTTTAGCTGACACATTAAATATTGATGTGTTAAAGTTATGCAGATTGTTTATTGACCGGCTTCACAGAAGAAACGGGGGAAGGAGAAAAAAAAAACGGCTGTCTGGCTGACTACCGTTCCTGGAGTAATTAGTTTGATTTCTGAATACTGTTCAAATGTACTTCCTCTTCATAAGAGTTGGGTTGTAATTCCAGAAACAAACAAGCAATTGAGAAAATAATTTAGGAAATATGCTGCCTTGCTTAAGTGCTTCTCTGGAGCAATGCTTCAGTTTGCACAGACACAATTAGTCTGTAATATCTCAATCACACACAATTACAGCTGATTCAATGTAAACATGGCCCTCCCCTCCTTCACTTGACTTGGCTGTGACATTTGCCAGGTGGTGTTTGCCTTCACCATGCTGAGGCTATTATTAGTCTAATGCGCTAGAAGCATCCTGTTTATACTGCACCATCAAACTTAAGCTTTGCTTAGTAGGCCTGCATTTTGTTCTTTATTTGTTGTTTGTTTATTGCATTATTTTATTTATATTCAAATTCCTATGGGTGGACACAAGGCCTATTACCGGAGAGAGATTTAAGAGAGATTTAAAGACAACATGCTCAGCTATAAAACTAAAATGAGCATCCAAGACAGTGGGAGTGGGGACAGAGTTATCCTCTAAATGTGGTATTTGTATCTAAAATAAATGCAAGTTATTTTCTCGATAAATCGTTTGCCTTGTCTATAAAATGTCAGAAAATAAAGAAAAAATGTCCATCCAAGATTCTCCAAGATTCAAGATGTATTGTTTCATCTGATGAACAGAAAAAAAACAAAAATATTCAGTTTACAGTCACAAAGGACTAGACACCAGCAAACAATCTGAATTGAGAAGCTGGAACCAGAAAAATTTGACATAAAAAAAACCCTGACTAATCATTTGGTAGCTTTGTAGTCAGCATCAGTAAACAAATAGAAAACACACTTTTTAATGTTTTAATAAACCATACAGGTGACAAGTTAATGCTCAACACTGTATTGTATATGAAAGCCAGGCTGCCTTCAGCTGCTCTACTACCACTTTCTTTACTTCATCTGCTGAATCAGAGCAAGGAACTGCAAATTTTAAGTGTTGATTTAAGTCTCTAAAGAAGCCATATGCTGTCTTTGATGTGTCCAGTGATTTGTGTATTAATGGATCATTATGTCACAGTCTATCCAGAGTTGAAAGGGTTTGGACTGCATCATTAACTTCATCCACTCAGGGAGTTAACTGATCTCAGGCCGAGCTTCGCTTTCTTTCTTCTGTCCGCTTGTCAGGGCTTTATCTCCTCTAATGAAGGGGTAATTAATTACCCATTTGTAAATATTAGATTACTCAACATTTGTAAAGCCAGAGGAAAATTATGAGCAGAGGGAGATGAAGGATATTCTGAGATATAAAAATGAGAAGCTGGAGAAAATTGCTGCTCTGCCTACCCTGGCAACCTCACAGTGACCTGAGTAAGCAGCTGATGAATAGATGGATGGATGTGTTTGAATGCATTGAGATCTTTAATGGGCTAAAAAAAAAGGTTTACATTAACAACCCCATACTCAGTGCTTTGTTTTGGATTTAAATAAGCACATATAACTGCTAATTAATGCAGGGTTGTTTAAAGGATACAGAGTGCATAATGATGCCTGGTTGATGAGAATAGTACTTTTTCTGTGTTCATAATCAAACTGTTAAATTGGACTTAAATTGAATTTCGAGTACATGAGTGTGAAGTTCCAGGAGTCAGACAGATAATGATGTCAGCTTCCTGTGAAACACACATCATACTGTCAGCAACAGCACGGCGACGTAAATTAATCTGACAGTGTTTAATCAAGGCTCTACTGTTTTACAGCCAGACTACCTGCTTCAGACAGCAGAGATGAGGAGGAGATAGGAGGCTTCAGAGGTAAAGGGAGAGGCAGAAACACACAACGCGATGACTCATGCAGAGCACAGTCTAAACAGAGAAAGGAAGAGACGCACATTCTGCCAACATTTTCTTCAAAAATAATTCAACACTATTTCCTTATTGTCTCCTTTTCATGTTAATAGCACATTCCACAAAGTAATTTGCAGTCATTGTGAAGTCTCACGCCTATCATTAGGTGTGCTGAATGACATTACAGATCAAATCCAATTTGCAGTTGTGCAGCCTCACTGTGTGATATCTTGATGAATGAAAATCTGATAAAAAAAATCACTGAACACACTCAGGTGAGTCACCAAGATCAGATACGGGGCTGATACTGGCACCTGATCTGGTCTCCAGTGCCTGGAAGCGCCTGGGTGCTGTCGCCAGCCCAGCATTACACAGTGTTATGGCATGTCCTGACCTTCTGTTCATCCAGCCAGCCCAGCATGAGCGCATTGCTGGGAACGTGTCCAAGCTAGGCAGCACCATGTGGTTAATCCCCATGAAACTACAATGCCAAAGATACCTACAAGGCTGGCACAGTGGAGGAGCATGACAGAGACAGAGCCTGGGTACCAAATTCACGTCGATGTTCCCGTTTTATCCCAGAGAGCTGCAAGAATAGATAAATACAGAGAGATAAAGAGGTAGACAGTGATACAGTGTTTTTGCCTTAGGTGAGACACTTGTTACTGCCTTGACATGACAGAGAAAACAGAGATCAGAGAAGATGCTCAGGAGAATGGGCTTGTGCTTTGTGTGTGCATAGCTGAGCTCCTATTGCTGACACAGTTGTTCAGAAATCTCTTTTTTTCCAGCTTCTGCTACTTCACATACACAATCAAAGATGCACATGCTTGTATGAAACACACTAACTCCTACACACACAGCTCCACAGATGATCATAAGTTTGGGCAAAGGGTCCTTTTCACATCTCCTCTTGTGTAAATCTGTAGCTTTCAAAACAGCCGACAGAACCCTCCTCATTTCCCTTCCTCTCCCGTTCATTCATACAAGTATTTCTATGGATGATATGTCAGTTACTGCAAATAACAGAAAAGCAAAATCCCACTTGACACACACCCAACACCTTGAGGTAAATCAATGCTGGCAGCCATGCTACAGTGAGCAGACATTAAATAGCATCTGTGTCAGCTTACCTCCATGTTTAGGTAAGATAATCTGTCTGACAAAACATACTGATGATATCTGCCGCACTGCAAAGTACGCACAGAGAAAATGCAATTAGTGCCCAGTTTCAGGCGTTGTCAGTCCATGATTGGATGTTGTGATGGGCATATGTGTCCATACCTACAGGGGATATGCGGTGAAAGAAACAAACTGGAGGAGAGAGTCAGAGAGCACGCGTTTGTGTGTGAGTGCATGGAGGTGGAGGGGATTAGCCTGACATCCTGATTGGCATGCAGGTGGAGTACTGCCTTCTCTGAATGCAGCAATATTTTGCAGCTACCTTCTGACAAGCAGGTGCCACTCAATCATGTGAACCCTATGCAAACCATTTCCTCAAAGTGCAGATGGTGCAGGACTGAATAACAATTCCACCACTGTTATCCTTCCAAAATCCACACAAGCACTTACCACTATAAAGAGCATTTCATTTAATAAGAGAAGGAGGCTCGAATCCAGCTTGGTGAAACAGTAAACTGCTCTAGCTAAAGCTGATAATGAAACAAAATGGGAAGCAAATGGACCCTCATGAAAATATGTGTGCGTGTCAGCAATTCTTGCAAACATGACAGCTTACCCTGCAAGACACTGCACACCAGCAGCTGATCTCTATGCTGCTGTTGCATTGTGCCTTCAGGGGAGGTTTTTCGAGAGGTAGCTTCCATTCCCACCCTGTACTCACACTCAATATGGTGACACTGAATGTGTCAGAGTCAGGCTCTACTATCAAACTCCAGATAATTGTGCGGCCTCATGGAGAGCCAGCACATGGAGTTTAAACTTGCCTCCAGCGATTAAGCGTGGCAATGTCAAAACCAATATGACAGAAAAGCAGAGAAAAAGAGTGAAGACACTGAGTTGGCTGCCTTGAGGGAATGATATAACCCTCCTTAACAGGACCCTTGTTGAAAAGTATTTGAGGGATTTTGGAACCAGTGCAGGTGTTTTATAAAGTAGGATACAGAAGGAAATCTGGAGAACAAAATTACCTCCGCTATGACAATCAATGGTGTTTGTTTTAAGGTGCAGAGGTCTGTGATGTGTTTCAGTAATGGGGTAACACACAATGGACCATTTCAAAAGTGACTTTTGCTTAAGGTTTATTTCAAACTGTCTCACATTTGAGTGGAAACTAGTGTCAATTCTATCAGAGGCTTCTTTTCCAACAAACTGTGACCGCTAGCTCAATTGCAAACTGACACCTTTCCAACCCATCTGACAGAATCTAACACCTTCAGACGTCCTTTAATCCAGTTTATCATTATCACCTCTCTCCGCTTTTCTTTTCCTCTCTTTCACTTGTTTCCTGTCTCATCTGTGCCCAGACCATGAAGTGACACCTGACCCTGCTGGTCCCCGAGGGTTAACACAAAGCCTAATGACTTAGAAAACTGACAGTACAATTCCAACCCATAAAGCACGGAGAAGGGGCCACGGTAATTGAAATTTCTACAACCCAACAGGATCAGCAAAACCGAGGAAAAGAAATTAAACACAGCACTGCTTTACAACTGACACAGAGTTTCTATTAACACCCCAGCAACCCGATGAAACACAATATTTACCAATGAACCAAGTTGGAGCAAAGCTGAATTGTAAGCCAGCTATCCGCTCCACTGGTCAGTATACCTCCCAAACAACCAGGCCATAACACTAAAATGAGCTTCTATTAAAAATTTGGCCCACACTGTATACACCTAAAAAGTAAAATATAAATGACTGTTTATGTGGTTTTATTAAGTAAGTTATTATCATTTTGGCCCACTAAGGGAGAAAGTATGCAAATTCCCACTGAAGACAATTGGACATCATTATTGCTTGTGTGCTTTAATGTGTGTTTTCTGGGCTTTGAAGGTGGCATAGAGAACAAAAAATTAGTGCTTTGTCTAATTGGTCATCATGTTCATGTCAACAGTTTCGTAAATATATCACATATATTGTATGTGACTGCACTGAATTGATACACATTGATATTGAGGTGTGTGCACAAAAGTATCAAAATAACAGAATATTTTGTCAATGTTTCCAAGCTCTACTATATTTTCAGATATTTTTTTTGCTATTGTTACACCATTTCAAATGAAATCTCTCTTGATGGGAAAGGATTCAGTGTCTTGTCATGGAGTAACTGCTTTAGTTTATAGTCCTGCCAGCATTTTCGGATCCTGAGGGGCTCGCAGTAACATGCTGACACCATTTTATCCATTTAGTTGAAAATGAGAGGAGAGTGCCTTGCAGTTTTATGATCTTATCCCACTTGGCGAGATTTCTGTCGCTCCTGGTATGCCTAACGCCCAGGGCATGGAAAATAGAAAATATGCTCTATGTGCTCTCTCTCTCTCCGTCTCCATGTCTGTGTATGTGTGTTACGGTTACAAACACCTACACGCAAAAATATTTGTCTGCACTCTAAAATATTTGTGTGTGGGTGTTTCTAACCCCTGAGTGCTTGCACTTTGCTTAAAAAAATAGCAAAGCTTCTGTTCTGCTGTACCTGTCATCTCCAAGCCTCTCAGCTACATTGTTTACCTCTTCCTGGTATCTATCTCCTCCCTGGACCGAGTGGACCGCTGTGTGCAGAGTGAGTCAGCAGATCAGAGGAGAAGGAAGGCTTCAGGTTGAGTGCTGCCTGTGTTTAGAGGCAAAGCCAAACCATGGTTCTATGATGAGTGACCTGTAAAGAGGAGATGACAGTCAGAGGCATATACCACCTACAGTAGAAGGCTGCAGAAAGTCTGACGCAGAACAACAGACTGAAGCCTTTTCCTCCTCAAGTACCACTGTGACTCCAGTAATTTTAAAAGCAGAAATATTCCTGGAAAAGTCACAAAGGTAACCATATTCATATATATTATAGGTGTAGCTACGCAGCCACAACAGTCTTGCCTCTGGCATTACACTAACATTTATTTTTATTCATCTCCAGTTTGAAGACATTTCTGTGACCTTTAACATAGTGTTTATTGTCGGAACTAAAATGAAAGTACAAAATATGAATTAACCTATGTAATCAAACACCATCAGTATTGCAAGTCATCAGCGGTGGAATGTAAGTAATGCAACACAAGTACCGCACTGAAGTGGAATTTTGAGGTACTTGTACTTCACATTAGTCTTTTCTTGTAACACTACTTTCTACTTTGATTCCAATACAATTCCTAGGAAAATACTGTACTTTTTTGCATACAAAACACAGAACCATATAAAAGTAATTAGCAATTAAGTTTTTTTTCATGCAAAAACATTTCATGGTTTCAGATTCTCAAATGTGATGCTTTTGATGCTTTTCTTTTTATTCACATGAAATTGGTTGGTCAGAACAAGCACTGGTGCCATTTTGAACTCTGGGTAGAAAAATGATCAACAGATTAATAATAATTCATTTCATTTATTAATAATTAAAACAATCATTAGTTGCAGTCCTATACAAAACTCCACCTCAACCAACTACAACAGTAAAATCCTGCTTTTCCATGAATGCATCAGTAATAACAATGTAACAATATATAATAGTATGACATTTTTCTAGACTGATTCAAGTCTAATAATTGAATAAAGACTAAACACTTAGATGAAAGACAAGAAATGGACAGTTTAAGACATGACATCCACCATGCATTTTTCAATATAGAAGATTTGTGTTGACATACTAAAATGTACTACCATATCCAGATATTTAAATGCAGCAATGTGGCTGTTTTCATTTATTATAGGGGTTTAGTAGAGAAAAATATCCAGGATTGCCAGCTGTTAAAATCCCTCCAGTTAAGAGAATATGTTCTGCCTCTGGGTTTCATTGTGAATATGCACATCTGGAACCCCCTGGTTTCCTCTATACTGTCACATATGTAACAACAGCCATACAAATGGTACGTAAACCAGTCGAGGCAAATTCATTCACAGCACAAACAAAAGGCCTCCAAAGGCTTCATATAAACCATATAGCCATGGGGTTGCAAGATGGGTGATGGGGGTAGTGTTAAAAAATAGCAAGGAGAGAAAGAGAGGAGTAACACCAAAAGACTATCTGTGATTATATGTCATAGCACACCATGCTGAAGACTGCAGGTGTCCTGTCCAGTGTAAATCACTGCCACTGCTCCCTTGGGCTTTCTCAATAGGTGACAGCTCCAGACCTTGTCTCACCTGCCCCACACACCTCCTCCCGGGGTCCAACCACCTGGCAAACTGAAGAAAATGTACCAGCCAAAATGTTTCTGAAAGGCCATAAAATTGCATAACATTTATTTCATTCGTCAATGTACATTTTTACTTGCATTTGGTGAGTGTTGATTGTTAAGTTTGGACCCTTCCTCCACAGAAGTGAAGTATAATAAAAGGGTGTTAGAGGAGAGGAAGGTGTTTAATTCTGTTCTGGGTTACTCACTTACAGTAATAAGACTACCATCACAGAGTAATTGTGTTGACCGGAGACAGAAAAATAGATTTTAGATGAAGATTTAAAAAATGCAATAATTATTTGCAACTGGCTACGCCAACAAGAATCACAGAAATTCTCATTTGTGTACTAAAAATGATCATTTCTGAGAAATGTTCAGATAATCAACCAAGACTGAGTGGCTTGTAACATACTGCTGGAGGACCTATATTGCAGGTTTGACACATGCTGAAATTTCAGCAAGAAGAACTCAAAAGGCCAAAGTAATTTCAGCTTAAGTGGATCAAATGAATATTAGCAAAGTCTATGGTGAAGATTTTCTACAATCCTGATGCCAAAAACTGTCAAGTGTGTAAAATGTAAATAAAAACTGAATGCAATCATACGCAAATGAGCTCTGTTTACTGACAACAGTTTTACAAAGTGTTCCTGTGCCCATGTAGTAATATTCCATTACCAATTAACCTGTTTACCTGTGGAATGATCCAAACAGGTGTTTTTGGATCAGTCCACAACTTTCAGTCTTCTGTTGCTCCTGTCCCAACTTGAAACATATTGCTGTCATCAAATTCAGAATAACCATAGCTGTTTTCTATTGAGTGTATGTCAAAAAGGATTAGCAAATGATCACATTCTGTTTCGTTTATGTTTTACACAGAGTTTCTGCTTATTTGGAGTCAGGGTTGTATTTTCCACAGTAAGACAGATGTACAGAATTGCCATGAAACTCCCAAGACAACAGGCTCTGAATCCCTACTTTGCCACAATCATTTACTGCTGCGAGTGACAGTCCTTCTTTGTAACAGAAATGTATGTGCCTGTTTATCCTCCATCTGTGGTGGCATCTGTTTCATATTGTGCTCTCTCTGTTTGCCAGCGTTTGGCATTGGCACATTTCAAATGTTATTTTTATCTGAACACACAATGAGAATTAGGGAGGCAGCCTATTTCTGTATGTAAGGTTTGCTTGGTTGTATCTGCCAATTTTAGATGACAAATTTTAATTATACTTATTAAAACCGCAAGCAAAGGGTGTCTGTCAAATAGATCAAAAATAAATGACTGCCCTGTTACTCTCATTATTGGGTGCTTCTCTCAAAAGAAAAGAAAAGAAAAGCTCTTCATCTGTCATTGTCAGGTGGAAACACATATCAAAATCACTTCTGCTAAAAGCCAGGGTCACTGTGAACCTTATGTCTTCCATATTCCATCTTCCACAAGGTCAGGATCCTGTCAAGTTCAATGACCCTGGTCAAGAGTCAAGAGTACGGTCACAGGACACACAGTGTGATTTGGATGGATCTCCATCTGTGAACTGGACATGAGGGTCATGGACGAGACACTTAGGATTTAATTTGATAGCAACAGAGTACTTCCCTATGTGCAGCTCTCACACTACTACTTGCCTTGGACTGCAGTGTGGTAGGTCATGCAGTCATAAATTTCAATCCAAGACATAAAAATGTCCAATCAAGATCATCTGACTACTGCGTAAAGGTGTTATTTTATCTGGTTTCGACTTACATTACATTTTAAATTCACATTTTATTTCAAGCAAATGTTTATGCTTTACATATTTTCCTCTGTTAAAAGTTACACACAATGTTTCATCTACTATACATTAGACACTGTGTACTCACACATAAACATAGTAAGAGTATCATTTGCTTTGATATGCTGGGAGCCCGTTGCATACTGTACATTTTGCCTTTAAGCACAGTCCAGATTGAAGAGTAATGGAGCCTATGAAATCAAAAGGGCTGCTAGTCATGCTAAAAGAATAAGAAGCGAGATTCACCACACACCATTTCACACTTACTGGTCTCAGAGCAGCCAGAGAATGAAGGCAAGAGGTATGTGCTGTGCAAGAAACCTATGCATTTATACGGGTTTAACCCTCACTCAGAACAGAGGGGGATGGTGCACTGTGCCAACCATGAAATTAACTATTTCAGAGACATATCAGCGTCACACCAATGCAGCTCCACACACCTGTAAGGCTACAAATTCCAGTTGAGTTAAACCCCAATGTAAACATACAGTGCATGGCAACAGTGAAGTATAAGCCATTTTAGAGTACATACAGCAAATGGTTTACTTTGGAATTTAATCTTTGCTTTTCATTGTACTTGCTGACAATCCGTCTAAGCCAAACCGACCAAAGTACTTCTCCAACACAAATAGTCCTATGTTATCAACATCTTGTGATCATAAATAACATTAAATTAAGCTATGATTTAAGATAAAAATACAAACAGTCAAAGGAATGGTTCATCATTGGGAAATGCTGCTCCACTTTAGTAACCCTATAGAATCAATGTGCTATAGTACATCTTGCTGAGACAATGGAAATAAGCCTTTTATCAAACATTTCCCCTCATTTTTGGAGAGAGCCTGTGCTCACTTGCTGGTAAAAATGAATTGTGACATGTTGAAAATGAGAGTCTGTGAAAAGGATGTGAGTTTTTCAAATCTGTGCTGTGGGTCAAACGAAGGCCACATCATCACAAACGCAATAATGAATGCTCAGATTCAAGAGTCACAGCACCAATTAACCAGATTTTTTTCCTTACAACAGAGGAAGTGACAAGAATGAGCCAGGCTTAGCTCTTACAGCAGCCCAGCCTTCCTCTCATCTGTCTTGGTGTGTGTCGGTTTTGGAGCTCTTGATGTCATTACACTGCAGACAGAGTAAAGACCTGTGAAGAGGTCAGTGTTACTATGCAAAGCTGTAAACCTATTTTATAGTGACTTTCATGAGGCTCTTGCTACCCTGTCACTCTTTATCTGTTGAGCGGCCGACAGACCACAGCTCCACCGTGACCTCTGATCTTACTTATATTTGTTATTTGCAACCTCGACTTTGAAATTAAAGTCCAGCTGGAGTCCAGGAAGTTGAAAGCTCAGTCTTTGAAGTTGGGTGTGATTAACACATAATAATAACTCCATTTTCCTTTCAACTAATCATGCTCAAAATGGCTCAGTTTTTCTATCGAATAAAACAGCTGCACTATGATCACATTCACACAGACTGAGCTGGTTTTATGTGACAGCATTCTGAAAAAAAGCCACATTTATGTAGCCATATCCCTGTGAATTTATAGACCCTGCTGCAATGGTGTTATTGCTTACAAAGGTGACTAATGAGCATGAGGTGAGAAGTGAAACTTGTCATTAGAGTGAAGAATATGAGAGGGGCAAGCTGAGAGGGTCAAGTCTTGTGTGAAAGGAAACAGGGATGGTGATTGAAACTGCCGAGTAAAACTTGAGCTATGGGCTTGTGATTAAAATGAAAGGGCAGACATTATGGCCCTCCTGTCATTTAACACCTTGATTGCATGTCTGCCATGTCTCTGTCAGACTGACTGCTCCATCAGAGGTCTATGTCTGGTAAGAGGACTCCATTTGGTCCTGGGACTTCCCTAGAGACCACAGAGGACAGGAAAAGGTCTCTAAAAATGTCCAAAAATACAATATTTCTTTTGCAGTTATTCCATAATTGTGTGAGCTAAAGCGACAGAGCCTGAATGTGACTGAAACTGTTAATGAGTTTCTCAAGTAAATTAAGATTCTCAAATACACATTACATTACACAAGAAAAACTTAGCATAAAAACATTTATGCAATTTATCACAATATTTTTAACTATGCTAGCAGTGTGGCTTCATGGATGCCAATGTCAGTCAGTTGATAAGTCCATCACTTTGGTCCATAACTGACATATCGACAAATATTGGATGGATTACCATGAAATTCTGTGCAAACCCAGAGAATGAAACAAAATGACTTTGATGATGCCCTGATTTTCTTTTCTAGCGCCCTGCAAATCTATTGAATTGCCATCAGCCTCAGCTTTGTGTTTTGAGCCAGTTAGCAAATGTTAGCATGCTGACACGCTAAACTGAGCACCAGCATGTAGCATTGCCAGTGTGAACACGATAGCATGCTGATGTTTTTACATTCAGCTTTAAGCACTGTGTCACAGCCTCACAAAGCCATTAGCTTGCCTGGAGACTTTTATTCCCATATGGGTTTAGTGTTGTTAACAAAAGGTCTCCAATCAACTTTTTTTCTTTTTTTTCCTTTACCAGGTTTCACTCACCATTAAGGAGCGGGAGTACAAATGTTTTTTCCACCAGCATTCTAGGCGTGAACAGAACAGGAGGTGAACTGATACAAAAATTACAGTTTTTGGTGAAGTATTGATATAAGATGGAGATTAAAAGCCCATTTTGAATTGAGTCAGGGAGAAAATTATGTCCAAATTGCTTCTCTTCTTAGTGCTTTCAATAAAATGCCTCACAAATTGGTAAAGGGTTATGGGGTGCCACATCAAAATGACAGAATAATTATGGCAAGGGTTATTTCATTGGTGCAAAAGAGGATTCTGAGTAGAAAGGGGCCACAGAGGTGGACTCTGTGTGATGTAGTGGTTCTTATATTTTATACATCTCTAAAAACAATAGAGTAGATACCAGCTTGTTTGAACATTTTTTTAAAAATTAGGCCATAATTTATAGCACACTTTTGGTTTACATCTTCATTCTCTTTATCGTCAGTGTTCATAAAGCTCAGACACCCCATTCTGGTCCCCACCCGGGAGGTCTGGCCCTCCCAGTGACCCCGGTATACCCCGACAGACTAAACAATGATGCTGGGTCACCTCCTTGGGGCCCAAGACAGATGGCTGGCTCCTCTCTGCGGTCGCCACCATGGCCAAGGTCACCTACCCTGCTCTCTGTGCACCTGCACCCCAACACTCCCATCATCATCATCTTTATTCCTGCTACACCTAGCACACGCCACTGCGCAAACCCTTCCCCCAACTCCCCCATCCATGTTAACAGAGGAGAAAATGAACCATTTAGATTCTGCTGGTGTGTGTCGCACCATGCTGAGGACTACATCCCACCTGCGACAAAATACCTGTAGTAAAATAGTGCAAATAAAAAACCACTCTGGTTAAAGAAAATTTCACTGGTTGACATTTTTCAAGAGCTGATCAGTTAATAAATCTATTTCTACAGTCATTACTGAAGAGCTGTTCTGGTTTCACTAATGAAGACATGATGCAAGGTTGGCAAAAGATGACAACAGAATGTAAAAGCAATGAAAACACACCGAAATAATGCTAAATTACAACAAATGCCTCTCTTCAGTAACCCAAATCAATTGGTACCTGTGTCATTTTAGAAAATGCTCCACAGCAGACCACTGGAAAGGGGGAGTAGTATTGATGAGAGGCTGTGATCCATGAGACAGGCTACCTGTCACCATCACAGGACTCCCTCCCTCACACATTCAATACAGCAAACCATCAGATCAATGTCCACAGACACAGTCCTCCCCCCTGCAAAACTAATTATCTGAGCATTTTATACTGCCAAGTCCCCTCCACGCTTTGTTTATGCAGGCTGCAATTAGTGAAATAGTCAATAAAAAACTGGGGGAGGTACCAACAAAGGAGGAACAATAGCAGAAGGTGAGGGTGGAGTTTCAAGAAGGCTGCTACTGCAAAGGAAGCTGCAGCAAGCAGGAGGCACGAAGGCAGGGCCGAATGTGTGACAGAGCAGACTGTACACTTGCATTTTTTCACAACGTGAAGATCCAACACGGACTGTTCCTGTGAGTTTCTCACAAGTCAAGTCCGAGTGAGGTGCCAAAGCAGTCCATTCTGTAGCATCGATTCCCCAGAAGTGTGATGCTGCTGGTCTTTATATCACTTCAGCACGCACAATTAAGTTGCTGTGAATATTTATGACAGGTTTAAAGACATCTTTCTCAGTCCCCCAGGTGTCACAAAGTGGCTGTAATCAGAATTCAGAGGAGTCTCCAGCTCTTTGTCGATAGCCTGCTTGTCTACTGAGTGCAATAAAATCCAGAGCTCCACTCTGCCTCCAAAGGTCTGGTTAAGTAGCAGAAAGCAATGTTAGAGCAGCAGCTCACGTCCTCATACTGCTACTACATTCACATATGACAAGTGTTTATACCAACAGTTTTTCAGAGTTTCTCAAAATGACAAGTTATTAAACATATAGCAAAAAAAAAAAAAATTTCTGTTTGTATAGTACCCTCTGATTATGGGTGAGTTACAATATAGTTGTTGATAAGTACACGAATAAACTCATATCTGGTTAAAACTACATTATTGTTGGTTACAAATCATGTATTAAATGTGTATATACAGTTTTTAAATACTTTACAGGGGATCCTTAATTAAAGTGTTACCAGTATCATTTAAAAGATGGATGTGAAACAGTCAAACCAAATACTAACATGTCAGTAAGTTTTGCCTCCTGTGTGCGCCTGAGTCTGCGTTTGTGAATGTGTGCAACACAGCAGGGGGGAGAGAGCAAAAAGATTTAAATTGGACCTTTTTCCACAGGGATATAATGATTGTTTCTGTTCACGGCAGGTCTAACGCCTACCATCTGTCAATGGAGCTATTTTGAGTCAGTCTGATGCTCGTCCAGTGTGGTTGAAATTCTGGAGGCAGATTAACATTGGGGATACATATCTGCAGTGATCTCACTCCAAATTCTGATTGTTATGTTCATCTGATAATTCAAAGACAGTTGGTGTGTCAGTGCACACTGCAATGCTTGTGAATGGTAGCACTGTAACTCTATTATGTTGCAGAGCCAATAGATTTCCATGTTAACAGTAGAGAAGTCAAGCTTTTAATTTTCCTCTTGAGAGCTGCCAAGCCTGGGCCACCAGCTTGTAAAACCTAAGGACCTACACAATGCATATATTTGTGTGTAGTCTTATCTTTAATTACATTAAAACCTTGATTTCCCTCAGCTGAAAGTTGATTTCCTCCTGGTATAATTATGCTGGTCAAACGTGTGCACTGGTGTGTTTGGTCAGTGGCAGATGATCTATCCAGTGAGCATTGATCCCTGACCATCGTAGCCAAGAGCATTCATTACCTTGGTTTACATCACATTAGGGCACACTGAACTCTGCAATATACTGTCACTCTGATGACACTTAACTAATATCTGATAATAAGATGTGTACACTGATGCTAATGATGAGTGTTCAATCAAAGGCAATAAATTGTTTTATAGTATTAACTATTTTCAACTTCAAGCTAATCAAATATTTAAATTTGCTATTGGAGAATTAACATTATCAGTGGCCAGTTCCAGTCTTTCCCTCTATGGAAATAACCAATGTGCACCTGCAAAATAACAAATCCTGTGTCTTACATGATCTTTAGGCACAGTAGCAGCATGACCACCACTTCAGTCCAGACTGAAATGTCTCAAAAACCTGCCATCAAATGTTGTGCTGTCATTCATGGTCTTAAGAGGATAAATCACAATGACTTTGGTGATTTGGTGACTTTTCTACAGGGATACCAAGACGTTCTCATTTTTGTTTTTTACACCGGCAAAACTAATGACATTCCCATCATCATGCTAACACAACAACCAAGGTTTTTGAACATGGTAAACATTATACCTGCTGCACAGGTATCTTTGCATTGTTCTTGTGAGCATGCCATTGTTGGCATTTATTTCAAAGTATGTGCCTAAGACAAGCCTGTAGTAGTAGAAGTAACATGACTGTGAGCCATATCGGTACCACAGGTTATGTTCATTTGCAAATTAAAGTAGTATTAAAAAGCAGTCAAATACATTCACATACTTCAGCAGTGTATATTGCAGAAGGACAAGGAATATAAAAAGGGTTCACTGGTTATGGACCTGAATGATTCAAAAGAAACTTCTTGCAACCAACGTCTCATTTATCTTGTACAGTATATCTCCTAAGAAATAAGACTGTAGGTGTTTGAGGGTTTAATACTTTAAAAGTGACAAGCAGTGACATTTTGATATGCCTCAATGGTATTCAGAACTGGGTAGGTACCATGTAATTATAGCAGTCTTTTAATACTGGTTTCTTTCATACTCTTGTGGTCATCCCACAAAAATTTTAATTACAAAGCTTGCTTTCTTCTTATGAGTACAACAAACAGTAGGCTACATGCCAATCGAATTTTCAAACCTAATGCTTGATTCCCCTCCCCCCTTTTTAATTGTTTCCTTTCATACACAGCGAGTAAACAGTGTGTCAGCGAGCTGACTAACTTCCACTACCCTACAGGTATGCAGACAATTAGGAATGCCTCTCTGTTTGGTGTTATTCCCTACAGCCGTTCTGCTGAGGGCAGGAGAGTGGTGGTGCCTTTTAATCAGTACCGATGTAGGAAGCTCCCATGTGTGACCAAAGCCCCCCAGACAATCTGAAATGAGTCAAGAAAAATAAGATTTAGTCCCATACTCTCTCACAATCACTCTGCTTTCCTTCTCTTGCTTCCCCTTATTTCTTAGCCTTTCTCCAATTGCTCTGTGGCATTACGTTGGCGACTCCAACCTTAGTGTTATCTCCAGACAGCAGCCATGGCAGCAAGAGCCAAAGTGTGGAAAACCCAAGATACTGTCTCAAATGCAACCCTGGAACGGAGCCTTATCAAGTGCCAGGTATGCCTTAGATGCCTCAAATACGTGGGTTCGAAAACATCAAAAAACTGCCACACAAGAGCTTTAGACATCTGTGAGCAACTATCTTCTCACCCATCCATTTATCCCTGCTTATTCACATTCAGGATCATTGAGGCTAGAGCCTTTCCCAGAATGAACTGGGTGAAACGCAGGTAAACAATCTGCACAGGTCACTAGACCATCACAGGGACAACAAGTGCTGTGTGTTTGCGGTTTGGATTCACTCTCTGAAATTAGGTTCTACAGAGCAAATCACAATAATTGTCAGGGTTTTTTCTATAATTTACTTTGGAACCAAAACAAAGGGTTTTCCCAACTCAAACAGTTTCCTGACATCCTCTGCATAGCAGAAGGAAGCGTCCTCCTCCCCTTATCTTAGAGGAAGACGCTCTTTGTTCTGAACACAGTGGTGAGAATCTTTGACAACATCAAAGAGTTGCAGAACATTTCTCCAACCCAAGCACTAATGAGAGACGACCATCCTGCACGAGTGTGATTACAGCCGCTTCATTAAGGGGTGAATTGATATCGTGCACTCAGCTCTGGAACTGCTGCCTTTGGGAGCTCGTCTCCTGCACAAAAGTCATATTCACTGAAGATCAGGTCTGTCAGCAATGAGTGACTGGGTTAAAGCACTCTTCTGACGACTTTTGATCTTGTGAAGAAACAATAACGAGTGCTTTCTATCATAGAATCTTAAGAGGACATGGCAACCATGTTGAAAGAATATTTCATGTAAAATCACTATCCTGCGAAGGCTGACAGAAACTTCCAGACTCTGGGGCAAAGTCTCCTCAGGGTGAAAGAGCCAGCGTGTGCAGCTGAGCTGTTTATCATTGCCTCGAGAGCTGGAGAGCTATTCACTCAAAACAGAGAGGAAGGGGAAAAACAAAAGGGACTCAGTTAGCATTACATGTCACAAAACATAAACCCAACAAATCACCAGGAACCGACTGAGAGCAAGAAAGAAAGAGGGGAAATGAGAACAACTTGACTCTGAATTTCATTCCTTCACCGAGGGACACCAGCAAGAGTTTATTTCCATCACAGTCTTCAGCAGCCATGCATCATAGCATCTAGCCGCTGTATTTACAGCCTGGTCACCTCGTACTGATATTATTATGGATTATTCTGTAAAATTGGTCTTTGTAATTTATCGTGGTTTATGGTTGGTTTAATTGCTTGACCTTTTTGGCTGTGTGTGTGAGAGTTTGAGTGTGTGTGGAAGAGGAAGGACACAAATGAAAAACTGGACATTTTCATTTTGCGAATTGTGCCGTTTCTACAAAGCTAATGACAAATGATGAGAATTAAACAGAATTTATAAAATACAGTTAGTCACTCAGCCATATTACCTGCTAAACACTCTTTCAGCAGAATCAATTATTGACACCAGATCTGACTCCACCTTTTGATATACAAACCACTATCTCCTCCCCCTCCTCTTCCACTAAATGGGGGTGAATGATTCAAGCCTCCCTCCACTCCTTCACCCCCATCCTATCTTACTATAATTATTTGAGTTGCATTAGGTCTCCCATTAAAATTAGCAATGTTTTATGGTAATTCCTTTTGAAAAACCCTGTTGCTGAGGGAGATAATTATCTCGATTATTCAGGCTCTCATACCCAAGATGCATAGGCCACAGCCTCCCGTTTGCTTGGGGCCGTTCTTACCCACAAGTGGAAATAATTGAAATGTGGCAGATGTTTAATTATTGCTATTTTAAACACAGTAGATCGTAATGAAGAGTGTATCATTCTAACATTACCAAGAATGATAATCACATATTTCATACAGGCTGAGAGTAATTATTTTCTTAGTAATCTAAATGTAGCACTAGTGAAATGTTTATCAAGTTCATGATTTATCACACAGAGGAGAACCTTGAATTAAATCCAGCTTTCTGCAGAGCATAAAAGTGATTCCAGGAGTGACTGTGAAATAGAAATTCAGGACAGCAACATGCAGTGCACCAGTATAGAAAATGTCAAACAAGTATTACAGCAGACAAGAGCACAAAAAACATGATATCATATATGATGATGTATGATACGTGCAACACCGAAGCAACATGATGGATCAGTGGCCGGTTTTGAAAAAGACCTTCCAGTATAGGACCCCAAAGGCCTGATAGGATCTGGAATTCTCTTAATAACGAGGGTAGGCACAAGGGCACTGGTCTCAAAGGACATCATCTATTATTCATCTGAAGATCTCATGAATTAGCAATGAGATAATCTCACCATATATGTTTTACATCATAAACAGGAAAAACACTATTATCACTAATATTGTCTTATTTCCATGCACAATTTTAATTCTAAATGGACAAGTACATGCCGCACAAAAGCAATATTAATATTAATAAAGGGACACTCTGCAAAACTGTCAGATTAATCAAGTTAGTCATCTAAAATTAGAGATGTACAACTGATTGCGGTTAAAGAAGACACAACAGTAAGCATCAAGACAGAAAAAAAAGTCTGATATTTATCTTATTGAAAAACAAATCCCATACAAAGACAAAGAATAGAATAATCCTACCAACAATTTTTTGTAACCAAATTGTACTGGTATGTTCCTTTATTAGAATAAACGTAGGCATTGTAGCTTATTTTGGGTCACTTGTACAATCACTGTTCTGCTGCCGAAAATGGAGCAACTAGAGCACCAAATGTGCATTAATCCACTGGTGAAAATAGTCCACAGCAAATACACTATTTCCTCCTGTTTTAGTAATATTTGTTGAAAATCACAGTGCCAACCTGTTCTGGTTAATCTTAAAAATTAGTATATTTAGTTGTGACAAGTTTTTAAGATGCCTGTGGGAATAAGAGGGCTTGGGGTCAGTCAATAACTATTGAGAAATGTGCTAACACATTGTTGGTTTTGACCTTTTCATGGGTTTTCTTGACAAAGACAGAAACATTATAGAATATCACTAGTCTTATCCTATAAGATCAGATAATAACTGACCATCATACACTTTCATCCTTCAGCTCACTAATAAAACATTCTCATCTTCATATTAATTAGCATTAAAGGACCCCACAAAGGTGTCCATCTGTCTTTGTGCTTGTGAGGGCAGATGTCTCTCACCCTATGGTCCACCTCTCACCCTCTGAGTCTCCCTCCTCTGAAGCAGCTCTTTTAATTAAAACATTGTACTCGGACTGTACCATGTGCTCAACGCCCCCTCCTTCCATTAGAGGAGCAGGTCGAGCCCAGCATCAAGCCAAAGTGGATGCACAGGGCCTGCCGGGACAGAGATGTGATAAGAGTAGACATGATACAACTACTTCGCTGCAGGGTGGAGCGAGGACATGGAGGTACGGCCGTGGTCCAGCTGTCCCTCTCCTAATGCCAAAGAAAATATTCGGTACACAGGCAAACTAACCGGATATCTACAAATTTACTAAAGCTGAATATTCGTTGAATTTTGAGATTTAGAGCAAAGTATACAATTCACCATAGTTTTATCAGCACAGGCTTCTGCAGATCTTGTCAGTGCTGTTCATCTGTCAGCCCGTAAACAGGCAGAAGTAGTACAATAGCCATCATGTTTTACGGACATTTCAAACAGAGAGAGACTGACATGCCCTGCAGCTCTCTGCTCCTCTCATGAAGAGGGAGCACCCTGAATCACTCACAGAAACAGCTTTAGTGCACATCTGTACACTTGTTGGTGTAAATGTTTACAACAAGCTATCTATGTATTTATGCTGTGACATAATTCTTATGATAAATTTTGAATTGGAGCTGTAATCAAGGCCTTATTAGACAAGTCTAAGTTTATCCACAACCTGGTCTGGGAGAGACTGTGTCAGATTATTAATTAATTTGAAAAAGTAGCTATAGCTGTCAGTATAGGAGCAGAAGTATAAAGTAGCATAAAATCAATGCTGAACTACAGTTTGAGGTACTTGTGCTTTAGCTATACTTAAGTACAGTACTTGAGTAAGTGTACTTAGGTACTTTCCACCACTGGCTTTCATCAGGCCTCACAGTTGTCTTACACTCCAGGTTTGAATTAAACATGAAAATGCTGTTAAACAACAGGTTTTCATTTTAAGAGAGAATAGACTCTCACATGAAGGAAAGCCAATGTTTCAATGCCACTGGGGGTTTCAGCTAAGAAATCTGGGAGGACACAAAATGAGTGAGCTGGATGACATCATCATGACAGCATTACTGCGGCTGGTGCTGTTTAGGTCTGGTAAAGGTGGACTCACTGCCTTTAACACATCCACAATCTCTGAGCAAACCATTTTCAGACCCAACATGTCACTTTATTCTGCCAAATTAAACCGTTTAAGAGGTGTATTTGTGGTAGAGAAAGATGGGCATTTGCATAAAATTGCTTGGATGCAAATTGTGCAGATAGCTTCCACATATGTGTAGGTGTTACATAGCAAGTGCATATGGGACAAGATTTGTGTTCAGGTTTGTTCCCCAGAGAAAACAATTACGGACCAATTTACACCCCCTCATTTTTCTATGCTGCATTTATCTTTAGCAAAGTGCACTTGTGTTGAAATGAAGCATGGCAATGGTCTCTGTTTATGAACACTATCAAAACACAGTGGAATTGTCTGCCATATGCTCCAGTGTGCTCAGGTTGCCCATCAAAATGACTTCAAATTAGAGAGAATTCATCCCTCGTGTTCCTATTTGATTTGGGCTTTCAGTCTAAGTCCACTTAGCTTCAACAGATTACAGCTAATTGGCGTTTTTTTCTTGCCAGGATGGTTGCCACATTGCTGAAGCATCTCTCATGTCTCGTTGTCTGAATGTCTACAAGACGAGCTTCTGTTCAGCTGTTAACATGCACGCACAACATTACGTTTAACACGGTGGCCCACAGAACTGTTTTCTACTAATGCTTCTCTGGATGAGTAACTGATGAGCAAGGGTGAGTCTCCTGAAGTGGTAATATGTCTACAAACACCATTTAACAAAGCCTGATGAATATTCAGACTTCCTTTGCCCAGGCACGAAATCCCTATCAGCCATTTTACAAAGTATAGCACATAATTATGCCACCTCTAAAATGGAGATCTAACGCCCAGTCTTGTCTGATGCCCCCCAGCTTTTAATTAACTAAATTACTGCATACTTCTCCCCCATTGATTACTGCTATGGGGATTGATTATTTCTACGCACACACATACACAGAACTGCTGCAGGTGTGAATACTAGTTCTTATTGTTGAAATTGTAGAAAATCATGACAAAATGAAAGTAAAATATAGACATTGTTCCGGCTGCAGGTTTCACCCTACTGTTTGACCTCATTTGCAAATGAAATGTATTACAGTTTTCACTAGCGGGGGCATAAATGTCCTCTAAGCAACGACAGAGGACAGATGTCTGGCTGTAAGCACAGTCTTAGCCCTGATCACTGTGAGGTGACACTGAACCACAGTACATCCAAAGCCACAGCCACAGATTACCAGTTTCAGACCAAAGCCATGGGAAGGAAACAACGTTTACTCCACCTATGTGGCGATTTACTTGACATGTGTGAGAAGAAGCGCAGAAGCTGAAGTTGCATCTATAGTCCTTTATAAAGATGGACATTTTTAACCAGGGTGAAATTGCTTGGTTAAATTGAGAAAGACTGGATGGAAAATTGCAGGCAATGTTTGCCCTCCCACTGTAGAGTGAGAGTATGTTTGACAGCGTGTGGTGCGAACGTGATCATTCAGCAGCACTTCTCCTGAATCTGAGCTACTGATCAGACTGGTTCTTGTTTCAGCGTCACCTTAAGTTCCTTTTCAGTTTGAACTAGCATTACTATGAGCTGAGTAATACGCCTTAACCTTCAACCACACCTTAATTGAAAGGTAATGATTAAACGGCAATTAATCAAATAGCCACACCCTGCTTGCTGTTAGAGATTTGGGCTTAGAGGAAAACAAATGTCAAGAGAACATATTTCATCAAGATAACACACAAAACACGTATGCACAAAAACTCTCTATGTGAATTAGATGGTTGTAATTCCAATCAGCGATACTTCCATTTACCGCACGCTTTACAAGTACTCACATCATCATACAATATGAGATGATGCCTGAGGCTTCCTTTGAGCAAGCTGCAGGGCTTGTGCTCTCTGAATTACTGGAAACTCATAAGCACACTTAAAGGCTGAACTAAAGACAAGCCTACCTAACAATTCAAAACTTGTAGCCAGCTTGAAGACATACGTGTATGCAGGCACAAGCACATTCTTTCCATTTATAAAAATCCCTTGGACAGTGAACATATTGACTTTGCATTTCTCCTCCATCAGAAAACACATCAGCTGGTGACACATCTGTCCAGAAGCTTGCTGACCATTCTTATTTTCATCCAACAGAGCAAATGTTGCAGCTGTATGCATATGGCACCTTTTGTGACATTCAGAAAAGGTGATTTGCAATCTCTCCACCGCACTGACATTCAACAACATGGGCTCCATGTTATGATAGGATCTCTCTCTCTTTTCCCTCTCTGCCCCCTCCTTCTTCCCCTCTTGGGCTCTCAGAGAGATGGTACAGGCTGAGGCTGCCACAGCCCTGCTGTCAGACTGCCATAGCAGAATCTCTCTCCCTCTCTCAGCCCATGGGGTACAGCTGACAGCACATGATCCTCAGAGCCAGACAACCAGCTCGAGCACAGCAAGAGAGCCTTCAGCTAGTGCTGACATATTCCAGGGCCCATTTCAACAGATGGAGTTTTTACAGGTACCGTTTGGGGTAAAATACCCCGCTTGAGGGTACAGCATCTGGTCCATCACAAATTGGATAGTGTACCCTCGCCAACCCCCCCTCTGCTTCTTCAACCCCTATCACTTCACCCTTCCTTGCCATTTTCTTTCTCCATTATGTACTAGATAGGTATTGTCCATCAGACCAAACACAACATCCTTGTAAGAAAAAAAGCCCTGCTGTAAAGTACACATGGCGCCGGTGAAGCATTATTGTGTTGATTAATTTTCAGATAAAGTTTCAGTCCATAATTCCTCCCAATATAATGCACTAAATATCTCAAGCATTGCATCAACAGATACAATTCAGCTCCACTCAGATTTTTTTTCTCCTCTGCTTGGCTAAGGTCTATGACATGACACAGTGTTAAATCTCATTTCCGCAGCAACTTGAGCCTTGTGGACCACTGCAAGTCTCCATCACTCACGCTGCGCTCAATAACCTTGGACTCATATTTCTCTGGCAGTGATTTAACGACTTGCAAAATTACATTGCGGTTGGTTGGGCCTGTGTTGATGTTGATATCTCTACTCTTTACTGTCCTCTGTCCTGTCAGTCTACTCCTGTTATTTATCATGACTTACGCCATGACACATGAGCAACGCCCAATCGGCCATTCATCTCCCTGTTAAATAATACGTGCCAGGCCAGGTCCAGATCAGAGAACCAAGGTGAACTATGAGGTTTTGAAAACAGCAGCAAATGAGTTATGGCCATCAAGGAGTTCCACTGAAGTTGTCCCACCAAGCGACTTGCTAAGGCCTGACAGGCTGTAAAAGCAAATTTACACATGCAAGGCAGTAACTGTGGTTAGATTAGTGAGCTGCTTAATCCTGCTGGGTGGAATTTATGCGTTTTTATATTACAGAATGCCAAAAATTACTATCTTGTTATGTAGGAACTGATGCAAATCCTGGATTAATGTATAAGAAGGCCCTGGAAGAAGACTAGACAAGAACCAGACTTACTATTGTAGCCTAACTACCTTTTCACACTCCTTTGTTTCATATGTCACAGAAGGCGCTAAATCGGAGGTTCTCTGCATAAAAACACAATTGGAGAGAGGGAGAAAATCAATATTTGAAGAGTCTCAGTCTGTGCATTTTAAGTAGTATGAAAGAAAAAGCATGCATATTCCACTCTGTCTGAATTATTAACAAATCTACAGTTTGTCTCAGTATTGGTGGTGCATAATGTCAAGAATGTGAGAGGATAAAAGCATTCATTCAGTAGTCATTCATATGCATTTGTTATTAGTTTTATACATTTAATTTGTTAACAACTAGGAGGTGTGACTGTATGTTCAAGACTACTTGAAGATATTATACATGAGCAAACAAGCCAGAATGAACACAACCTAAAATATATTGATACTTTTGTTTATCTTAGGCCAACACTCCAGTTTACTGTAAATGTCAGCTATTCTGGGAGCATTCCTTCCAGTTGATATCCCCAGTGACTCTTTATTTATTTACTCATACTAATCGTAATTCAGTCCACGCCACTCCTTCGCGGTAATTACTACATACTGCACATTGCTGGTAATTAATTCACTGAAAATGTGGTGCAGCAGCTAGAACACATGGATGTATACATTATATAAACACTGAATGCCTGCAATGATAAATACACTGCTACATGCTGTGTGTGGGCATTTTGACAGAGACACCTTTGTTGGAAACACTCTTTGTCGACATGGTTCTGTACAGCTGTGAGGTTAGTGTACAGCAATCATTGTCACCATGATGAGGGCTTCATTAGGGCCTGTACAACTAGCACAAGGTTTATTTTACAAAAATCTAATTCTACTATTAAATGGAGACCCACAGTAAAGAGCATTCACAACATGCCTCTAAAACCACACAGGAAATAGAAAACTGAATTTCCTTTTTTACTGAACATTGTTGAATACAATTGTGTTATTTTGAGGTTTGTATGGTAAATGTGAATTAAATCTTGCAAACAGGATGGAAAGATAAAGGCTGACAGGGTAGACTTCCTTATTGGAAGTCTGTCTAACATGTGAAGGTACTTATGATTGGTCTTAAATAGGAATATGTGGCATTGTAGGAAAAAAATTCTCCTTTTATTCCTTTGTCACAGCTGATGAAGATATGATGGACAGCAGCAACAACGAGATTAACACTGATATGACAGCAAGACAATCATGGCAGACAAATGGCCAGTAATTCAATCACTGGTGCAGGACATGTCATGTCAGCCAGTCTATTGACTCTGACAGGCTGCACAAGGTGCTGGCAGACTTATATTGACCTGGGGCACACAAAGTGCTGATGCATCATTGTGGAAATTAGAATGAGACTGGTCTCCTTCACCTTTGACCAACCAATCCAGTATCATGGCAGTTTGTGAAATAGTCACGAAATGTAATCTATAGTATTTGTGTGCATTGGCACGAAATGTCAAGATATTATGTTGGGCCAGCATGTTGAGTCGATTCAAAAGATAAGAAATTAACTCTTAAGGCAAAAATTATAATACTCTGGTGCATATATCTAATTTTGTTTTCTCCTTGTTTGTCAATGGTAACTACAAAAAATGTATTTCTTGGATAAAAGTACATCGAACACAAAAAACAATCTGCACAATAACTAAAAAGCGCACCACTCTAACATGTAGAGAAAGATTTCAATTCAAAATGAACTGAAAATGTTTCCTGGGCAACCCGTGTTTGTAGTCTAATTCATCCAAAACAATAACTGTCGCCATGGATAACACAGCAGCCAAATCCCTGTACATATTAGGAAGAAATATTAGCCTCAAAATATTAAAGAGATGTGGCGATGATGAATAATATCCTACGTCCATTCAGTTCCCATTCCCATCACAGCTCGGATGCATGCACAGCCACACATCCAGATGCTATTCATTAAATAATTTACGTCCGGCTGAGATGAACTTTGATTGAATTGATCTGGGCAAGCCTGGTGGAGAAAAACCGATGAGCCACAATGTTTGGATCCGCTTCCACACTGCAAGAGAATCAGTGCGTCCGCAGGATTTATTGAGCACATTACAGCAGGAAGGAGAAACAAGCGCCTCTCCCCAGCATGACTAATGCCATTACAAAACAAAAACCATAGTTTGTGTGTGGGTAATTACTGTTCGGACACAGTGATGGACAGAGCAAACACTGTTGATTAACGCCTACATCCATCCACCATGATGTGAATAAAACACACAGCGTCATTCAGGCTATTAATTTTACTGCCATCTAAGCCCTGTTGGTAATTAAAGCATGTTTTGTCAATGTTTTTCCTCTTTCCGAGGGGCACAGCTGAGTCTGATATGCATAGGTGCCCAAAAGGGATGCTCATCTGACATCAGTGTCTGCATATTATGGAGGGGAGTTGATAGAGTGCAACTCATTTAAGGAGAACTCTCAATCCATTTTCTTACCTTTGTTCAAAGGCACAATACAAAGACAGAATAGAAACTAACAAAGGAAAGTCAAGGTAGGCGGTTAAGAGAAGTGACAGACAATAAGTGGGGGCACACAAGGACTGGTGAAGGTAGGTGGTGATACCTGTGCCATGACACCTCAGTTGCACAGCTTGCATGAGGCAGGTGTGCCAGCCTCAGGGGTTGGACCGTCTTTCACCTTACTGTACTCGATATTATTCCACCGCCCGATGCATGCACAATAACACAGACACCATGCACACAAACATGGGCAAACAAGCGTACACACAAAGAACAGAGAGGTGGATGGGGGTGGAGACACAGGCGAGGCGAGCAAAGGAGAAAGCACAGCGCACACACACAAAAAAAGCTGCTGCTGCTGCTTGTGTAAATTGGCTGATGCTGCCTCCTCTTTGCCAGATTAACTCCACAGGGCAAGGAAAAGAAGAAGGGAGGGAAAGAGTGCGAGTGGGGGGCTGGGTTCAGTCCTTTCATCAAAGGGCCTTTCTTTCCCCCCTTCTCTTTCTTTCTCTGTGTGAGGGAGTGCCAACTCCAGAGTGGGCAATCCATTCTGTGATTGCATGTCAGGAAGTAAAAGCCACATTGTCTACGCTGGAAATCATACCTGGCAGAAATAACATGCCTTGCACAAAGTCTTGCAAAACAGTATGCATCAATCACACACTTTCACATTCACAATTCTGCTTAAATTCAGGGCAAGAAAAACACCCTGCAAAATTTGCACAGAAGTCAACCCAGTGGATGCGCTTGGAATAACAATGAATTATATGGACATCCCATTATTCTAATTCCAACTCCCGTGTCCTGTGTTTGGGTGTGCTGTTTCCAGGCCCTACGGCCAGGATGTTTTAATCTCTTGTGCCTGGCCCGAGGCCATGAGGCCGACCCTCAACCCTGAGAGACAGGTCTGCTGACACTCCTCTGCTCTCTATTGTGAGGCTGTCACATCCCTCTCTCAAATCCCCAGCCCACTTCTGTCTTCTTCTGTCCCCTGAGTGGGTGTAATTACATTAAGGAGTCAATCCGTGCTCAACCTTCCTCTACCCACATCGCCATCCCGCTGCATATCTTAGCATTAGCTTTTCCATAATCCTAACCTTGGGCAATAATAATGACCTGTGTCCAAGGCGCAATCCCCCTTCAGCTACAAAACAAGACTTCACTCACGCCTCTAGAAGTAGTAGTTCACTCCTGTAAAAAATGCAATCAAAAACTGCTTTGCTTGTTATGTCTTCTTCTTTTTCCTAAATCTGGTTCTGTTTATTATTAAGCCAAATATCTGCTAAAATCAGTGCTATGCAGCTATGGTCGAAATTAGACAAACATGCACCTTCAAGGTCTGAAAAGGTTAAAAAGCGATGAAATATAATTTACTGAATGAGATCTAGCCTATGAAGCAAAGTTATGACGAAGGTAGGTTTAAGTGGATGTCAATGAAAGATCTGAATATCAATGTTACTGTAAAAGACAATTCAAAGGCAAAGGGAGGTGTAGCCATGCCCTTTATGGATAAATTATGTCTTATTCAATCCGGAGGGGTTGAAGTTCACCCTGCTAATCAGATTTGGGAATATTCACTCAGCTTGATAATTGCTTTAGCAGCAAACCTGTAGTTGTAATTTTATCACTTGGTTAATATCAGCATTCGCCTATGTTAATCCAATTCTGTATGAAGTGGGAGAGCACTGCACTAAAGTTGTCGTAATTGAGTTACAGGCTATCGTTTTCAGCAAATTCACCAGGATTTCAACGGCTCTAAATGGATGATTTGCCGGTGTGCAAAGTCCCTGAGGAAATCAGAGCCTCATCAGACATGAAACTAAAGTGACAAAAGAATTGCGACATCAAAATAAAACATTAATCACAGATTTTATGGCTGCTTTACGACGGCATATATATATAGCATTGATCAGCAATTCGTTCATGCTTCATTACAGTGGAGCAGCGCAACAGAAATTTTAAAGAATGCACTTGTTACATACTGTGATATGTATTGTGTTACACAGGTTACAGTAAAACATTTGACAATAAAATTGGAATTTATACTTTCCTGTGTTTTTCAATCAGCTCTGATTTAAATGATAAATGTAGTTCTGTGCCATAATTGTCACTGTTATCTTTCAATATGATCCTATAGAGTTGGGAAAAAAATCAAATCAGTAAAATTACTACTTGTAAAAGTGAAAATGTCGAAGCTAAATGTAAAGCAAGGGCAGCTGAGGAAATACTGCTGTAACTACTTCCACTTGTATGAATTATCTTATGAAAGATCAAAGTGTTGCAGCCACATGTTCAATCATGTACAACCTTCCTGAATAATTCTCCATAACTCTTCGATTGATTAGGAGGGAGAGATCAGTACAATGTATATGAATCATCTACAGTATGTTGCATTGCTATTGGAGAGCAAGAGAAAGAAGGAAAAAATATTCCAGCACAAAGCTACAGTAGGACACCATTTCTCTTCTCCTCACACATATGCTTCAAAAATATTTATCCATCCTCTGTCTTTGCAGTGTGAAAACAATGAATTTTGCATGGCTTCTCTCCAAAGACAAAAGTGCCAGGTTTGTGAAGAAGGCTGGCATTGTGGTGCCCCCCAGAATCCACTCTAGACCCCCCGCAAGGAACCTCGTCTGAAGTTACTTTGAGAAGAGAGGAGATGCCTGCCTGCCTCATCGAGGCCCTGCTACTCCATATTCATGTGTGGATTTTTGGGGGGGAATACTCACTCATCAAACGCAAGTAAAAAGTCGAACTCAAAGCACCTCCTTTTTTGGATATGGTGGCGTGTTTGATGTTTGCAGGGGTGCACTGTCATGGAGAAAATAACAGGCACACTACTGTGTTCTCTTTTGTAGTGCAGAGAAATAGTCCCCCTGCAGTTAGTCCCCCATGTCCAACATAAAAAAAGTCCAGCACATAAAGGATCAGTGCTACATATTTTTCTGTTCAGCTGTGTGACCAGGGTTGGCAAATGGAGTTTGCAAAATGTATTGGCCAATTTACACTAAATTACATGGCTTACGTCCACGTTTTACCAAATGCACAAAAAAAAAAAACGTCAGCCTTGCTTGAAATGAGTGAACTATACCATAGTACAGAGTGATTAAAAATCCATTCTTAAAAGTTCCAAATTAAAAAATATACAATCCATGCACACTGTCACATCTTAACCTAAGGCTGGGTTCAAACTAACAACTGCACTGCAATGGAAAAGAAAACAAGTGGCTGCATAGAATTGGGTGTTGCAAATCACAAATTCTGCAAAGGACTCTACAATCTGTATACAATACTACAATTAGGACTGCTGCTACACAAGCTACAGTACATGCTACAAGGTATTTTATCCAGTAAGGCTGGATTATGTTGCACTGCAGTGTAGTAAAAGTTGAGCCAGAAGCAGCTTTTTGATGGACAATTGTGAGTTTTAACTGGAGCCCTCTGTGGTTACAGCAATGCTTCAGCAGTGCAGTCATCTCCTTGAAAGAGAATGAGCCTGTGTTGTGTTTTGACGCAGTGCTATTGTTGGTCTGAACTGGGCCTAAGGATACGCATGGCATGTTCATGTGTATCACAAACCAATGCCATAAAGGTTCCCATTCAAGAACACTACAGATGGTTAGAAGGTCTATTAACGGGCAGCAATACACACTAAGCATTTGTGTATCTTTCATGGCTGTGTATGGCTTTGTCAGAAAGGATGAGAGAGGATGAGGCTGGCTGCCAACAGATTGTCAAAATGCCCTCAGTGTAGAGTCCAGCTGCTGATTGTGCCATTTACATGTATTTTGCTTTACCCAGCCATTCTTTACATGCAGAGAGAGAGAGAGAAAAACAGAAAGGGGCTTTTTTCCGTTTAAAGAAATATCTCCTATCAAATGAGTTATGACCAACGCACACAAATGTTCAGATCAGATCAAAAGCTACTGTGTTGGTGACCTAAAAATATAGAAACTACCCCTGTAACCTGGAATAACCATCCACTACATTTTCATTAGTTGTAGTTAGGGGTGGTTAACTGTCCGATTTCCTGATTCGATTTGATTACGATTATTGAGGTCTCGATTCGATTACCAACAGATTTTCAATTATTAACGATTCTCGATTATTGATTATTGATTTTCCATTTGACAACAGTAACCCAAAATACACCACAAAGTTATTGCACCATTAAAAAAAACAATCAGTTGCTGAATTACTTCTCTTTTATTGAGTAACAACTCAAAGCACTTTCTGTGTGGTTCAACTTCCGTTGACTGCGGGATATCATTTTTACAAAATAATTTTTTGAAAATGTAATAATCGATTCATACATCCATAACATAATCGCGATTAATCGATAATCAATTTTTTTTCCACCACCCCTAGCTGTAGTGTAGTGTAGCTCTGTAGACTCTGACCATCATACTCAACCTCTCAGTGCAAGACCTGCCATCCATGTAGTACAGTAGTTTTACAAAAGTGGGTATTGAGAGTTTAATATGTGCCCTCATTTTTCACAGCAAAACAATGTCTGTGCTTTTCTTCCCCACGCTGAGAAGGGAGAGTCTTCTATGTCTGTTGCAGCTGTGCATGAGTGCCTGTCAACATCCCAGCCAAGATAAACTGTGTGTGAATGTAACTGCATCCAGCCTTGTCACATGAGATGTTTGAGGCTGTTAACACTACTACACAACTGCAGAGTAATATAGGACCCAATCAAATGGCCAAACAAGCAACTAACCAAGAACCCAGTGTTTCTCCTCTCAAGAATTGTTTGTCTTCTTGACTTCTGCCGGTTATCATGTTACATTCGTCAGAGCATTTGGAGGTTTTATGGTGATGTGATTTATATGGGCTTGTGGCACGTTAATGATGCCAGGGAGCCTTGCCTGCCATCCATATTCATGAACAACTGTGTTAGGGGAGCTGTGGAGATGGGAGGAGGAGGAGGGACTGCCACACGTCCGCCAAAAGTCTCCCGAGCACAGAGTCTGGATGGTGGAGCTGCTGAGGCCTCGAGTTCACATGCCTGTAGGCACTGGCCCACCTGTTCATCCAGACTAGTCACATTCCCAGAGAGAAGATCAATGATTACGAATGAACAAAGAAACAACATGCCTCGATCTGGATATTTAATGTACAACCACAAAACTTTAACCTCACACTGTCTACTAGCTTACAGATTACAGACCGTTGACAGTTGACAATATCTATTGCTCCTTATATTTGCTTTTTATTTTCATTCATCAATTAGGTTTAAATTCAGGAACCTAGTGGTATTTATTCTTAATTATCAATATGGATGAAAATCAGGATACAAAATAAATTTTAAAAAAAACCCAAAACAAAACATTGCACCCCAGTAATTTAACCATGTTTTCAATCACTATTATTAGGATGGACTCTGGCACCTAATCAGCAGCTAATATGAATTCTCCCCATTTCGCAGCCACTCTTGTCACAAGACGATCTTGTGAGGAGGGAGCAGAATGCAATCATTTGCAAACAAACGGTGTTTATTGAGCCTATATAGCAATATCTTATATACAATGACATGTTAGACAAAGCGGTGAACCTCTCCATCTTTGCTTGTTAACGACTGAAAGTCTGAACCTTTCATATCCAATCATGATACTATCACCTGTTACCAATGAACCTGTTTACCCGTGGAATGAGCCAAACAGATTTTTGGATTATTCCACATATTATGTCTTTTGTTGCTCCTGTCTCAACTTGTTTGAAATATGTTGTTGGCATCAAATTCAGAATGAGCATATAGGTACAAAAAACATTTAAATTGATGAGGTCCAACATTAAATATATTGCCTTTGTACTGTTGTTTAATTAAGTATATGTCAAAAAGGATTAGCAAATTATCACATTTTGTTTTAACTATGTTTTATACAGCAGTGTTCAAAAACTGAGAGCCATGATGAGCCACTTATTTCAAATTACATAGACAGGCCATGACACATGTAAGATGCAGTCCTTGCATGGTTGTAGTACTTACAGCCATCCTCTTGATCTAGTCACAACACATCCAACCAAAACACAAAGCCAGACTGAAGGATGTCACACTGCAGTTTGCAGTTAGAGTAACTGTGATTGGACAGTAGGTCACAATATCAAGCCTGAATGCTTCTGTCTGCCAACTGGACATCACCTGACTGGCAACAACTGGCCAAACAGGGATTGCTGTAGAACTACATATTCAAAATCAGCACGGTAAGCACATGGCTCAAATTCATGGGTTCCCCAAATTTTTTTTAAACTTATATAAAATAATTACTTTGTTAGAATCACTGACTTAACATTATATAGTCAGTGATTAAAATTCAGACAAGCTAATGAAAAAGGATGTGCACTAAAAATGCTCTCAACTCAAATGTGATTGTAAAACACTGTTATTACACATTTGCCTATTGAAGTACTTAACTCTGAGGTGAGGCGCCGATTGAAAACCTCCATTCATTCTTGTCTATATCAATAGAGAAGGCAGCAGGATTTCACGTCCTATTAGCGATCATGACCTAATCAATGAGCTGTGCCTTAAAACAGCTGACAGCTAATTACGAGGGCAGCTCTCTTTCTCTCTGTGCCATGCCATTCAGGTAACCAGTGGTAATTAAAGAGGAGGAAGAAATATCTGTTGAAGGTTGTTCATAGCGCAACAGAGGCGGATTGCATGGATACTCCAGGGTGAGGTCTAATTTGCTCCCGAGCAAATCAATAACCATTTCATCTCAGTTGCTATGGAACAACATATACTAAAACACAATGAACATTACCTTGGGGAAATTGGCACCAGAAATAATCTCACTGCTGCTATTTTGAACAATGCCTTGTTGCTCCATTTGGAAAAAGAAAGAGGCTGAGCGTTGTCAAGGACATTATGTTTTGTTCCATCCTCCGTGGGGTTTCAATCCAGTTTCATTACTGTAACAACTAAGACCAAAGTCAAATTACTTTCTTGTACCACACTACACAATAAAAAATGCAGTTTGCTGTAAAAATGATTCTCGCTATATGACAGCTAACCAAACAGAATCATACATTCTACGATACCAATCATAAAAATGGAGGCTGGTTACTCGTTTCTGTGATTTTAATACCTCCGGGAATCTGCATAACCATACGATCTTCCATATGGGGCTCCGCAGAGAAATATAATCATAAAAGAAAATAATTAGCAGGGTCCTGCTGGAGAATAAAAGTCATCTATGAATCTTTTGATATCCAGAGATCTTCGCACTCACACACACAGACGCATAATAGGTTATTCATCACTTCCTAACAAGATTTTACTACACTATTTCAAAAGGATAATATATGGACTTATACAATTGTACAAATTTGAGTTTACACTTAGTTTTCTCATAATCCCTGTCACTGCCATCCAAAAGCCCATACTTCAGCGATCTTGCTCATTACCACAGTGGTGAGAGAGCTCCTACAGGATGTGACCAGAGAGCAAGTGTGCGTGTCTGACAGGTCAAAGAGGGCATGCTTTAAAGTGAACCAGATGAAAGCTAAAGTTGAGGGTTCAGGCAGCCAAGTGACGACATTGCTGACATGGAGCAACCGATGGCAGTCATACGTTTGGAGCTGTGGACAGGGGTGTTCGTGTTAGCACAAGGGGGCCCAGTCAAGAATGCCATACCTCATCATGGCTGTGTTTGACTTCAAAGTTTGTAACTAAAACTGAAACTTAATGTCTGTGCTTCACCTGTTCTACTTTGTCCAATGCAGTAGTAGGCATAGGTAGTATCAAGATATTACAGTATACCAGGTATTTGGAAATACAGAAGGTATGATTTTCAATACCATCAAAAATACAGATGCTCCTCTTTTTACTGAACTGATATGAAGACGCTGTATTGAGGTGATGTGTTGTAGTGCATACTACGCACTACCGGGGGCCAGTCTCCCCTGTTGGAACAGGCAGCTGAGTCGATAAAGATGGCGACTGCAAATGCGAAGATAACGTTACAAGAAGAAAAATGCCTCTGCCCCTCTTTGGGAGAATTAGGGTTTTCGTCATAGACTGTATAAAATATGGACGTAGTTTCCGTGACGTCACCCATAGGTTTCTGAAGAGCAAAAATGAAGCAAATCGTAGTGCGTAGCCATCTTGGTAGCCTACCTCCGGTTACTCCAAATATGGACAAAGAGGTGGAGCGAGGGCGGAGCTGAGGCGGGTCCTATGGGCCGGCTGAATGAAGGCTATTGGCTGAAAAAAGCCGCTTTATTCGAAATAATCAAACTAGCTACGGCTAACCAGCTAGGTTAAATGCTAAATATCGTTGCTAGCCGGCTAACCCCACGACGATCTCTTTCCCAAACTCAGTGACTAGAATTAGCCGGGGTGACGCCCTTTAGACCGTCAGTGGCTAGTTGTCAATCAAAGTGGCGCCACTTAGATTGACAGCTATGAATTGTGCATAATGATGTATGCTGTATATTTTAAACGAACGCCTTATAAAAAAAATTCGCCCCCCCCCAGAGTTGTCATGGAGTAGAAAAACAGCTTATGAGACTAGAGCCATGTTTTGAATCAGGTTGTAAATATGTTTTTTTCTGTCGTAAAATCGGACATTTTAACATGGGGCTCAAATGTAATTGACTCCCTTCTGCGGCCTGCTCTAGCGGTTATTCGAGGAACTGCAGCTTTTTTGCACTTCCGCATTGGCTTCATTTTTCAGCGCCGGAGGTTGCCGCTTGGTTTTCGTTCAGATGACATAGGTGAGCCAGTAAAAACCAGATAGACTTGTCTAAGTAGGCTAATTGCAAATTAGACACACAGCAATGTAGGCTAGACAAAGTCATACATGCTACATGACCTCTATCACCAGCTGTATATCACAGCAAAATGTCAGAAAGGTATGAAGGTAAGAAAAAATAGATATCAGCCAAGCTTACGCAGTTGCAAACAATATCCACTGGTCAAGAGGGTGACTGTTAAATCAGATTAAATCAAATCTAACTGCAAAAGTATAAACTATAAAAGAAACTGTATTTGTTTTAAATGCACATAACATTTGGAGACTATTGTAATATACCTTATGTAGCTCTTTCTAAAGCATTGGAATAAAAGAAAAAATACTCTAAATATTCTGCTATATTGTTGACTTGAAGAGCAGACAAATGGTTTCTATTTTAACATGATTGCCAGCTTTAATGAAGCATAAAACCAGAGACAAGCAAGAATGATGCAGTCCATCAGTAATTCAGAGACACATTTATTCCCCACCTTCTTTTGGCGATGAATGAATAGCGGTGAAATAGAGGGGGGATTGTACCAGCCTGCCAACCAATTCAAACAGGCAAACAGCAGGATGTGCGCTCCCTGCCAAACGAGCCGCCATCACGCAACTGTTGCCACAGCGCAGAGCTGCCAGCCTACTTTTGATTAGCAAGCGCCTTGGATGTGATTGGCTACAGTTTGAATGGTGAAGCAAAGACGGCTCTTAAATGTTGTGTAATTAACCTCTTCACTTGCACATATTCCACTTCAGACATCACAACTACTGACAGCCTCCTGTCAGCAACCTGCACCAATCAAGCTCTAATCTGGGAGACACAGAGGGAATACAAAGGCAGTGTTTGGGCTGTCACCACTGCGGTGCGTCTGAAACTGTCTGATGAGACAATGCACTGTATCTCAGTGTTGACAATGAAGGGGCCACTCACTGCTGCAATGAAAATGCTTGTGAAAGAAAAAAAATGCCTCACAGCTATAATCATCATCATCTACATGTGTAAATGAAAACAGCACACATAATCAAAAGGTGTGAGTGAGGGGCAGATGAAAGCACGACGGGTAGAACAAGGCTTTGTATGATTGGTGGATTAACCCAGAGGCTGGACTATGACAGTTTGATTATATTTTTTTTTAGTCACGGTAAAAACATGCAAACTGTAAATGCAATATAAATGGTATCACAATAAAGCGAACAGTAAGGGGGAAAAAATTAAAGGCGTGGGTGGAACAAAATACATACCAACAATACTGCAAAATGCTCATTACACTGCAAGAACTTTCAGTTCTCCTTTTGATAAGGAAAAAATAGAATCAAACACAGTGGTACAAGGATTTACACTGACATACTGTACATGATTTGCAATTAAGTGCACATTGTGTGTGATTTTGTTTGCAACAAGCTTTGCTGCTTCCATTTTAGGGTGCAGATACTGGATCATCAATTTCCACCTAATTAAACTATTTCAAGTTATCATATCGATACAAGTACAGTTGGAGTTGCACTCTCTTTGCTTATATATCCTCTGCTAATTTTGAAGCATGCACACAATACAATTTTAGCCCAGTCTCTGACAATTTGGTGTTGCCAATTCCAAAGTAAGGAAACAATTTGAGACTACATTGTGTTATGATACAACTTTAGAAGGTTTTCACACATTTGAAGGTTGTTTTTAAACAGATTTCCAGTTTTTCACAAAGGCAAACAGCTTGATCCAACACAGTTTCTGAGAAAGAAATCAAAGCCATGAGAAATCAAACGTCCCTTTTCAACAATAAACACAAAATGATTCTTTTGTGTAAAAAGAGAAAAAACATGCACAATTCTTTTTAATTTAATTAATTAATCAGTAGCCATAACAGAGACCTGAAAGCATATTAGACTTTGTATTTCATGAGTCACAGTTCATCCAGCATAAGATGAAAAGTGCATTGCTCTACCAACCACAAAGGGACAGGATGTAAGAAAAAAAAAGAGTCACCACTCATAGTGAATTGAATATGAAATCATCCTACTGTAGCAAAAAGAAGATGCTTTAAATGTGTCATGCAATCATCTGATGAAAGCATCTCTCACACAGCTTTTAAAAAGCAATCACCAGGTGCCATTCCATGCTGTCAAATTACATGAAGTATATGGTTTTACTAGTCCTCTGAAGAGGGGACATCATACTTAGGTTTAAAAATTCAATTATAAATCTCCATCTTTCAGGTAAGATTTCACTTAAATATGAATGATTGCATGTGTAAGATAGGCTACATACTTAACACATGTCAACATAGTTAATTGCATATAGCCTTTTACCACACCATCACGGTCTGTCTGATCTACAACATTACACATCCTGGTGTGTAGTTTGTTAGTTTGACCCCTGATCCCCACACAGAACACAAAGCTACCAGATTAAACAGACCCATCAGCACGAGCCTTTTCCTTGTGTCCTTGGGCTATGTGTCGGCTCAGCGGAGTGGGGAGCCACGCCGCAGCCCTGGTGCTGCTGTCCACCAGATGGCTGCTGCTGTGAGCCAGCTAAGAGCTTGCCTGGTGGCCACTGAAACTTAAATGTAGAGGGGGCTGCTTATGAAGAAACGTCTTCAGACAGACTAATTAAAAAGGTCTTTTTCATCACGCCTGCCCATCTGTTAAGAGAACACAACCTGATGGAATGGCTGGCTATTCGGTTTCACTGTGCAATTAACAGCAATATCTCAGTGAGCACTTTTCTGGAATTACATTAGTTAGTTTCTTCTATGGGAATAATGAAATTTTATATCCAGTGATCTCCTGAGTGTAATTTGCAGATCTTTAAAAGAGCTGAGACCTTTGAAAAAACAAAGACCTGCGTAGAAGAAAACTAAGTCATTAACCTGACTGTACTGCAAACTACTCAACAATCGATGTAATCAAGGACTTTACACTGTCTATTTTTCCTGCTCAATTGTGTAGAACCTTTTTATTAAAAAAAAAATCATGAATATTCATTGCTCATTAACTTCTCACATCAGTATTCTAAAAGCTCTTTAAAACAGTGTCTCTAAACAAAGTCTTTATGTAAATCAGAGGTTATCTACAAGCAATCTGAACCACGGGACTACAAGACCACGGAAACAACAAGGTCAGTGTACGTGGTGGAGGAAGTAGCTCTCCTCATCATTCTTTGACAAGGTCAGTGCATCATGTACTGACCAAACATGGTAAACCATGACCGTTGCATGAATAACTAGCATTTCAAATCACATAATGCAGTCAACACTGGTCAAGTTCTGTGAAATGATGGAGAAAATGACCTAAAGCATTAAAAATGAAACACTTCATCTCCGCTAAAAACATAAAACATCCGCCTCTCCTGTGACTCATTCTGCCAACAACACTTTCAGACTACATAATAGGCACCGCCAGCTCACTGTCATACAGCATCAGAGACTGGCTGTGTGCATCTTCATCACCTAGACACTCATTACCTTGCCAGCTTGCAGGTCAACACACAACAGGCCGTTTGAACTCGTGACCCACATCCTGCTCCTCATTACTGTCCAATCCAGATAGGCTGGACGAGGACTCTGCGTGTTCATCGATGATAATAACAAGGGAGATGATTCACATTCAGTTTGTGCCAGTGCTGCAAATTATTAGTCCTATACTGTCTACATCTTTACAACTTACAATGGCAATTCCTAGCCTCTCTTGCCCCTGATGCTTGCTATATTAACACAGTAAACAAGGTTAAATCTTCAGTGATGGATCATTTCAAGCTGTCTCTAAGAGGCTAATTAATTCACTTTCTTTCATTTCCACTTTCTCTAATTCACTTGATTTGATTTACAGCCTGTAGCGTTATCTCAGCTCAGTGGTATATTGTTGGACTTGTTGGCCACCCAACCTCAATTTACAGCGCCTATGAGGGAAAAGCCTTCAGGACTGCATCTCTTAAAGGTTTCTGTCTTGGTGCAAAACTCCTCACACATGCAATCTGTTCAGAGGACGGAGATGTCAATGGTTACGACCCCCCTGAAGCACAACCAGGCAGAGAGAGACTGTGTGTGGGGCTTACATCTTGCCTAGCCTCTGATAATTTAAGGACTTTGCTCCATGCCAGCTTGTTTTAATTACTGAGAATAAGTGGCAGCATTTGGTCAGGTTTATGGGGCTTCTTCAAAGAGTGAGCTTGGTTTAGCCAGACCAATCTGTGGGACTGCTGAGCTGTAAATCCAAAATTGAGCAACTACTACCACTAACAATGCCCAGGGCAGATGCAGGCAGACTAACAGGGGCAAAGGGGGGGATAGAGAGGGTTCAAAAAGCCTTCTTTTCTTTAATATATCTGAAGCTGTAATCTGCCTGTAATTCTGACTGAAGACATGAGGTCATCTCAAATGATGAATACCAAAGGCATTAAAAAAAACTGAAGTGGCATTTTCTTTATAAGATTTGGACTGGCTTTTGTGGGTCATCTTTTAAGTGTCAAAGGGGCAGCCAGAACTCATTTGTAAACACTCAGTTTGGCTTTGAACAGACAATAATGAACACAAAGAAGTAAGACACGATGAAAGACAAGGATGTCAAATGGACTGACAGCTGGAGTGGATTGGGATAAAAACTTTAAAAGAGAAGTGCGAGTACAGGTTCAACACAGGAACACAGGGTCAGTGCTGGGTTGGGGTGAAAAAGAGAGAGGGGAGGGAGACTGCTGACTTCTCAGTGAACTCATTTTTATTCTCATACAACACCCAACTCCACGCTAATGATGAGAGCCCCGAGGCAAAGTGGGCTGGGATAGACGAGGCCGACTGCGCTCTGCACAGACTCAGCAGCCATCAGACGTCTGCAGCAGCCCTGGCCAACTGTTTCCACTTAGACACAGACTTCCTCAGAGGAACGAGGTACAGTCTGAGCTGACAGACTCAAGTGATTTGTCAAAAGGCTTTCACTGTCACTACAGGCTTAAGATTAACTGAATGCTAATTAAAAAGAGATACACGTGCATGCATCTTATTTGTCAGACTCATATGTACTGGGATGTGGATTGGGGCTGTCTTCACAAAAACACTACACCTGAGAGCAACAATCACCATAAGAATTTGGTTTGAAACTCTGTGACCAGCTGGTCTTTCCAGGCAGCCAAATTAACCTCTTATGCTTTTGATCAAAACAGAATTAACTGGGAGGAGGCAGTATGTTATTGCTCAGCAGGATTCAGGTTCTAGCTGAACACATTCACACATCTACAGTATAACACTCAACAGGACTTCATGTATAACACCCAGCAGAAGGCCCTGCTGATTCAGGGAGTCATTAATCACTCTGGACCTGCTCCTTCTCTTTTTATCTCATTTCCTATATATCAAACTCAACATTTTAACTGTTGTGCCAGTTTGTTTCTGTTGATTCAGGTTAGCAGATACAACCTTATGTTCTCCCCAAGGAGCAAGTTGTCATCACACAAATCTACATTTGTGGTTTCAAACACAACACAGTCCTTCATGACACAATCCATATTGCATTCACTTTAACCCACAATAATCACTTGATGTTTAAAACAAAAGGCATCTTTAAGGAAATAAAATGATATCATGTTAGCATAAAGCAGCACTGATTTACTGTTTGTATATCTAAGCTAGTTTCACAAAAAGTTACTTACTCATTCAACTTGTCTTTGTCTGGCATCAGTTGTTACGTCCTTTTCGAGAAGCTCACCTAAATTATTTCAACATATCAAGCAGCTATACACGCGTTTTTAAACATTATGGCTGATTAGACATTAGCTCAGGCTAAAGTTTGACGCAGCTATGCTAGCGAACGTTATGCTTTCGAACCTTAGGCTAGCTAACTCCAAATGCTAATAAAAATGTTAGCGGTGTAAATTAGCTATGTGGCTAGTTCCACCAAATTTCAAAGAATCACATTTCCGCACTTACCTGGCGTGGTATTCACTCCTGTAAATGGCTTTTGTTTTCAAGAGTATCTCTGAGGTCTCTGCCTATATCCCAGCACAACGATGGTGAAAGGTAAGCTAACGTTGTTTTGGCGCTAATAACGAAAAAAAAATGTAACTGCGTCACTTCTTTCCTGAAACAGTGTTCCTGTTTGTCTGAATGAGTCGCTGATGTGAACAATATTTAAATCCTCCAGACCCCAGACAAATCTTAAAAAATGAGTTCTACAAATTCCACAAAGATGGAAATCGAATGTGTGCAAAAGTAGACAAGCAACACTAATGACAGCGTTTTCAGATACTGTGTTTAATTTCTTATGTAGCTCAGGTTGAAGTTACCTGTTCTGCTACCTGAGAGATGTACAGCTGGATGATTAGAATGAATAAATTAGAACAGAATTGAAATGTTTGGATTTTCCAAAAAAGAGTGGGAACTTTCAGAAACAGCCATATAAAACTGAAATAATATGAAGTAATCTTCAGCTTTGTGATCTTATGACCAAGGTTCCCTCTCGATTGCCTGTTGTAAACTATAGCTGCCTTCTTCTTTACAACGTTGTGGAAACAAACAGTCCCATGAATACAGGATATGTGAAAGGAAAAACATTCAACTCTGAATCGTCAGTAAGAAGAAACATTTTATTCACAGGTAGCCTACTGTAAAAGTAAAACACAAGCTGCCATATCATACATTTATACACAGGGTTTGAAAATCCTATACAAAAACCAAAGATATTCGAAAATATGGGTTTTGATATGAAATATGACCTTACATATAATAATTTCTTGGAAAAAAGGTCTTGGTTTGGTAATAGTTATTTAATTTATGAGCCTAACCCCACATTAGTGAAAACTGAAGTTATTGTAAAAAATTAGAATGGTAAAAATGGAGTAGAAATCATCCTTAAAAATGATTAAAAAATCTCATGCAGCATCTTCAGAGAGGGCCTGAGAGAGTACATCTTTGTAAAAGAAAGAAAACAAAGTCATATTTGTCATAGATATAGAAATCAAACATACCAAAATACAACAAAGCCAGTTTGTTTTTCATAACAATCATTTTCACCGTTTGATTCATAACAAGCACATTCTGGCAGCTACAAAGAGCTGATTTCATGATTGATTTTCCTAAACAATGTCACGATCGTTTGCCTTTATCACTGCATCATCATCATCATCACAGAAGACTGACAGCTCTAAAGCCTTTGTTTGAGAAACCGGATCAAATTTGCTAATTTGCCAATTATAAAAAAATTAACAGGGGACAAAAGAGGCCAAACTGTGTTTCTGCCCTTTAGTTAATAATGAGGTTCTTACAGTAGTTGCAGTAAATGTATTGGAATGCATAGAGCTGAGGCTTGGTAGCGCTTGAGAAAGTATTGTATAAGAGGCCAGTAGACTGGTGCTATCTCATCTGTGCCTCTTTGTTTTACAGTGTAGTAGACAGCACCCAGTCCAAGGCCATTTGCAGAAACACTGGGCTCACTGATGAGCGCTGCTATCAGTGTAACCATTCATCATGCTATCCTCATAGTGTAGGGAGGGTTATGTCTCTCAGGGTTGCATGGCCACATACTGTACTGAGGCACCAGAGAGAATGGCTGAATCAAGAGTAATCACTCACTATCCATCACAGTGGTCCTCTGATATGTTTTGGCTTAATCTCTCATTTTCAGTGAGATAAACACGGGCAAGCACAGCTTGAATAAGCCCTCCACCCCCCAACATAACTGCTGCTCTACCTTAGTGCATCCACTGAGACCCATTTTGATCAAGGCAACTGGAGGGAAAAACATCCACTCAGCCCCGCTAGCCTTCACAGGCCAGCTGGCAGGCGATGAGTGACGACAGCAAATGCAGTCCTTGATGAGATAACATAGTCCAGTTTGAAAATCTAGAAAACTACAGAACCAGAGAGTTAACATAAGGCGCAAGAGGCTGAATGAACATGGATAAAATGCTGACTGAGGTTTGAAACAAGAGAAAAGGCAAAGTCTGGGAGCGCAATAACATTAGCTTATTGCTTTTTTCTTTTTTCCTCTTTATTTTTTTCCCTTAAAAGGATATTTGTACACACCACATATTCATATAAATACACTATACAATGCAATATAAAATATTTTTCTTAAAAGCAATATGTTCAGGGTTTGCTTAGGTATGCTTAAGATACCTGCACCATATGAAAAATAATGACTCAAAAGAAAACAATAAAAAAGGCACATCAGGTGTTGTTCATTGACTCTTGAGTAAGTGATGGCCACTGCCTCGCCGTACAGGCAACAGCATTTGTGCTCACGTTTCATTTCTCTGTCATTAAAACACGTCCTGGGCAACGAGGCACTGTAGCTCGGTGGTTAAGATTTCCTCAGTTTTCATGCAAAGACCCCCTCTGATCTTCTCTCTGTCACTTGTTGTTCTTCATTCCAGTGATATTTATAGACTGGCGGCTACATTTCATCATCCTTTGTTTTCTCACTTGCTCGTTTCTCCACCTTGACTTTCTTTTGTCCTCAGACTTCGACTTCACGCCGTCCCTCCTGAGCACCAGGTGTTGGCATGCTGATGTCAAAGCAGGTCACCATCATGACGCGGGACTTGCATAGATTGACACAGAACTCCAGCTCCTCTGTGGCCTGTGCCAAGGCCTCTAGGTACTCCTGCGACTCTTTATCCAAATTCTGGTCCACCTCAACTGTTGGAAAAGAAAAAATAATGTTTGGTTACACAATTTGGATCTTTGAAAATTCAGACATGAACTGACATTAAAAGAACACAGGTACTTACACTCTCCTGTCCACTTGCTGGGGTCCATCATCAGTCGGACCTTGGTGTCTTCCAGCTCCTCCAACAACCCTTCATGCTTCACCCTCAGTTCTCTCACTTGCTGTTGCCTTCTCTCCAGCATCTTCAGTTTACTGTTAAAATACTGTAGGCCCTGAGAGACAAAGGGTGAGATTATTAATTACAGAAACAACACTGAAGTTGATTCAACAGTTGACTGAAGCAGTTGAAGTAAAACAAAATCTAAATGGGCACAGCATAAAATAGGAAGACAACTAGTAAAATCATTTGTATCATACATTTGAGAAGCTGAGTTTTGCTCTGCCAGCTGAATTATGATTATGTTACTCCTGTAAAACAGCCTGTACTGCTAATAGCAATTAAACCTCAGTCATCATGAAAAATGAGCTCACCTTGTCAACATCCTGGAATGGTTGCTGAAGAGATGGAGGGAAACAGATAAAAACAATTGAGCATATTAAACAAGACAGAATACTGTATTAGAATATAGTAACAGTATCAAACAGTATGTTAACATACAGATCTACTGTAGACACGAGCTACTGATGCACATGCATAAAATTCTAGAACTAATTTTGAAATGCTGTAGGAAAGTCACAGAAAAGCAATTTTGTCATTCAGACAGTGGCATCTGGGAGAGTTAGATCATTCTTTCCTAATTGAAAGTAAATCAAACCACCATCTAGCTGATTTAATATCTTCTCTTAACAAATCGCTGTCTGGCTGCGCTGAACTTGTGGGAGCAGTTAATGATCCACAGAAGAGGAGTCAGCTATAAAAAGCGATCAGGCAGCCAGTGATGAGTGCGAGCGGTGAGCTGATTTGGGCTTTAGTTGGGCGCCCACACATTCATCACACATTCCCTGAACAATCCTCTCATACCATATCTTCTTTTTCATTTTTACCCCCCTCATCACTGCCACCATCGTCAGCAGTAAGCCGAGTCATCACTCATATCCAAACCAATTAACCCTCGTCAGTAATTGCCTCCTGAACTCTTGACATTCCTGAGGATCGCTGCCAAAATACCAAGCTCTGGGAATCTGGATAGAGACATTTAAACTCTGGGATTTGCCACTGAGCTGACTGAAGGTCAGACGTCTGAGACACATTATTCCTGTCTAGTTCTTTAAAAATAAACTGGGAAGAAGTGAGCTAAGACATTCCCACAACACAAGTCAGTGTGGCGCATCTTGAGTGTTTGTGGCATCAATGTCGCACATGCAAAATATTGCTGAGGCTTAGCAAGTGGGATTCACAAGACCTTGACCCAGACATTACATTATCTCAAACAGTTCAGCGACATGAACCGTCATGTAGAACAAGTCGGGAGTGACCCTCTGCTCACCTCTGTGGTTTCCTCCTGACGCCGCCTTTGGAGCCGTTCCACATCATCAATCTCGTACACCTTGATCTCAAAAGGCTCCTTCAACGGTCCTGACATAGGAGGCAAGTCCACCCACTGGCCTGCTGTGCTCGCCTTCTTCCCCAGGGATGATGTGTCTGGCAGGGGTGCCGGGATAAGTCGTCTTCTCTGGAAGCCTACAAAGCCATGCAAATGGTCAGACAGGCAGTTATGTCTTACATACAGTAATATTGACATACAATTGTGGTATTTGCTGGGATCTATGAGTAAATATGTATGAGTCTCACTCAGAGATGTAAAGCGATGCAAAGCTTTACAGAGGCCTGCCGAGTTGTTGTGATTGCATATTTATGTTTCATGAGGTCTTATTTTGTATACACACAGTCCGAATGAATTCAAAAGGCTGTTTTAAAGCACATGAATTCAAATGGCTATATATACAAGGCTGGAATAACCTGAACCAGGTCGCTGCTGCTCATGTTCAATTCATCTTATTTGATCACACAGTTCGAAGTCGTCTTGTTTGAAACATTCATTATCATTTTCCCATATATGTATGAATAATGTATGCTGCTGATTCAAGGCGAGAGAAAATCCAATGAAATACCAATCCATGAATGTAATAAGAATGGATTCATAAAGTTAGAGTCGCTATATGGCTAATTTCCTAGGAGAGGGCATTAATTTTCCAGATGCTATTTCAATATGTGTAGTTTCAAAGGCAAGCACTGCTATTAGCAGTATGAACTATTCATAATATTTGTGAATATTACCTGAACCTGCATTGTTATGTGTAAAACCAGAGAACCTAAATTAGTTGCTTACCATTTGCTCTCTTCTTGGGATACTTGGAGCTCTTTGTTCTGCCCGAAGATGACATGCCACTCTCGCTCATGGAGTCGTGGGCAGAGGAAGCGCTGCCTGTGGCTTCACTGTCACGGATCATGCTTTCATATCCGCTGCTGCCTCCACTGTGGTAGAACAGAGCTGTGCGGCCCATAGCTGGAGGCAGCTCCCCGCTCAGCACACTACTGTTGTCGCTACCGTGGCCACTGCTGTAGCGTTGAGGCCGTCTGGGTGCTGTAATTTTGCTGTATGGAGAGGGCAGCATGGCTATGGGGGATTTGTCATCACTCACGTTCACCCCGCTGTCATTCCCGCTGTCTGAATCTCCTGAACCTCTCATGTGTTTGCCTGATATGTTGCCTGTTGCCAGTTCACTCACTCGGCTGTTGGCGGCCCTCATGGCCTGCTTTGTGCCCATAATAGTTCCCCTCGCAGGCTTGCTGCTGACTGCGGCAGTGGTTCGAGGAGCTGATGTCCGTCCTGATGGAGGGAGGTTGGCGTTGGTGTTTCTGGTCACGGGTGTGGCCAAAGATTTGGTGGAGGAGCTTAGACCCTTGGAGTTGTTGGCTGACAGCGAGCGTGCCTTGCTACCACTGACTGGCCCTAATGCTCTGGGATTTACAGAAGCTTTTACCTGACCAGGTTTGCTCAAAGTTCCTCCACTTGGGGATGATGGGCAGGTAGCTATAGGAGAGCTGGATGAATTAGGAATACCAAATCTTGGAATGGACTTGCTGGATTTGCCACTGCTGCTCCCCAGACTTGCCCCACTATTCTCCCTACTAAGCGCAGCTCTGGAACCTGATAAGGACAGGCTTTCACACCTTTCCAGGGACATTTGACTGCCATAATGCTGCCCAGCCTCTCCTCTTGCCCCTCTGTTCTTCAGGCTGGAGGTCACTTTGGCTGTGTTGAGGCTGGAGGGTTTGAAGCCAGTAGAGTCTACTCTGTGACGTACCTCAAGCTCATCCTCTGACACAGCTGTCCTTGCTCCAGAGGCCCTTCCTGCCTCCCCATATGCTGACTTTAAGGCACTTTGGGGAAGCAGGGTCTTAGTCTTATGGTCAAGACTGGACTTTCTCACCGGAGGTGGGGGAGGTGAGGTGCAACCAGGTTTAGGGAGATTGCTAGCCTTCTGTGAGTTAGCCTTGTTGTTTTTCCCCAGAGAGGAGAATTTAAGGCTTGTGGTAGATGCAATAATATCTTGAGCTCCCTTGTAGTCTGTGGAGGAATGGATGACGGGCACTGTTCCCAGGGTGGTAGCGCCCCGTCTCAGCTGAGGCATTTTACTGGGTGGATTCTTACTGGCTGACTTCTCACAGCCGTCGACCACCCTCTGAGATGAGGTAGACCCCTGCACCTTGGGTGGGCGAGGTACACTGTTGCTGTTGTTGGATGCTTTGCTAGAAGGGATGCCACTGGGGGGATTTCTGAGAAATTTGCTGGTGCTGCTGGAGTCAGAAAACTGAGGTTCTGAGTGGTTGTCACTACGCTGCCAAGGATCCTCCTGCTTAGCCTCTTGCCTTGGTGGCTCTCTACTGCTGCTGCTGCTACTGCTGCTACTATGAGAGATGGATGAGGTAGGTTTAATCTTCCTGGGAAGACTGGAGTGGACTATGGAGGGGCCCTGTGGAAGCTGGGAGGAGCTAAGTGAGTGAGCTTTAGTTATTTTAGATGTGAATCTGAGGGAGCCTTTGGCTGATTCTGGAGACGGGGGGCACTTGGTCAAAGATAGTTTACTTGAGGCCGCACTATCACTGTCTAGTTCAGAAAAACTAAATCCACTGTCATTTAAAGAGTTCTTGACATCTCTAGGAGAGGATACACAGTGGAACATATCCAGGGAATCGAAGTAAAAAGTGGCTTCTGGTCCTGTGTGTTTGGCCTGTGGAAGGAAGACATCCGTAGAATGAGCCCCTTCACTCTCCAAGGTGCAGACACTAACCTCACTCAGCCAAGAGCTGATAGATGAACCCCTGCTGTCTATACACTCCATTGCTCCCTCCTGGAGGGGTGTGACCACTGCGATATTCACCTCTGATCCTCCCATGGCTGACGTGTAGGCATCAAATTCATCGTTGATACTGCTAATGATGCTGACAGGTCGGGAACCAGAGGCCAGGGCCTGAAGGGAGCAGTCACTGTTAAAGCTGATAATGCTGGATGGCCGACCCTTATCTACAATACTGCCTATAGACAGCTCCTCCACCACAGTGAACACCAGCTCATCCTCTCCATTCAGCTCCACAGGTTGCTGCAAGGTAACAGTGGCTCTCAGGATGTCCCGATCCAGACATCTCTCCCTCAAGGTAGAGCGCACCTGGCACACCTCCACTGGAGCTCTTAGCAAAGGGGAAATGTAAGGATCCCTCCTTTTCACCGATTGGTGGCTCATTCCCACAGGAGGCATTCTGGTGCTGGATCTTTCCTCGTTGTCTGGATTTTCCTTGCTGGAGTCTCTCTGTTGCGAAGGGGGTGGGGCTGGTTTCGGCAAAGCTTTCTTGTTGAAGTAGACCTTCTCCCTCACCACAGGCTCAGAATTAGGCTTGTTAATGCCAACTCTGCTTTCTGAAACCAATGCTTTCTCACCATCAGCGCTGGTTCTGCATACATTTTGAATGCTATCTGATGGTGTTGCAGGTGTACATTGTATCTTGGTATCGTCCAGTTTAGATTTAGTGTTGGGACTGCAGGATGGTGTGGTGGCAACAGATTTAGGAGATTGTTTGGGTGAGATGCCCTCTTGGTTGTAAGAAATATTTGCTACAGTCTTTGGTGAAACAGAGCCTTGGCTCTCCTTAGATTTCTCGGTCTTAGGGCTCGCCTGGCTTCGCTTGCCCTCTCCAACAAAGGCAGTAGGTTCTTCACTGCCATCGATACACTCCAGCCTCTCCTGCAATTCAGCAAACGTGTTGCATTTAAAGAACTGGTCTCTATCCAGAGGGCCCTCTTTTGCAGGCTTCTTCTTGTTCAGAGAGGGGATGATTGGAACAAAGGCGGGTGGGCCTTCATTGTCACTAAGCTCCCTGTCCGAGATTGCAGTCCCACCAGGGCCCACATAAATGACAGTATCACAAGACTGTTCACTACTGGAGGAGTAGTCTGGGTCACTGAGCATTGAGGGCAGGTCTGGGTCCAGAGCTACTGTCCGAGGGTGGAAGGGTCTGAGGTGGGGCGGCCGGCGGATCCTCCCTTCCTCACAGGAACTTTCCCCTCCAGATGAACTGGACGCATACTGCAAAGCAGTGTTAAAGCAGAAACACAGTTAGTCTTTTGGGTTTTGAATATGATCTCGTTAAGTGATGACAGTAATGTGATTCTGTCTTCTTCCAATATTAATGTAACAATCTTGTCATTTTACTAGACCATTTTCTCCGTATAATTTATAGCTGATTCATTTCTGAACTATTTCACAGTGAAATCAATCTTAGGGCATATATTAATTCCTATGACATTACCAGTCGATATTTATCTAAAGGTTAAAAGTGCACATCAATAGACACACAGAAATTAATGTCAATTATACAAATTGCTGTATGTGGACTGAATTACAATCATTGCCCAGGACCAATACCGAATAAATACATGCTGTCATTCCACCTAATTATATGGAGCATATATTTCCCTAATCCGAGGAGCATTACACACTTCCTTGGGCAGTGGTATTGATTACATATAATGTGTTGAGGGGACGTGAAAAACTAGCTCTGAGTTACTGCACTAATAATCTTTCATTTGCAGAAGCATTCACACATTCATCGGCTTAAATTACTCCAAAATTACAGGAGGAAGGAAATTTAAGAACTACGATAAATGTAATCACAAGTTTCACATGCACTTTAGGAATGTAATTGCTATAAAAGCTACACAGAGATATAATGCATTTATCATTTATAAATAATGGACATAGCAGCACAGTTATTGCAGTTATTATTACAGGAATCATTATTTAGTATAGTATAGTAGTAAGTATTATAATTTAAGTTGCTGAATGTCTATGCTGTTAAAATGTACCATCACTGTATGTCACGGGATTTCCATACATTACATGTTTATAAGTTTATTACCACATATGTTTCACCACATTTATCAGTGCTAATCAGTTTATGAGTGCACCTTAGATTTCTTCTTCCGCATGCGGTGGATGCGGGATGCCAGCTGGATAGTTGTGAGTGAATCAGCGTAGTTGGCGGGGGAATCGGAGATGTGGGCGATCATGGTGGTTCTGCAGTTGATGTTGCCAAGGGACTCCCTCAACAGCATTGTCAGCTTGCTGTCCCTACAGGGCACATTTACATTGTTATTAGCAAATGGCACAATAATATTTCAAAATGACAAGAAAGGTAGCTGACGTGATTCCAGAAGGAGCCATTTTGAATTCTCTGAGCGAAAAAATACTCCCAAAAGACTAATCATTAGTCTTTTCATACTTGAGTGACTATAATATAATCTTGTGCAACACCAGTGAAAGCTGTTATACGAGGCTAACTAAACAAACTAAATAAACAGTCACAAAGCAAACCTGCAAGACTGATACATGCAGCAGCTTGCCTGAAACAATTACTTAAAGATGCAATTTAACTGAAGCCAAAACACAGTGAAAGTGAGTGTTAAACTAATAGTTTTCTTACCTGTATGGTACATGTTTTGCTCCATTTGCCAAAGCCATGATGACATTTCCCAGAGCATTGAGAGAAAGACACAAGCCTCCCCCTCCGTCTCTGCTTTTACTCAGGACCTTTTCGCAGCTCCCCAGGTCGATGAGGTGCAGCCTGCTCCGTCCGCCTGACACTGTGCCAATGACAGAGAAAGAACCAGGTGAGAGCAGCACAGACACTCCCACACTGAACGCAGTTGCTCACGCATGGTGCCATGAGGACAGGAGTGGCAAAGCTTTGCCAAGACTAGACGAGTTACTGTCAGAGCTGTTTGATTTATTTATGAGTAAGATTCCCACACTGAAGTGATTCAAATTGTGGCCTGACTGGTAAACTCCCACCAGACGTGTAACTCATGGTAACTGGGATGGTTAGACATGTAAAAACAAAAGAATTCGGTGACAGTCAGAAACAAATATGCAGTCCAGTGTATAGAACAAGAAGGAATTGGCTGTCAAAATGTCCAAATCACAGGGCTGCACATTGTTATGTGGGTGACTGATATAATTGCAGCAGCAACAGCAACAAAACATTAAACTCCTGTCAGGAAAGCTTCAAATGATTCCCTCTTGACCAAAGTATAATACATGCATACAAATAGATTCCTGTCTTGCAGAGGCCACAACCAATTCATCCATAAACATTGCAAATAGGGGCCTTGTCTGACGCTCTAATCATACTGGTGCAATTTTCTGCCGTCTATCTCACAACAAAACCGCCTTCTGATTATTCAGTGTGAAAGGGAGGTCACCTTTCAATAGCTATAATTAGGATAGGAAATGTTAAAAAGAAATGATACTGCAGTAGTAGTCATGCACTCTCATGTTTCACACATATAAAAGTACTGTCAAATTGAACAACGACCATTAGTAGTCATTAGTTTATTGCAAAAATGTAAGATGGTAACTTGTTGGAACACTGCTCCAGACTTGTGGATGTAGTAATCTGATGGTACTAACTTCCTCCCTTGCCGCTCTTCTCCATGCGGTACTGGTAAATGTGCAGCGTGAACAGCATGTGGGAGTTGCGTCGCTCTTCCTCATCTGCGTTGGGTCTGCTGGTGCTGCGTGCGGCAATGGCTGCGTCCAGAAAGAAGGCGGCTTTCTCAGCTGTCGGGGCGCGTAGCTCACTCTGATTCTGGAGCTGCGGGGGAGGGTGGAGACAGGGAATAGGGTTATGGCGAGTAAAGGAGAACACATTGAGAAAGAGGACAGATGTGAAAAGGAATACCAGGGAAGAGAGGAAAGAGAGGGGAGCTGGTTAATTGGACCCCGGCACACATTTCTTGCCCATTAGATTGGGTCTCGAGGGCAATTAAAAAAAGCAGATATGCACACACAGGGAGGAGGATTAGGAGAGGTAATGGTGGAGCAGGAGGCAAGGGCACTTCCCTCACCACGGATGTGATGATGGTGGTGGGGAGATGAAGGACGAGAGGAAGAGGAAGGAGGAAGTTGAAGAGAGAAGGCAGGGGGGCATCATGAAGAGAGCCTACGTGTGGCTGCTGAGAGGAAGAGCAAGAAGGCGCTTCACAGAACTGCGCAGCCTTTGAAGTCAGAGTCCATACAGATCCCCCAAAAACAACATCTGACAACACCACCTGTGACTGCCTTCAAACCTCCACTCTCCCACCATCCCCCCAATAAGTCTTCTATTGTGTTTTAGAGAGCTCGCGCTAACACACAGGTAATAGATGCTGATGGATCTTGACAGGAGAGTCAATACAAAGGTAAGAAGAAAGCCATCAATAGCACAGATGGGTTTGGTGGAAATATAAAGCAAGGATTTCAGAGGCGGGTAGGATAGAGCGAGGCTGACTGGGAAGTCCTGGGAGATGAATACACACACACACACAGACACACACACACACACACACACACACACACACACGCACACATGCACTCACAAGATAAAGTCAAACATCTTTGAGAGAGGAAGAGGTGGATCATAGACAGAAAGAAATCAATACTCAGACAGACTAATACTGTATGACCCACAGAGAGAATGAAAGGATCAGCGAACAAAGAACGGTGGAAGATGTGGAACGCTTCTCACCTGAGTGCCACAGATGGGATCCTCCCTCAGGTGGATGCCCGGGGACTGGCCTTCCTGCAGGCTGCCTGTTGACACCTCAGACAGCAAGTCCTTCAGCTCCTCATCTTTCCCGAAGATTTCCACCGCAGACACTCGGACAGAGAAGCGCGTGCCCGTCTTCTCCTTGCGCTCGTTGATGAGCTTGAAGAGCCAGGAAATGGCACAGGGCACAATGCCGAGGCTCTGAGTGGTGCTGTCTTTGCCAATCATGGTGTATGTCTTGCCTGGGGATGTGTGAAAGAGAGAGGGGGGATGGAAATGGAAATACTGCCTTGTGTCTGGAAGCCAGCTACACTCACTATATGTTCAAACCAAAATTACTTCTTTCATCAAGCTGTCTGGATATGGGCACGGAGTTGACAAAGGAATAGACACTGACATTAGATATTTTCTGACGGTTATTTTGTCTAACAACTGCTGATGAAAAAAATTAATAATGGCTCATGCGGGGCTGTGGAAGTAATATCCAGTACATGCCAAATAAAAAAGTGCTAATCCAAGGACCCATTCCAGGAGCAGTAATTCTGTGGAGAATTATAGGTAGTGGAAACAGCAGCGTGAGGTGAGCGAGCCCTTCGGCCTAGGAGCACTGGCCAGGCCAATTACTAAGATTTTAATTACAGACTGAGCCCTGAAGCTTGGATGCAGCACTTTATCCCGCACCCCTACCCCGGACTCACTCCCAGTTCCTTTCCTCCAGTCTCCCATTCCTTGACTCGCCCCAGTGCACTGCTAAGCCAATCGTGGACATCGAGTGGCGCTAACAAAGAGCAATGAGAGTTTTCTTTAGCTAACAAAGGCTCTCGTCTAATCTCTTGCCAGTGGAGGAGCTTACCGAGCTTGACTTGTCCGAAGCAGAAGATGCAGCCGTCTGCACCGTTCACCACAGACTGGATGACCTCAGCTACTGTCCCTGAACACACCTCAGCCTGTGGAAAACACACAGAGACAGCCCAGCCCCCCCTCACAGTCAATTTACAATTCAGCGTCATCCCAGAAACACTGTCAAACAGGCAAACTGAGAACAATGAATCCAAAATGATATCGTATAAACTAAACAGCTATTTGGCATTGCTTACACAAACTCACATTAATGGTTTCAGTATTTTTCATCACACAGGAGTGCGTCTGTGTATGTGTGTTTGTGTGTGTGCTGCAACGTGTGGCTCATTTTTGCAATCTGTTTCAGCATGGGTCCTCTGGGGCAAGGTTTCTGCGGCAGAGGCCCCTTCCCATACATCACACAGCAAACAAGGCCTCTAAAAGCAGAACAGCTTGCTGTTACTGTTAGCCACCAGCAGTGCCGTCCCAGCGGCACAATCTAGCAGCTTGGCCTCAGCTCTGCAGCAGCGACGTTTAGGCAGCAGCTTACTTAGGAAAATACTTGCTCCAAGTAGGTGGTATGATAGAGGATCCGAGCCTCTCGCCGCTACGCCAACGCCTTCCTACACCAGCGATGACAATCTCCTCAGCTCGCGTGGCTATTTGGAGTTTACTGCACCGTGGGGAAATGCATTAAATACTTGACCTCATATTTTTAGGAAATTTGGCAGTGAGTGACACGGATACAATCATTCCATTAAAAGACTATGGTGAGAGAGGAGAACTGGTCTGCTCCCAAGTTGCCATATAGTAAACATGTACATGACCTTTGCCTTTGATCTCAGTGGGTATGCCTGCAGAGGTCTGAGGTTAGATATAGCTGTCCTATGCAGGGAGAGGTTAGATATAACTGGAGTGGATTCAAATCATTCCCCAGAGAGCTTAAAAGCCCAGCTGTTAGGCCCACACTGGTAAGAACGCCCTCTGACCCAAGACAGGCATTTTTTCTCTAAGCCCCTGGCCACACCCTGCCAGCATAAAGACATCCCTTTGCCCTTGAGAGGCTGAATTCTCACACAACATCTTAAAAAAACACATACATACACACACATATACTACATATGCCTTACTTGTGAGGCATCCTGGGTAAAAACAGCATCAAAGGCAAATATCTTTGGGACGGCCACAGTGGCAGATCTTCTATGTCCTGAACTGGAGTGTGGGCTGGATGCAGGGTCGTAGAGGGTCAGCTGCTTCTTCCTGCTGTCCACTTTCAGGAAGGACTGAGACTCTGAGGAGTCGGCAGCCTCCAGAGACGGACAGATACGCATCATCACTTTCACCTAAACCACAGAGTGAGATAGGAAAGAGGGGGAGAAAAAATGAAAGGGTGGATTAGAAAAGTGATAAAAATGGGCAGATGGGCTCAGCAGAGATGTAGGAATGCATTTTTCAGGCTCAGCACAGAGAAAGAAAACATGTACAGAACAAGCTTAACATCTTTTACTTACAGTGCACAAACAGAGGAAAAAGATGTGTAGGTAGGCATTCTGAATATAGGCTAGGATCCAAACTGAGAGCATTAATATCATGTCCACTTTGTCACAGTTGATAGACATTGAAGGCTGCCATGGAAAAACTCATATTGAACCTGATGGGTGAACACATGGCCCAATGGTGTCAGCAAAAGGCAGCAAGGTGCGTATTGAAAGTCAGAGCAGAGAATGGTGAAAATTAATGTGTGTTAGGCGCCATGCTGGGGGATTATCCCTCCAGCGGGGTTGTTTTTCTGGACCAGGAGCAGCTCGCCAGCATGGGAGTGCAGGAGCATATGGCCCCCCTCTTATCCCACCTACTCACTCTTCTCTCCTCCTCCCTCTCCCCCTCTGCAGCACGGATGGAAAAATGGCTGCTTCGTATTAAGAAGCCCGAAACCCACCCTGTTGCATTCTGGGGCTTGACATTCATGAAGTGAGCTCACAGTCTTAACACATTCCACAGGTCGTGGTACGGCTCATCATGCCTGCATCGTACGCTAAATAGGATGACGGCTTACATCTGAAGGTGCTGATTTGGCACAGCTCTGACAAGCCCGCTCGTGTCTCGCCTTACTGCTGTGGCTACAGGAGTGAAGTCATTCTGCCTGTTGTGCACAGTACAGCAGCACCTCTCACAAACAATGTCAAATTTATTTTTTTTTTAAAAACACCATTTCCTGCTGGTTTGTGTGGGTGTGGTTGTGCTTGGCAGGCTATGTTTAGAATCACCTTCTTTTGAAATCCTGACAACTCTGCTGTATATTGCCTTACAATCTGATGGTCAGAAATACACCTCAGCTATATCTCCAAAGGCACTGTGGAAATATATCTGTGACTGACAGGAGACATAAACGGCCCTTGGGATATGTATAGCAGTCTTCGGGGTCCCTGTCAACTCCCTGAGTGTTTAGTGTTACGCCTTGCATTATATCAACCGAACAGCTTCTATATCCAACAGTATATGCGATAGGGAACTCAATACTGAGCCATTTCAAAGCTCCTTGAAAAACTACCTATGATGCCTCTCAGGCATTGAAATAAAAACCTTAAAATATAGCTAACTCCCTTCCCTTTTTGAGAGAAGACTGTTTCAGTCAGTCTGGGACTCTCCACCCTCTTCACGGCGACACAAAAGGCCCATTCTTCCCTGCACTAGTATATAAATATTGCTCCAGATCCAGGCTCCAGCCCTCTGAAACAATGTCACTGGAAATCCCTTTCTTTCAGTGAGTGAATTCATCTTGAATACCGCAGGCCAAGTGCGAACTCTCTTTATACTCCACGGGGGGCCGTTATCGTGACTGACGTGTGCATATGTCGAGTAAATTACATTTGCTATGACATTTAAACTGGTCCTCCACATACGACTGCTGAGTCTCCGTCTAGCAGACAGAGGCTACCAGGCGAGCTAGTGTCTCAGTTTTATTTATGTTGGCAGAGATCAGATACTGGAGGCTACAGAGGATTGGCTACAGTATTTTCACACCTCAGACTCCGTGCTAATGGGGCCTGTTTCCCTGTCCCTTGATCCCCCACAAAATCCATTAGTGTGGCTTGGCATTCCTCCATCCACTCAACTGTCTATGCCTGAAAGAACGGTGTCTGGGTCAAAAGTGGAAAAGTGGAAGTGACAAACATATGGTTGATGGAAACAAGACATTTACCCAAGACTGAAGTTGAATTAATGCGAAACAGACGCAGGCAAAGTCAAAACCGTGGAGCCTGCTGGAAAATGTTATTGCAACTGTGCTTCCACAAGAGAAAGAGAGACAGGGACAAAGAAACAGAGAGAGCACACTGGTCGATTTACAATAAGAAAAATCTGGCCTGCTAGACTGTTAGAAAGAATGTCATAACTCTTGGTTTCCCCTTTTGCTGCACACATGTACAATATAGCTCAGGTGTGGGCTTGAGGAGGCTTTTTAATAACACCGTTTCTTTTTTTTTATGAAGTCTGTGTGCCAATGGGAGCTTCACAATATAAAGCCAAATCTCAACCGTCTGGATACCTGGCAACAGAAGCGAGCACTTCCTTTCCAGGTGGGATCTAATCTTGTTAGGGGACTTCTTCTTTTGCTTTATAAATACAGGACGCCAGCTCAGACAAACAATACCCAATAAACCACAAAGGAAGAGCGACGTGTTTATACAGCTTTGTTTAATGACCGTCCTATTGCTGCCAGCCTGACTTTCATCATCGCTCACTGTACCTACAATGGAATTAGACATCCTGCTGTTAACGTGACCGCAGATTTGTGAATTATAGTTTTTACTTTCTTTCTGTGCTCAGAAAGAGGAATGCTGGGCACACAAACTGAATGAATTCATGACATTCCAGGGGGCTTATCTGACTACATCTGCATGGACTGGACCAGACGGCACGCTGCCTGTGGACCAGTGTGTCGCCACTCTGCATTCTCCCCTTCAAACAGGGGTCTGTGTGTGCCTGTATGTGTGTGTGTGGGGGTGGTGGGGGTTACGGGGGCTTACATGAGCACTGTCTGTGTGGATTTGTTGTGCTTTATCTGGACTTCACCAGCATTGAGACTTTTGTGTGTAGGTCTGCTCTCACCTTTCCCATCCCTGGGTTCTCTTTCACTTTGGACACGGCTCGGAGCAGGCATGGCGGGGCGGGGGGCGGCGAGACCTGCAGGATGCCACTGAAGTTGGTGGGGTAAATGGAGGGCTCCTGTGGGTGGAGCAGAGAGGGCTGGTGCTTCTTCCGCTTGGAGGAGAGGTTCAGCTTCTGAGCTGCCCTGGAAATGAAAAAACAAAATGGTTTGAGGTTAAAGTAGCAGTGGTACAGAAGCAAATCATTTTTCTTAGGTGATGTGTTCTTGCAGTGTGGTGCCCAACCAAGAGCCTATTGATTTTTAATGTCCAGCTTGAGATATTTTTCTGCAAAGCCTTTAGAAATCCCACAGTAACATAAAGGTCAACAAGCTCCTTTCAGTTTCCCAAAGTAAAAAAGTCAGCATGAGAGCTACACTGTGCCTCCACTCAACCATTTACCACTCTAAAACTGTTTTTCTTCACAACTCAAATCTCCTACCAAGAAACATAATGCTTCAGCCTTCTGCTTCAGCTACCTTGATTTTTGCGAGAGAAACTGCAAACCTGTAAGATAAATGATTCTGCCTGGGACCAAATATAGGCTGTCATGGCAGGAAGGAACAGTAAATGCATGCATTTATCTTGATCAAACACGGAACAACTGTCACAGACATGACAAGCGTAGACTGCTGAAACACTGCCCTCTGGGATTATAGTCATGTCTATCTCTGTTACTTAAGCTAAGCAATTATGACAGAGTATGCTCACCCATCATTTAACTCAAAACTGGAGTGTGTGCTATATGTCGGGAGTTTTGATCGTTTACATCAGACAAGCTGGCCAGCACCAGCAGATGAGAGGCAGGTAGGTAACCCATGTCTCTCCTCCACTTCAGTTGTATCTAGATAGGCAAATGTCTGCCTGAGCAGTTCTGCTGTGTTGGCACCTAACAGCCCTCTGGTGTAACTGAATCCAGCCTTTTGACAGCCCTCTAATTAAAATCCACTGTCATCCTGGCCTCTTGTCTCCCAGACTCAGTGCTAAGGAGACATAGGTTGGTCACAGGGCCAACAGAGTCAGATACAAACACCCCTTTCTGACTGAATTCCATAAACTCAAAGGACAGCACCAATATCTGTGCACAGCCTGCAGGGAATCTGGCCAGACTCAGAGTGGTTCCAGGTATGGCATCAGATCAACTAACACCGTACCTCAGCTGGAAATTCAAGGTCAGGGAGGAAAGTGAGACTCTGAGGAAATTCAAACGGTTTTTCACTCAAGCAGTCGGATTTCAGAGGAATACAGGGAAGACAAAGAGGCGGTTGTCAACACGAGGGAAAGAGTGGCACAGAGAGTGAAAGAAAATTGGAGCGAGAGATTAAAAGATGAGAAATCTGCAGAGCAAGGGATTTGGGGAGAAGTGGAAGAAGCAGAGCGTGTGAAAAAGAGACAGAGAGCAAGAGCTAAAAGGAGCAGATCCATGTGTGTCCTGGTGAGCAGCGGTTTCCTAATAGGCCAGCCTGAGCTCATTAGTCCTGCTCAGGGCTCCTTCGGACAGGACTGGGTGGGCTACTGCCAAAAACACAACCCCCCACCTCCCTCTTTCTCCCTCTCCCTGCATCCTGGAGTGACAACCACTCCCCCCTCCTCTCCTCAACACTCCCCTCTCCACTGTACGCCCCCTGCAGCGACAGCCCAAGAGCACAATCAGGGAACACACTGCCGGCTGATGGAATAATTATTGCATCCAAGTAGTCTACAGGAGAAGGCTCTCCCTGGGGAGCTGCCTATGTGTGATAGCATGCGAGACGGATCGTGTGACTGAAAAAAAAATGAGATGGAAAAGATGAATGTGAGATGGAGAGAAAGAAAGGGGAAACTACACCAGGGTCCACGTGGCTGTGTGCGACTGTGTGTGTGTGTGTGTGTGTGTGTGTGTGTGTGTGTGTGTGTGTGTGTGTGTGCACATTTATGAGAGGCATCCGCAGCACATTCATTCAAGATAAATGCACCCTGTCTCTGTCTCTCACCTCATTCTGTCTCTTTCCTCCTTCAGCAGATAAATCAAGCATCAGGAGTCAACATAAGACACCATGAAGGAAAAAAAAGGCACTACATTGATTTATAATTGTCTTGACCAGTGATGTGTGCTCCCAACCTAAAGCTCAGCTTGTAACCTTGAGGTTTAATTCATGCTGCACAATGACGATGGCTGCACGTGTTCTTTAATAGAAGGTGAGAAAAAGGATGATACCGCTGTTTTTTTTTTCTGCCGCAGCCAGGCGTACACAGGGAAATTAATTGCTTGTCACTTTCTCTCTCGACCTCGCTCTCCCTCCTTCTCTCTTCCTCTCTCCGCCTTGCCCAACTATATGATCAGTCAATTGGAAATAGGTGGTGAGGAGAGGCTCAGATTTCTTCGCCAACAACAGCTTGTCCACCTGTTCACTCCCATTCCCCATGTTAATGAAGCTGTTTCCCTACACAACTTTGGTCTAAATACTCAAAGGAGAAACTGGGAGCAGAAGCTCTGACATCAGTCCGAGGCAGTTTTAAGTCTGTGCAAAATATTCACATGCTGTTTATGCTCTGTTAAATACTACACAAACTGAAGCAAATGGTTGTATCAACATGCACCAGTAAGAAAAATGCTGCCATGGTGTACTTACAGCTCTTTCCAATCCATTATCTGGTTTATGCTTATAGTCAAAAAACAGACGACTGATAGAGTTCAACTTTGCGGTCCATCTCTGAGGTGCCACTGTTCTCCATTACTTGCACATTTGATACACCGGCACAGTGGCCGAGAACAGAGCGAGGCGGGGCTGCTCACTAGTTGGGGCACGGGGGTCCTCTTTGCTCCGATCGCAATCATCGAGGTTCCACTTGATTTCACAGAGGTTTGTAAGGAGGTGGAGGGGCGGAGGGAGAACCAGGAGGAGGAGGAGGCGTGGGCATAGTCATGGTAACTAAATGGAACAAGCGCCAGGTGGGGCAGGTTGGAGGTGGGCAGACGGGATGAGCGCCCTGTAGAAAAAGCAGTAGGTTCACAGTGAGGGGAGCAGGTAGTCCAGAGAGCTTCTTAGGAGGAGGCGAGGACGAAGGATGAGCACCTCCTCTGTTCATGCGCCACTAAAGCACCTCTAACTCCTTCCATGCCTCTTTGCCAGGAAAAGTTCAGCGTTAGTTCAGAGGTGCAAAAACCCAGCAACAGCTTGCTCTGCCACTCAGCTTTCCACTCCCTTCTTCCACATCCAGCTCTGCATTCATCCCACAGGCTGCACGGTTGTCTCTCATTCAGTTAATCCACTGTGTTGTGTCTGCAGGTCCTGATGCCCAGGTCCTTCCCAGAGTCTCTGCTGCCTACAGGCAGGAGGAGAGGGAGAGAATCGCGCCTGGCTGGGCTGGAAGATTTCCTTGGGTGGCTGAGAATGAGGAGAATTCCTACTGCTGTTCCACCTCTCGGTCCTTCTCCTGCTATCGGAGAAATGCTGGCAGCTGTCCTGCCGTGTCTCTCGCTCCCTCTATCCCTGCGTCTCTCTCTCTCTCACACACACACACACATACACACACACACCCTCCTCTCTCCCTGCCTCCCTCCTCTCCCTCTCTCTCTCTTTTCTTCCCTCAGCCCAGCCCCTTTTCCCTCCGACTGCCAGACGAGGTGTCAGCGCTCGATTGCTGGCTGCTCGCGGCACAATTTGCAAGTACTCTCTTTCTCTCTCTCTCTACACACACACACACATACACACACACACACACACACACATATAGACACACAAACTGTCTCACACAAACCCCAGCACGCACACACACACACACGTATTCACCCCACCACACGTCACATGAATACTTAATGCATACAGGAGCCTTCTCTTCTTTTAGGGTCCCACACTTCAAACAGATTTGGTTAGTATGCCTACAGTGCATGCATGCGTGAGCCCAACTGTGTGTATGTGTGGTTGCAGCGAGTGTACACTTGTGCACATTTGTATTTTTTTTTTTTTGCCTTTGTTGAAGGATGTAATTAGCCAGATGAATGAGAGTGTTATTAATCATAAGGAGTGACACACAGATAAGGAAGGATATACTTAAGAGCAGAAAGATGGATTGCCTGAATGAGCGACGCTCTGACTCAATTGGAAAGCTAAGAGAGATTAAAAAAAAAAAAAAAAAGAGTGCGAGCCAGGGAGGGAAAGGGAGAGGACAGACAATGAACAGATGACATCTGAGAAAGGCAGATTTATACTGGCCAGTGAGAAAGAGCTCCAGTCAGTCAATGGTCAAGGGTAAAAAGGGGAATGAAAGCATGCGAGTGGGCGAGCGGCGGGGTGAGAGTACCCTGTATTCCCTGGGCTGCCAATTTACCAGTAAGCCCTCTCAGCCCCCGACCAGCCAGTCTTGTTTGAAAGGCTGCTGCTTTGGCTGCAGAGTGCCTACTACAACGTATCGGCAGACAGAGTGGGTGTGAGACTTGCCAGATGAAAGTACATTCAGCACAAACGCACACCGAGCTCTCTCTGCCTCTCTCCTTCTGACACAGTGCCCCTTATATGAACTCTACTGGATTAAATTTGGAGCCAAAAAACCAGGAAAATAACATCCACCGTTGCCTACCTGTTTGGAAACTATAGTAATGAAGCAGTTTGATATATCACATAACCTTTACCTTCCTTCTTGCCACAGCACGTTTGCCTCGGCTTTTCTGCGGTGTGTCCAAATTAATACGCCTGAGGTGGGCTTATTTTAAAGAGCAAGCAGCGTCTCCTAAAGCTTTGCCATGTGCTGCTTTTACACTGAATCCTTTTGAGTCGCCATGCAACAGTCAAAGAGCAGAAGACAAAACCGTTGTGGACACTGGTCGCCCCGTCTCATTATTCTCATGCTCGTGACCTCCGTGCGGTTTCAAGTGTTATATGTCAAAATGACGTAATAATACGGACAAGTCACAGCTGAAACTGCCCTGATAGCCTTTCAGCTCCATCACTGTCTCCTTATGAAAAGACCTCAGGGACAGATAATGACTGTAATATACATAAATGAGCCAAAGCAAGACAGATGTAAAATCAAAGATCGTTTAAAATAAAAGGTCTCCTGGTGCCTTTGTTCTGGAAAGGACATCTAGATTTCGTCCTTACCTATAGAGGGAGTGACAGTGAGAGAGGAGGAGAGGAGGTCAATGACTGGAGAAGAGAGCGGGTGGAGAAGCTGTGCTCGCCTGCTGCTTTCAAAGCTTCACTTTGGCCTGCTGTCAATAATCGCTCCAGCCCTCTTTTCAAGCTTTGTCAAATTGACGAGAGAAATTCCTCTGCCCAGGAGAATCATTATCCGGCACACCCATTAGCTTGTTTGTGCAAATTTGTCTCTCCCAACCAGCTATACAGCTCTTTAGGTAGCACCTTTATGTGGCTAATTACCATGTTGGCCACATTTACTATCCTTGACATTTCCTTTCTGTTATTCTCCTTTTTTTCCCCTCGGCAGACAAGATAAGGCTGCTCTGGCCATTCATGCAGGCATCAGATCGGTGGGGCTGATATCAGACTGCTTTACCCCCCCTCCCCCCCAATAGTGAGTCTGCCTCACACTAGTGCTGATTAGCAGGCCGGCATAGCTCTTCATGAATGAATTTGGGAATACTGGGCTCCAGCCAGCCTCAACACCATGCAATGATAATGACGAGAGCACAATGAGTCAGGCTCGCTCACTGCTGGATGCATTCACAATTTATCCTGGACTCGGTAGTAAAGGTATTTGTGAGATTTTCAGGTGTACAAATCCACGTTGTTGTGCGCTGGAGATGCTGCCAAGCCCAAAGTGCCAAATCAGCAGATGGTCCTAATTGATTGGGCTGGATGTGTGTTGGTCTATCAGGTGAGGTGCTGTGCTTTTGAGTCATAAGATAATCAATAGGAAATCGCCCCAGAGCTAAAATCTGTACACACTGTCTTATTGATGGGCTGCCCTTGACACGATCAAACAGCCCTCTGCCCCAAAGGTGTGGGGGGATAACATAAATCTACCAACTAGAGAAGAGAAATACAGACTTAGTTGAGATAAAGCTCCAGACTAATGTTCAGCCTCACAGTTCACACAGCACTGCATGGTCGAACTGCAACAATTAGTCGACTGACAGAAAACTGTTCAAAATATTTGCTGGTTCCAGCTTCTTAAATGTAAAGATTTGTTGCTTTTCTTTAGATAGAAAGTAGAAAATAATAGTTAAAGTATGGTTTTGCACTGTTGGTTGCACAAAAGTAGACTTTGGGCTCTGGGAAATTGTGATGAGCACTTTGTACAATACATTTTACACTAATGATTTATTTTAAAAATGATCTGCAGATTTCTCAGTAATAAAAATAATTGCCAGTTGCCAACCAAATTTTGGATCGGATTAAAACAAATCTGCGTCTTTGTTTTGGCCTAAATGGCTGTGGTTCAAAGTCACCCGCAGTCTGACCCGCCTGCTGCTCAGCTTCAGTGGTGATTAAGCGACATCAGCCTGCGAACACACACACATTCATATGGTGCACAGACAAGAGGAGATGATGTCATACTCTGCCAACCAGCCCTGGGAGCAAGAAGGCCCACCCAGACAAGATTTACTGGTGAGGTCAGGATGCCGATCATTAAGTATGAGACAAATGCTTCCACACCATAAAACGCTGTTTCTCAGAGTCAACCACTGTGGCTGTATCTAAATGGGTCAAAGACTGTTTGCTGTGAGTGTCAGCATCCCCCAGACATATGGCCATTCATGTATAAATATATGCATTACCCCAACACTAAAAGCTGAGAGGGTCACACGGGGTGGGCTCTTAAAATAGTCGAAGAAATATGCGGATTCGGGTTACCTGAGACGCAGGATAAGGCACATGGGGACAATAAGAGGGGAACAGGCTGTTGAATGTATGACAGGGCTGATCCAGGCCTCTTGTGTGGCGCTGAGGTTTAGTCTGGTAATGAGCCTGTCTCCTTTCTAAAGTCCCCCTGCAATCAAGGGACCACTGGTATAAACATTAATTTTGTTTTTCTCACTTCCTCTCCCTTATCCTAAATCGCTCAAAACAACTGATGTCTAAGGCTGCAACATCCTGAATACAGTGATTAATCCATGAATGTAGTTCAAAAAGCGTTAATGGCTCCAAAAATGTGCAATTTTACCTCATAGAAGCTGCTAAAAAAAACTCCCACCTGGACATGGAGAAGCAGCCTTTCCCCTTTGTGCAATGTTGTTCTTATCGTTCAGATGCAGATTACCATCAACCAAAACCCAGATCTTTCCAGTCATTTTGAAAAATGCGTTTTCTCCCTCTTTCGGCAGCCCAAGATTCATTAAAATGGAAGAGAGCACTAACAGGCTTATCTGGCTGTCAGTTGAATCTTATCAATCCAAAGCTCTGAAGCTTTCAACTGACTGCCAGCCTGTTTCCTCCCGCTTGGCTGTTTTAATGGTAGTCTGAAGGTAGAGCTCCTCTCTCCCGTGTCGGTTTACACAACAGCAGTTTGCAGGAAATGGCCAAACACCTCCAGGCTAGGATTTATACTCTTCCTATAAATCCTCTGAAATAGATAAACGGATCCTAGCTAAACCAGACAGCAATGAATGTGATGTCCAGTCAGCTGAGCCGCATCCCGCCTGGCACGTTCCAAATGTACTGGACCAAGGCCTTTAAGAAAAGCTCTTTGTTCCAACAAGGTGTTCAACGAGCCTTTTGTTCCTGCATATATGTGTCTGGCCTTGGACACCGAATACCAAATGGGGCATCATTTGTGTGCTGACTGCTGACAGCCCAAGGCTGCACACACGTCTTCACTGCACCAATCCCCGGCCAATTAGGTAAGGCCAAATGCATTCATGTAACATCTGTGAATACAATGTGCTGTCGTAGAAAAGAAACTACTCCCGACAAAAAAAACTGATGTCTCCTTATGCAACTGACTTGTCACATTCATGTCATAATGTCGATTCAAAGAGCTGTTCTGTCAGAGAAAGGAGCAGCTTTGCGTAAATAAAATCCTGAATTCTACCCGGGGTTTGTAAACCTGTTCTGTCACGGTCTCCTCAGAACTCTTTTGAAACGGTCTGTGGACTGAGGTGGAAAACGAGGGATTAGGGCATCCTCTGGAGAGTAGCTTGAATAACGGGGGATCATTTGAGGCACAGCGGAAGAAAGAACGAGAGCGCAAGTGGGGCACAGGGAAGAAAGCAGCACAGGGGTAAGGATGGCAATGGAAAAATAACAAATTAGAGATCACTGAGATGGAATAGGAGAAAGAATCTCCAAATACAGTCAGGAAGGAGACGGAGGAGGAGAGACAGAAGGAAAGAGGCAGTGAGAGAGGGAGCTGCAGGGTGTACAGCCAACTCCTCTCTTCGATCAGTGAGCCTGACTCGGTGCCAACCAGGCGCTGTCCATGAGGAGGTAAATCATTTTCTGCCTGAGAAAGAAACAGGAAAAAATCATCACTGGGGCTGTGCCACTGCCACTGCCAGCTTGGAATTGCTTTATTCCCAAAGATGGGAATCCCCAGTCGGCCAAGAATAAATGTAACAGTTGGCGCCAAAAAGTGAAAAAAACTCATCAATATTCAAGAAAGCCTGGTTTGTTGCTTCTGTGTCATGTGCAACAGTAGATTTGAGCACTGGCTTGTATCAAGACGGAGGTAAGATTTCATCTTCCTTTCTGATTTTGTCTTGAAATATCAAAGGAATTATGCTAAGCAGATTTGTCATCTGTGCCTTTGGACATCAGATCAAGAAGAAGAGGCTCATGCCAACAGGTTCTCACTTCCCAAAGGACTGTGCTAAGACGGCGCTCTGCTTCTACGCCAAGGTTGAACCCTTAATGATAGAGGAGGGAATATTTTAACGTTCCACAGGAGTGTGTGACAAACCCTGCTCTGACATCCGGTGTTTTTGTGTTTAATGCTCTGCCCATAAAGCACCGCCGTCTCCAAACACCCTGCACCCGTCGTCCCAGTCACACACCCACCACCCCCCCGCCACCCCCAAGCTGAAAGGCCACAAAGCTCTCTTGCTAAGTTAGGGGCTTAAGGTGGGCTTAAGACAAGCAAAGGAAGGAAATTTAAGAGTAAAAGTCAGGGGCTATAATTCTATTTACACTTCATTTTATTGTTCTTCTGAGCATTCAGGTTCACATCTTCCTAATATGGCCTTAGCTAGCTTGAACATTAGGCCATGGAGAAGTGAACAAAGCAAAGGGCATTAGCTCTCCAGGACCCATTTGTCAGTCAATGAGATAAAGGGGCCAATTTAAGGCCCCTCAAGGAAAGAATTGGAAATACCTGCAATGAGAGTCAAAAGGTCCTCAAAGGAAAATCTCTAGCAATTGACCCTAACTTGTTTACAAGAGCTGTACAGAGAAGTGCAGCTTTGGATGTGAGTGGGTAAAATGCTCAGCCATTACGTCAAAAACTAGTGCAGGCAGCAAAAATACAAATCTTAGGAGAAAATTCGCTTTTCAGCTGATGGGTGACAGACGATAATGAAGACATGCTCTTCCCTGCTCTGCAGTCTGCAGCCTCGCCACCCCTGGCACTGCTGACAAAGATTAACAGCTGCTTTCATCTCTTCCTGTGCATTTTCTCTCTCGCTCCTCAGACACAGCTCCAGGTACTCTGCTGCGCTCCTCGCCGAGACTGCACAGAATCTGGAATAACTTCACACCCTTGATACACATGTTGAACTGCGATTCACCCACCATCCCACCCACGTTTTCTCTTGAACACCTCAGGAAGCTTTTTCTGCTCAGGGCATATGCACGAGAAGAACTCCTGGCACTCCTTCAAGTCATCACCGTCTGAGTGGCATTTCCTGTCTCAAAAAATCAGCTTGGCGCACAATGTAGCCAGCTTATCTGATATACAGAGACAAACGATAATTATTAATAACAAGGAATGTCTCCCTGATCAAACGTAAAGCGTTCTTAGATTAATACATAACTCCATATCAGATTGGAGAATAACTTAAGAGCATGATGAGCGTGGGAGTGACAGACAGAAGGGAAGAAAGCCAGCATACTTCTGCTCCACTTCTCTGCTTCATTAATCACTTGCTGCCAGGGTAAGACACCTAGCGATTATTTATTTGCACTTCTCCACACAGAGGCTATCACAACAAACAGGCCCGCAGGCTGCTGAGAACATTTGGGAGTGATTAATCAGTGGGCCGCCCGGACAGACAGAACGGAGGGGGAGGGGAGTTCTAACATGTGTTTCTTAATCTTTCATCTATATTTAAGTCAATAGTCAACCTAAAAAAAATAGAGGGGGTCCAAGTCAGGTGAGATGAGCTGTACTGTCAGGGAGATGGCCTTGATAGCAGATCTGGGAGCAGAGGATGAAATGTCATGTCTTTAGATGAAGAGATCAGGCAGATCAATAAGCAAACATTACATCTGTACTGTATATAGAAAAGGGAATAGTAATCTAACTCCATGTGGAAATGTGTCAATGAGAACAGCCTTTAAGACGTTTGTGACTACAACCGCATTATTCCAAGTTAAGCAGTTTATCCTGTATCACACACTCATAAAGTCAACCACAGAAACGCACACAGCAACACTCAGTGGGCCGCATAGAGCGTATGGGGATAATGGGATTTTTAGCACACGGCAGCTGGCTCTCACGTGCTGGGTCGTGAACCGATTACAGGCAATAATCCTCTCCATTCAAGGCGACGTGCATGCAGAAAGCTGCGAAACACAGAGAAGATGAATCCTCCTCACTACTTTACTACACTAGAGTTTCATGCAGGGCTTTTGCACTGACTTGACTGTTTAACTGGACAAGAAAAGGTCGAGGGCAGAATATCCTACACAATAACTCTTAATCTTTACTAATCCTTCACTAAGAAGTACATTGTGGTGCAAATATGATCTACTAGAAGTGCTATAATGTTCCCCCTGTGGCTGATTATGTGTGTATTACACCAGTCTATAGTGAAGCCAATAGTTAATATTGTATATTTGCAGATAATAAGCTCTGTCAATGATATACAGTGTGTTTCTCGGTCTCATCACACCTGCAATTCCTTGCTTTTAATCCTCCATAGTTGCCATTATTTGGCTGCCATTTCAGCAAGTGAGGCTGTGGGTGATGAGGTAAACACGAAACCACCTGTCCTGACAATGGCCTTATCCTCGGTGGTAATCTGAGCCCCATCTGTAAAAGATGGGCCCTTCACATTGAAAACAGAAGGATAGGGGTGCTGTCCGTGTGTGTTTTCTGAGAAAGTAAAGCACTGGCGTTTGGGGAAATCATCCTCCTACCACTGATTAAGCAGCTATTAGTTATTCATGTTGAATAGAAGGCCACGGTGAGGCCGAGCACTGAGGAGCAGTGATGCCTGAGGAGCCCCACCAGGAGCCATCTTTGTTTTTCTGGATTGTAAGACGTAAAGGCAGCTCATGGGATCAGAGGCCACCGGCTCTATTCTGCATCTGCACACAATAGGTCATAAAATTCCTCAATGCATATTCCCTGCCACCAGCTATTGCAATTCACTCTTTCTTATTCCACGACGCTCTCACACTGTGTCTCCACCACAATGCAGGAACGACTGCGGCTGTAATGACAAAGATAATGGACTACATTTGCATGACACCTTTCACTGAGGGGACACTAAAGAGGTTTAGATGGCATCGCTCAGCTCCCACAGGCGTGATGTGTAATTTCCATTCAACAGGATGGTGGTTAGAGGATTGAGCAAAGTCAGGCATGATAACAAAACACTAATGCACTGATCATGGAGCCCTGTGGGCAACTGTCAGAGCCGTTATCCAGTCGGGGAATGCCTGACGTGGGCAAGCAGACAGAGCTGGAAATGGATTGATGCTGATGCCGTGACCTCTCCTGCCCACACTCAACTAGTTGCACACAACCTGGCCTTTTTGATCATCCTCACAAATATAGTAAGAGACAAAGGTAGCTCTATGTTAGGTGACAAGCCTACAGGACAGAGGTCTGTGCACCACATCCTCTCATTTCTCTGTGTGTGAAAGGAAACTGTCAGGAGTGGATGGCAGCGCTTCCCCCTCTCCCCACAGGGCTTAGTAGACGTGGACCCTGGGTGAGCGCACGGGCTTGAGTCAGCGCTTCAGCTCTTTGTTAGTCGGCCGCCCTCCGCTGCCCCCCTGCAGGCTGTGTGAGTGGGCCAGACAGACTTCCTGACTCAGGGATTTATTTGGGGGGGGAACAGAGGAAAAGGGCAGTGGGGTTATCCCTCGCGCAGGCGTGACAAACCTCTCGCTTTTCTTTTCTTTATCACCGGAGCCGTTTGCCATTCATGATGACAGGCACAAGAGATTCCACGCTGCCCATCACTCTGGTGCACAGCACTATCACACCATGTTATCATATCCTGGGGAGGAGACAGACACCTGGGAAGAGGCGGGGGAATCCAGCGCAGCAAGAGTGCAGCAATTTCCTCAGAACACCGATTATGTGAAGAGCAGCATGCAGAATCCAAATAGGGATTTCTCATGCAATATTCAGTTTGCACTCCTGTAGTGCATGCAATATATAAGAGTCACTCTGTCTGACTGAAGACGGTCTTCTCTAGCACTATTAGATACAGTAAAGATTAAATCTGTATTTCTACATCAGAAAACAATGGTGTGTGTTGCATCAGATTCACAGAGGATTATGAGTCAGAGGGAGGGTTGCTGTTGGTGGATGAGAAGGTGCATGAGGGTAGTGGGATGCATCTACCAGCTGTGGATCCTTACGGCTGCAAGGCCAGGCTGGATCTCCATCAACACCTCAGCCTTGGCGGCGCCTGACAGGCCTTGGATGGATTCACACCTGGGGTTATCTACAGGCTGCAGCCTCTTCATGGCCTCAGCTGGTGCTGCCGCTGTGTCTGCCGCTGCATAGAGGCAGCCATTAGTCCCATCAGTCTGATTATTGCAGGAAAATGCCAGCTGGTGTTTTATCCAACAGTAAACAAAGACAAATACCACAGAGCAGCTCAACCATCCCAGCTACCACCCACTCAATACTTCTGATGAGCCATTCGCTGCCCCGGGCATGTGTTGCTCAGATTCAACAGATTGATATGAATCAATTCTCATTTGTCAGGCTCTAGAGGTAGAGGGAGTATTAACATTTCAGCTCCACTGTGACTGTTTCCTCGACACGGAGCCAGCATTTCAGCAGTATGTTTTCCGCCATGCTATACATTCTGCTCACACTCTCGCTCTGGTGGAGGAATCCATCTCGCTGTGGCTTGACAACAAAACCATTACCCTCTCACCTCCAGGGAGCAGGCAGTCCAACTCCGACTGCACAAAACTGCACATTCCACAGAGCGGAAAGAGAGAGCGACTCAGAAAGATAAAGAGAGAGAGAGAGAGCAAAGGGAGAAAAGACAATAGACAACGCAGCTCAACAGACGGAATCAAAAGCACACGCAAACATTTGGCTGCACGTACGACACATACACACACAACAAGCGTAGCTCTGTGTTGCCTGTGTACAACATAACGTACTTGACTCCCATGGTAGTGGATCCAATGTTCTTCTCCACAGACCTTCTGCTTGTGATGCTGTCAGAATGAAGCATCAGCCCGAGTACGCTCTCTGAATGACAACCTTTACCAGCACATCGTCGCAGCCAGCTACCGTCCTGCTCTGTGTCTTTATCCCCCAGCCACGTGGACCAGAGCCACTGTGCTCAGCAGACCCCTGTGCTCCACATAATCTGCCCTGCCTATTAGTCAGTGACAGAGATCCCCGCTGTCAATCACAACACAGCCAACCAAACACAGCGCCGTCCTGCTGTGTCTGCTTCGAGCCTCTCTGTGTGGACCTGCTGTGAGAGAAGCCAGGACCTCTGTATTTCCCCCAGCAACACATGCTCATACCATCTCCTTCTCTATAAACAAACAGGATGGACTCAAGTTCCTCATGGAAACTTCATAACCAATCTAACACACAAGTGATTGGACAATAGACTTGAGTAAGTCATCTAACATGTGTTGTTCGCAACTAGAACGAGCACTTGTGATCCTGCAGTGCATCCACTCAACAATACATAGGACTCATTATTGAAGAGATGCTTGTCCCTCCCTCTGGCTAAATTATAGTCCAGCAGAGTTGAGGGCTATTTCAACTTCCTGATTTCCAATCTCCACTTCTGAAAGAAAAATCAGCCACATTTTATTCCCACAAGCTAATGACTTGTTTCTATGGTGACTCATAACAGCCTGGGGGATGAAGGGCAGAGTGAGCGCTGCCGACACAAAGGCAGGGTCTTGTGTGTGCGGGAGAACAGAGGCTAAATGGCCCTGCTACCGCAATTACAGGAGGATTCCTTCTGCCGAATCACAGTCATTACTGCACAAACACTCACCTGGGCAGCAGCTGCGGGGCAGCGATGGACGGCCATAAAACCGCTTCCTCCTGACACTCCTCGAGGGCCGCATTCCAACAAACAGCTGTCCACTCTGCCCCCTGCAACAGCCCACCAGCCTGTGTGCCACCTCTGACGTCAACACCGTCCCTGAATCCTCTACCGACTTGTTGCGTCTCCGAGGTCATCTATACTCTTCTATTCATTACCCACATGTATCTTTAGAGTGAGTAAATCATCCCTCTCCTGAGTATGATTAGTGTGAGGAAGCAAAAGAGGGACGAGACCCATCCAAACAAACATAAACAAGGGAGCAACAACAGATCATGCAAACTGTCTCAAGCTGCTTTGCACAAACAAGCACACTGAGAAAAGTAGACTGTAAACTGAGCAGTTGACTCCTCTCAGGAGTGTGCACTGAGAAATCCCACGGGCCCGGTGGGTAATAAACACACCGTCACAATCAGCAGGTGTTAATGGAACAGAGAGATGGGTAGAAGGATCCGCAAGGCGGCGGTTAGCTACATCATCTAGCCCCCACTGTGAGCTCCGCCTGGTTTCATTACACAACGCTGTGTCAATACACTAATCATATGCTCTGTCACAAGGCAATCAGTGCTTAACGTGCTAGTCAGCTGAACACATGGCTCTAAATCCATTACCCCCGCCCCCAGTAATACTCTGACATACACACATGTACACATAATGATATGCACACGTGCACACACCATCCGGTCAGAGTTTGACCCTTGACTCTTCCTGTCTCCTGCAACTGTATAGTCAGTCTAATTGCCAATTGGTCATCACTGACCCCGAGGTCATCTCTGTTTCAGGCTTCCACAATTACCAGAGACAGGAAACAGGAAACGATTTTCATAGCTAGAATTTCTGAAATGCTCTAAAAGATGCATTCACTGTGTGATCAAAGAAATGGAGACAGGCTAATATCTGTAGCCCAACCAGCTAAAAAGGGTTGAAAAGTCGGATATGGATGTGAACAAATGACTAATTTGTTCCTTTGAATTATAACTATTTTCTTCAAAGCAGTAATTTGCCACGCCCATATAACAAAGCTTTAATGAATGAATGAATGCATCAACTTAATACTACAAAACTGAGCAAAAAAATCAATTTTTTTGTGGCTACAGCTGTCAACCTGTTACAAACACCATCTTCTACCTCTGAGTGAACAAAACAAGCCTTTATATTTACCCAATTTTGTAGGAACTAGGTAATTTGAGGGCACAGATTATTGTCAGAAATGTGACTCTGACCCACTGGTCTCTGTAGTTATCAAATCAACATTCAAACTAAAATGATTTTTCAACTCAGTAGACGTCTTAAATGAAACATATTAAATGCTTTCTTGAGCCAGTTGAACGGTTGACTTATTTTTGCAATGAAAAATGAATGAATCGCTTTTGTTCTCCTCTTTTCTCTCAGCAGCAGACGAGCTAGAGCGGCTAGAGTCGAGCTAATTGCATTCTAATTAAAATTTCATCTCTGAGTGGAACGGTGTTAGTGAATGTCAGACAAGTGTCTAAGGAGCCTTCTCCACTCCATCGGGGTAGAAACTGCTGTTTGGTTATTCTGCTCCTACATCCTGGGCTCTCAGGATTTACACATGCATCCCACTAATTGTATCTTTCGAGAACAAAAAGGAATACTAATCAGATATGAGTTTTCAATCAAGTCTAAAACGTGAAGGACGCTCATTTCATTGCTGTCTTTTTTTCTTTTTAATTCAACAGCTCCCAGGGCAGCGAGAAAACACAAAAATCTGTTGATTGATTCAATTCCTTTTGACTTTTGGAGACTTACATTTCAATCAGCAGCGCTATAAAAAAAGATGAAACAAAGACAACAACAAGATGATGAGGATGATGATATTCCTGTTGCAGACAACAGCTGCAGAGGGTCAGGAAAAGGGTGTGTTATTAAATCAAGCATGGCCACCGCTCTCTTCTGTATCTGTGGAATGTGATGCAGTGTAAATCTGGACCATCATCAGTGTGTTTCTCTGGGCCAAGTAAAACACTACATTCTTGGCAGCCAATTATCACTGGGATGAAATGAAAGGTGGGACCCTTTACTGTACTTCCACCTACACCCCCACTCTGCCCCACCAGGACCGGCTGCAGGGGAAATAACAAGTCCACCTCCCTCTCTTTTTCCCTGCGGTTTGTTCCGCACCGGCTGGATAGACTCGCCTCTCTATGCTGCTCTTTTTGAGCTCGCATCCAAAGAAAACATGCGAACTAATAAATCAGTGTCAGGAATTAACCCTGTCTAGCAGAGGGCCACACCTCGGTGTTGTTCACGGCTACTGACGGGACGGGAAGCTGCACGCACAGGAAGTTGCATATGTAGCGGAGGATCTGGAATGTCCCCTCAGCCCAAGGAGAGGCCTCATGGTCCCGCTGATGTACTCTGACTGCTGTGAAAGCTGGCAAGACTAACTCCATTTGGGGTGCTTGGAGAGAAGCTACGCTGCTCAGATCCCCTATGGGCTTCCTGTCACACTCGGCAGGTCCCCTTCACCTCCTGTGGTGCAGAGCTTCAATGGTCCTATGCATCATTCTTAGCCAGCTTCCCTTTCACCAACATTCATTATGGGCTAGCACTCCTCGGAGAGCAGAGGCAGGGAATGTATGCACTGACCGGCCTGCCAGGGAATCTATCAATGACAATATAGCAGATTGCACCAGCCATCCGCCCGCCTGGAGAGGGTGAAGTATTCTCCGGGGCAACAACAACATCAGAGCCAAGCAGGACTGAAAAAGCCTCCCTCGGCGCCTGAGATACACCTCAACAAAAATAACAGTCCTGCAAAGCTGCAAAATCTCAAAAGCTGCTTTCAGTTGCAGAAGCGAAACAAAGAAAAAAAATAACTAAAAGTGAAATACCGCGGGACAATACTCGGCTTTAACATAAGCCCCTTCGTGAGACACTCCCTCTTCATATCGAATTATGTAATTCTATTATCCATTCATGGGCACTGGTGCCTGTAACTAAAGGTTCATTTAGTCCCATGATGGTGCATATCCCAAGGCAGTGCTATAATTCAACCATGGCAAGAACAACATCTCCGTGGAATAGGAGCCCCACATGGAAGTTAACACCATGAACCACGACCTTCCACAGACATTCGAAGGCGAGTCTGTGCATATCTCTTTCTTCGCATACACCTACACACACACGTGAGCCTGAATGCATGCAGGTGTGTACGCACGCCAGCTCACACAAACACTAAACACTTCATTGAACAGCACAACAGCTCAATCTAATCTCTCTGGCTTTTGACACACTCAACCGTGGTGTGATCTGACAGGATGATGGGTGGTGGTGGTGGGGGGTGCTTACCTAATGAAGAAGGAGGCTGCCGCAGATGAGGAGGGGGAGGAGGAGGTGGATGTACTGGCGATGGGTGCTGGGAGTCCCGGTTGGCTGGAGCTCCTCAGCCGGCAGGGCGTCAGGAGGCTGCTGCTGCTGCTGCTGCTGCTGGTGGTGGTGGTCATGGTGGTGACTGGGGCCTCCAGGGCTGTGACATCCCTGTCTGCCTCTCCCGTCAAACCCTGGGCCTGTTGACACACGGACACAGAGATAAGACCACAGCCATCACTTAGGAGTTTTACAGCTCCTGCCCACCTTCCTTCTCCTCCATTACTCCCCCTGTGCCACAGATGGACAGGCAGCTGCTGCAGCCAGCACCGGTTAGCGGGAGTCAGCAGTATCCACAGCAGAGAGCTCCCCACAGAACAGAGACGATGCTGCACCATTCATTGATTCTGGCAGCACTCTGGAGGTTGCTCTGGCTGTAGCTTGCTGTAATTAAGTGATAACCCACATTTAATTACTAATTAAATCACCAGCAATGTACTGCACCCTGCTCCTGATTATATCTCTACCTCTATGACTAATTTGGCACTTTTCTCTTCAGCAATGAGGAAGGTGACATCCTGCTGGTTGTACTTGGACTTTCTAAGAGCGAGTTTCAAAGGGACTGTGAACAACAATGTGAGAAGTGACATTTGTTTCATCACCTAAATGTTTACAAGGTATTTACTGTGCTGGCGTGAGCACACCCAACTGGCTGTTTGGTAATTGAACGGGAGTAAACTGTGGTGAGCTGCATCTGTTTTTCTGGTTACTAATGCCAAAGCTAAACTGTTTATACCACCTGTATATCTTCCTAATAAGATTTCCTTTAATCTTCCATCAGTGGGGAAATTCACATTGTTACATATGTGCTGTGGCAGGTCATCTATAAACAGCTATACTATATAATATGTATATATAACAATAATATATAAAGTATTACAACTGTGCATTCACACTAATTTCATTTCATAATTATGTCATCGTAACAGCAGTTGTACAAATTTACAAAAACTTATATAAGGATTATTGTCATTCTTGTGATGATGTTACAGTTTTTGACAATGCACCAAGTAAGTTTAAAGTTTGAATATGGCTGAAAAAGTTTTATAGGTTGTGCATGTGGTTCAGTCGATAGAAGCTGTCAATCAAGGCACAAGGAGGCCTGTGAGGGTTTGACTGTGTTGAAAGTGACAAACATATAAGAGGGCTGGTGTCTCCCTTGGTTTCTGACCTCAAATTGTCAAAACTCAGGTCAATTCTCACGAGCGGAACTCAACTTCGAGAGCGGAGTTTAACCTGAGAGAGCGTGTTTGCCCTCCAGCGCTCGCCAAGCAGACGCTCTCTCCGCCTGCTTTGTGTGCTCGCTGCTTAATTCTATACATGCAGGTGCCGTTCGTTTGCCTCTCCCTGTGTTTTGTCTCTCGCTCGCAGCCACCTGTGTGAATTTGTGCGCGAGGATTTATATGGTGCAAGTGGCAGTTAACATCTGCGTGTGCGAAATAATAGAATTTGCTCGTGAGCGTGTTTTATCGCTCTCGTGACATTTGACATAAATCTGACGCGGCAGTCTTAACGGACGGCTACAGATGCACAGTCCAGAATAAATAGAAACCAGTCGCACACCCAGCCTCCCAGCCCTCTGTTTCTGTTTAAGTTAAAATCGGTGTAGCTTAGTAGAGATGGAGCACAAAGGTTCGGCAGGAGCTGTGGAGTCGGCAGTGATTCACTGGTTGCTCATAGGGCAACTGAAGGAGTGCAGAGGGCTAATTATACAAATCAAAAAGCCAGCTCCGTGGCTACGCTTCAGCTGGAGCCACCACACTGACAAAAGGTTAATCCTCACCGGAGCCGCTAGTTTATCCTGCAAGACAATGATCAATAGCAGCTGACAAGGACTGGTTCTGCGGCTTTTCAGCATCAGAAATTAAATAAATAAAGGCCAAAGTTTTCCTAAAAACATTTATAACGCTGACACATGGACATTGTGTAATCAGCAACGACCTTGAATTGAGCACAACACAGCGCTGCAGTCTCAATGCTATTTGACAGGATATGTATTATAAACACAGTTCAGGCCCTCTGCATATTTACCACCTCAGTGTTTGCCCTACATTCATGTTTGGCAACTAAAATAACATCCTGTACAATCTTTTTTGCAAAGTGTATGGCCTTCCATTATCTGCCATTTGTCAACACAGGGTGACAGCTGCACTATTTATATGCCAACCCTGACATGTGAATGCTATACATCAGGATGTGAGGACATACTTACATTCTGGCATTCACTTGAGAGGCCTGGCTATTGCTCTGCAGTGTGCCGCCTCTGTTAGCTTGTGGTACAATGTGTTGCTATATTAAAGCATGTGAGCGCTATCTTCTCCCAGAAAAGCTTCGCTGACCATTTGTCAAACAGTGGACCGGGCAGATTCCCTCTTTCCCATTTCATGCTTGTTATCAGAGCCACAAATCACAGCCTTGTTTTAAAAGGTCTGGTTTTGCTCTCTTGAGACTTCACTGCAGAGGTTAGGTCTGATATCAAGCTGTGTTGTGTGAAGTTATGGAAAAAACTGGCTGCAAACTGAAATGAGCCAAATACAGATCCTCGCGCAGATGCCAGAGCGGAAAGCCTCGCATCATGCTGGTGTCGGTGACAGGTTGGGAAGTCTGCGCATACCAGAGAAGCAGACCCATTACACTCTGGCACGAAAGACTAGAGCACTTCACACGCAGCCGTACAGGAAGCTGATGTGTATAGCACATCAAATCTGCCACTGATTGAGTTGGTTTTAAAGTGGCAGTGAATTTCAAACAAGGACAGCTGGGCATAGGTGGGCTTGGGGTGAGGGGCCGAAATGAATTTTCTGACAGACTCAAACACACACATAGGCGCACACACACTGAAGCTCATCACAGTGCTTATCAAAGGGTATTCCCCCTAGTATTAAGACTGGACACTTAAGCCCCTCAGCCAAGCTGCTCTCTGTAGCCTTGGACCTGGACTGGCCCTGATTCTGGCTGAAAAGTACAATCTATCCCCTGGTCAGGTAATTAGGCTGTGTCAGTGGAGCCATGTGTGCTCGGCCGTTTGCACTGAGAGTCAGTAATGAGCTGGCCTTCCACCCTTTAACCCCCAGCCCTCCCTGATCCCTTCGCTTTGGCTCGCCACTGGAAAGAAAGGACAGAAAAGGGGAGGGCGAGAGGGGGGGGCAAAGAGAGATTTGAACATAATGAAGAGAGTGAAGAAGAGAATTGAAATAGAGAAAAAGAGTTGGGCAAAGTGCTTCCTGTGAAGCCTGGAGTGAGCAGGGTAGGCCCAGCACCCTATCAGCAGTCCATCGTCTCCTCAGCTGCTGAGGGTATCAGGATTCCCCTGTGACCTCTGATCCCAGCGGTCAACAGACGATTACTGCTGAAGTGAAATAGGCCTTGTGTTAATCTGGCTGTCGTGCTTTGCTGGTCTCTGCAACCCACAGACACCAACTGAGGTGAGAATCCACTTCTAACAATACTGGAGTCCTACTATGTGAGAAAAGGACTATAGTAAAACGCCCTGACAGTTAGCTCTTCTTCTAAGTGACCGCTGTCAATAAGCAAATTCCAAAACATAACTGCCAATGTTTAATTCTCTCCTTATTTGGCAGGACTGGGAATTATTCTTCCCTTTCCTTCCTGTATCTTTTCTCCTCATATCATCGTCGCTCTCTGTGGCACATTGCCATGGAAGCCCAGCTGCACCAAACAAGCAGCAGCCAAGATCATCTGCTGGGCTTCAAATTGGTGGCAATGGAGCAGGCCATGGCAGCAGGCAACCAGCGGGCCAATAACGGAAACCCTCGTGGGTCAAGAGCACTTGGTCTTTGTAGATTAGCACACATGTGGTTGTGGGTTTAATGGAGCAAAGGAAGAATCGCAGATTTGGGTCAATCAGTTTCTTGTTTTGAATATTAGAACAACACTGCTTCCAGTGTGGTTTTCTGAGTTACCTTAAGGAATTGCTAGTTTACAGCTGTGAGTTGTGAATTACAGTTGTGAGTTTGAAGCTTATTGAAATCAGTGTTTTGCATCAAGTTTTCGACCTGCAAAAGTGCATTTGTGAACCATTTGCCTCACTCCACTCATATGAACCAGTGTCAGCCAATTACAAAGAGGGAGTCAGATAGTTTCAATTCCAGCAACCACAAACATCATTCCAGATGTTAACCAGAGCCTTTTCCCAAATGGGAGATTCAAGGTGCCCTATAATGGGCTGTGTGTGGGAGCGCCCCAGGCTCCCTGGTTAACGCACTCTGAAGGATTTCGGTCTAACATGCACACAAAGTCTATCTCTGCTCTTTTGTCTGAACAACACTGCATGCCTTCCCCACAAAAAAAACAAGAGGGAATAATGAATTGAAGCATGTGCCTTTCGGCACAGTATAACTCCCAATCCTCGAGAGCGTGTGTGGGTTTTTGTCATTCTGAAGGGTCTGGTTTTAATGAAAGAAACAAGCTTGAGAAAATAACACCCATTTCTGCTGTGTTTGTAACTTCATGTCCTGAAGGGACATTTCTCTCTGTCCAAGAAGGGCCTCAGCCTCAGCTATGTGGCATTGAGCAACTCATCCCGGCTCCAAGTGCCACTAATTGCTTTTAGACACATAGATGGAGAACACAAGTCAGCCTCTCCCTTCTGTGCCAGGCTGTTTGATTTGCCCTATATTGCGTACATGCAGTTAAAAGCTTTTGATGGCCTCCCATAAACCATCTCCAAAGGCACTTGTTGACATTAAAGGGAGGAGTGAAAATCTGTCTTCAATTGTCAAGCAAAAAGGAAGGAATAACACTGCCAAGACCCATAACAGACTGGAGTTATCAACACAGTCAGAACAGAAATTTACAGTTTTTATTATATCTGATGGGAAATATTAAAGTGCAAGTACTGGATGACGCTAACACATGCTGTTTGGTCTGTACACTGAGTCTGCCTGGTGAAGAATGTCACAGTGGCTTGTAAATAAGGTCTGAAACCAGATGTCCCCACGATGCAGGAAGAGACGCATCACTAAAAAAGGACAACCTCATATCAGCAGCCACATATATATATATACTGTAAGATGCTCTAAATCACTGTCACTTACGCCTTTAAACCTCTGCTGGAACAAAAACTGTGTAAATGTGCAAATAAATTACTTAAAGTCATAAACAAGGTAGAGCATTATCAATTCCTTGAGGCCAAGAGCAAAAACTCTGGACCTTGCTGAGTCTCTTTGACATCAAACAAAGCACAGACTTATCCAACATGAAGAGTTATGGTGAGGCTGTGGGGTGGTCATTTGAAGTGCCCTTGAGGAGGAGGTCAGCAGATTAGTGTTGCGATGACCTCTGACCTCAGATCACTCAGGCTCCATGACTACTGAGGAATGAGAGGTCAGCACTCCTGCACAGTTCTCTGCAGGGCTTCATCCCTTCTACAGCTCTGAAATGTAACATTCGTAGCAACAAGACTAAACCTGATGAGCACTACGACAAGAATTGCAGACATTTTAAGAGAGAGTGTTCATCTAAGTACATCATATATTTTTTTTAATTTAGGTTTGTATTTGGAATATTTGTTATTGCTTTCCCCCATGATTGAAAGAGATTCAAGAATTTAAGCTCATTCTACTGTTGCATTTTAGTGTTACTGTTGAATTTTAAAGCCTCACTAAATGGATGAAAATTTGGCATAATATTTAATAAAAAGTACACATTTAAAAACATACCGGTTTAGGCTGTGGGAGGAAGTTGTTGACCCTGGAGATGCTCCACATGCCCTCGAGGTACTGCTGTGCCTGGATGGTGACGGAGCTCAGGGATCCACTGAGCTGGCTTCCTGCCACTGTCACCTGGACACTTGTCTTCGGCCCTGAAGAGACCGAGGGACTCTGCGACCAGCCTGGTACCCTGTGCCGCTCTCCCAAGGGCAGGATGGAGTGGGCGGCGGGTTGGCTTTTGGACAGCTGTTTTGCGTGGACGCCGGAGGACGACACAGTGAGTCTAGCAGGCTGTGGTAGAAAGGATGTAGCGGGCAGGGCTGCCATGTCTGAGCTGAATTTGAGGATGGGAGCATGGAGCGTCTGCAAGGCCTCCTGTCTCAGTTGGTGGAGAGGTGTGGAGCATACCTGGCAGCAGCTGGCGCCAGCTTCATGGCTCCCAGGTGTTTGGAGCTGCTCGAACAGGAAGGTGGCATATCCAGGGTCCTGCAGAGTAAACACACAGAAGAGAGAGACTATAACTTCATGCACAATATGCCCATATACGATGTAATGCATGTGGCAAGTTGATGTCAAGCATATCTCACTATCTGTGCTTTTGAAAGGATTTCCTGTGTGTTGTTCACATTTTCCAGGCACGTCAGTGCTCTGCTAGCAGTGTGGTCCCCGACTGCCCCTCCGGGACCCTCACTCCCTAATTTAACCACTTCCTCTTTGTTTGTTTAGACTGAGATGCTTCTCTCTGCATGCGACTTAAGACTGCTGATCGTGTTCGCCAAGCATGTGCTCGTTTCACAGTGTCTGCCGGGGAGCTGAGACCAAACAAGCCAAAAGTGAGGAGACAATTCTGAAGTAAGGCTTGGTGGGATTAGTTAAAGGTCCTACAGAGACATTCCTCAGAAAAAAAAACCAAGTGAAATGTGCCTTTTATTTATTTTGAGACGCCTTTGAAAGAGGAGGGCTGAGCAGATATCAGCTTATTACTGCTTTTAGAGACGGTGTCAAGTGGAGTTCTGTCCTTTCACTTCGTCTCTAAGAAGACTCCCTAGGGTGTCCATCTCTGCTCGGGGGGAATGACAAAAGAAAACAACAGCTGAGGGGAATCTTGCGCCCACAGCCATGCATTTACATATGATAAGTGTCCCAGCATGAAAACATATGATAAGGCGCCAAATGTGAGAATAAATACCTCCTCCAGGAAGCCAGAGCCATCAGTGAACTATTCAAATCCTAAGTGAGGCTGGAACATAACTTCATCTTTGTTTTAGGGAAATAAACCCTCGCACAAACACTTATACACACACAAACACACAGACAACACAGTCTCTTAAGAGGCATAAAGGGGCTCTAGGCTTCTGCCCAGTGGAGTCGTGGCCTAAGACATGAGCCCACAGCCCATACATAAATGTTTATGAGGCCTTTGCTCCATGGATCCTCCGAGGTGATCAGGAGGAGTGAAGCAGTGGGGAAACAACAACCTTCTGCCCTAATGCAGTGCCACTTAATACAGCTAACCCAACACACCCAGAGACCATAGAGGCAGGCTGAGGGGCCCTAAATCTCCTCCCTATGAAAGCAGCTCAATACAAGACTTTTAGATGACCTCTCTCTCCAAACACCCACAGAATTAATAGTATGATCAAACAACCTTGCTACAGCCTAACATAAAATGATGAACATGTACCATCTGTGCATTTCACTTCACTCTCAAAATGGTAAGCAGCATCCACTGAATCAATGTACTCTGATGGAGGATCATTACAGCGATGTGCTTTGTCAACAAACTTATTTCACTACAGCAAGCAGAAACACCAGGTTAAACATAAGGAGAATTCAACAGCTATTTTCAGCTCTAAACCCAGCAGACAGACCACATAGGCTCAGTATAACACTGCAGTATCTTTGACAAGTTGTATTCTGTATTTTGCCATATCGTCAATATCACTATCCTGATATTATTATCTTACATCATCACCCTCCCTTTAAGCATAATCTCCATATCATCATTTTATTTAAACAATTAAGCAAAAGACCGGCCTGATGTTAATGATTTACTATCTTGGCTACTCGTTTTGCACGTGGCTGGACACGGACAGGACGCAAGTACGACTAAGAAATACACTCACGATGTAGAAAATCCCATAAATCCCACAACGAATTAGAAGCTGTGCTGTGCTGATGACTGGCTAATGGTAGATCCAGTGCAGTGTGGTATCAAGTGAGTGTTGTTGCTGCAGTATATCCCAGTGAGGAATGGATTAAGTATAAGAAGCTTATAGTAGAAATATGATGCTATGATATAGCTTAAAAAATCTAATGATGCTGGATCCTGCACGTGAATGATCTTTACTGTTCAGGCGGGATATTTATGCACGGGACAGTACAGTTCTTTTGATATAAGATGAAACAGTCTCTGACAAATTGCAGTGAAATACAAGACAGAGTTATAGAAAACACCACAGGCTGATATTTTCACAGGCTCGTCTGGCTTTCCTAGACAAGAAATTGAAGCAAAGTCATAACCAGTCAACTCCGCCCTTCCATCACCCCTCACCCTTTACCCTCCGACCACCCCTTACCCACCTCGGGGCACCGGTAGATGGAAGAAATCAATTTCCCTCTCTCTCTGCGTGCATTGTTAGGTGTTGATTTAGGAGAGCTAATAAAAAGACACACAAAGCTGAGCCCATCTGCTATTCAGTTAGGATTCAGGAGGTTAGAGAGCGGGCTTCTCCTGTAAAGCTGTCTGTAAGCTTCGTGCCCGCTGGAGTGAATAAAGGGTCAGGGCCACGGGGCTCATGAGGTTGATGGCGCTGATGATGAGGATGATGATGATGTCGGGGGATGCGGAGGAGAATGATGAGGGCGCGATGAAACCGAAGGCCACAGAATCCATTTTTATGTGGCATATAAGAGGTGGAGAGGAGGATATTAAAAGAGGACATCATAGACTTTTCACATATCACTCAGAGAGGGAGGTTGGATTTAAGAATACATACATTTAACACAGTGAAGCTTGCTGAAGAGTCGCCATGTAGCTGCAAGCTTTAACAGTTTAATTTCCTCTATTTACTCCTTGAGAGCTTGTGCTGAAGTGGAAAACATGTAACATATGATGCATGAGTGCCTCCAGCCCAGACGCCATATTGTTTCTTTTCTCATCCATATGATCTATTACTGACAGGTGCAAGTGGGTGTGAAGAGTAGGACAGTATGTAATGCCCGGCTTCAACACAGTCCAAATGTTCAAAGCGCTCCCGTCGGCAGAGAGGCGTGGAGCCACTTCAGGGCTCTGACTCCTCGGCCATTGTTCTGTACAAGTGGGAGACGGTTTTGGTTTTCAGCCCGAGGACTATCTGTGGAGGGAGTCGAGCTGACACAGGCGGGGATGAGAGGACAGGGAGAGAAAGAGGTGGGAGGAGGTAGGCCGGGGTTGTGGCCCTCGCCTGGAGCTTTGTGGGTGGTTGTGTTGGTTTACTGCCTGTCAGCGCTGATCTTTATTAAACTCTGGGGACAAATGTAGTCAGATGCTATGGCCTTATTATGGAAAGGAGGTGTGCTGAGCTCACTGGGGAGAGAAAGCCCTGCTGGTGGAATGAGCCCTTCGCAGCCCTTAGAGACCTAAGTTTGTCTCTGTCCCTAACACTAACTGTGATGAAAACCAGGACGGCAGCAGCAGGAGAGAGAGAGCCACCCAGAGAACTGACTGTCTCTGTGGGTTGATGGAGAATGTCATCGCAGACAGCCCGTGCCCAGAGGCTGATGGAAACAAGCTCAGCCGTAACCACTTATGGATGAGGGGACACAGAGAAAGATGTGCATGATTTCTATCCCCGGCCTCCTTAAGGCACAAACGAAAATCGGGCGAAAAGTCACACGTAAGATTCTCCCTCAAATCACACCTCATTTACCTCGTCTCGTAAGCACACCTTTTCTCTAACCAGACAAAGTGAAAGTGCCACCTGACTGTTTCTGCATTCATCATCGTGTGTGCCTCTGATGTGGAGCGCCGGGCCAGATATAGGCAGGCTGACTTAAATCAAGGGAAGGTCACAGTGATTTGAAATGCATGAGGCCCTGCGCGAGTTGAGAGACTTTTAGGCACGCTCCATTGAAAGTAAAATACGCTGGGAAGCCATATTTTCTATTCCAGTTGAGCCCAACAGATATTTCCCAGACATAAAAGCTCCCACTGACCCACTGCAGCGGTGGCAGGGAGGGAAGTGAAGCAAAACCGTGTCGACGTGCACAACTACAACCAGCACTCTAGATGGAAAAATAAAGTGAAAAGTTTTGAGCCTGTTGCTCGTCAGCTCATATCTGAACAGTTTTAAAGTTGCAGGCAATTTCAGCATTCAGTCAAATGTGGTCTACTTTCTTATGTCTAACATCAGTTGTTGTGCCATTTGACTAGAATTAGTCAAAAACTGGCTTTAGCAAGAGTTTCATCCTCAATCCTCTGTGTTCATTGTAACTGAACACAAGCCAGTTCAACTCCTGAAAGTTGGCTTTAAGATTAAATAGTTCAGTCGGTCTTGCTTCCTCCCCCTTCCAGGTTTCTCCTCTATTATTCTCCTAGTGTGGAAACATTCCTCAAAAAGAATCAGTACAACATCACGCTGCTTTATATCTGTCCTCACTAAACTTTGTTCTCACCAGCAGCAGTCCTGTTTACACATTACACTTCTTAAGTACTTCCTATGACTGCATTTCTTGTAAAAATCAAGACCACACAGCAGCTGCCAAACCTAGTGCCCTTTCAACTTTCCCTTCCCCTTTCCTCCGCTTCCCTGCAAGGATGCCACCGCGCCAGCTCTGTTTACTCGGCCTGAGACGGTGTTGACCCTAACCACACACCGTCTCCAAGGGATTGGCCCCCCAATAAACCGCAGGAGCCCAGTCCTGGTCCCGGGGTGAGGACGAGAGCTTGCAGCAGGCCTGCTTTCCCACAGGTAGCCTGGCTCGCTCTGACAGCCAGGCCGGAGAAAAACGAGCACAGCTGCTGGCCTTGCCCCGGGTGAGCACAGGGCATTAAGGCAGATTACATTCCCAGGATAAAAGCAACACATCCAGTGGTGTAATCCCTCTCTGCCCCCTGCTCCTTCTCAACTATCCCCACCACCTCCACCTCTCTCCGCGCCGACCGACTCAGTTTGGATCCCTCGGAGGAGCGGAGGGGCTGCGAGGCCTGCGACTCTGATTAGATATCAGGTAGAGCTTTTAGTGCGGCAGCAGATCTGGGATACAGACCATTAAATTTAACCACTGCCTGCTCGGAGGCAGAGAAGACAATGACTCAGGATGTCACACTGGCGTGCTATTTAACTCTGTGGGAACGCCTTTGGTAGAACACAAAATGGGACGGCTCACCAAATCACTTCAAACAGATGTCTGGCCCTGTTTGCTGACTTGACAAGATTAAACAAACCTGTAATAAGACTTTCCCCAAACAAAGCGACAGTATCTGCAGCAACACAAGTACACTGTCATTACCTGCCTGATAATGCCGCCTCAGACCAAAAACACACAGCACTGCAGTCGTGAATTCATTCATCCTCCGTGGCTGCGTGGAAAAACTCCGACCGCTTCATTTTTTCCGCTGCTCCTTGGGGTTTTTATTGGAGCACAATGAGATTGCATCAAATGATGATGAAATATCTGTGCCGCTTCTCTGGCATTTCTAATGTGAAATTTGGCTTTTGTCTAAGTGAGGCTACATTTAGACTCTTATCCCATTATCTCACTTTAGGCCTCTGTGAGAGATACGGTTGCAAAAAATCGATTCCTGCTCCTGCTTTTCACCGGCTGCTGTCTCACTGCTCCTCTTTCTCTCAGACTCTCCTGTGACTTCATGTATTTTAGACTCGACTACTTCTGGAAATTGCAAAACGTCACGCGGTGGAACATCAATAATCAATTCCCAATTAAGACATACTGATAATGTTACTCATGTTGAAAGTCTGGACATTTGCAACTCTGCAATTTAGAACATTCTTCTGAGCTTGATAAGACAAACCGTTTCCTTACAAAGTCAACACACATTGCAATGAACAAACTTCCCCATTTTTAGATCAAACAGATGATTACCTTGTTTAGAGAGGCGCGTGAGATTTTTGCATCAGTATTCCCTTAAATGAACAGCCAAGTCTCCTCTGCATCAAGCATCTGCTCATGTGGAGCTTTTTACAGAGACAGATGTCAGTCTGTCTGCCCTGTGTGATTTAGCCCTTTCCTCCCTTTGACTGTCACTGAACTGCTGACAGAAAATGCAAATAGGCTTTACCCCTTGGTGACACTTTCAACACATGATAGCCCCACCTGTCCAGAGAATCACAGCGACACATCCTCCGCTGAACGAATCTGAGGAAGCACACTAGATTTACTACACTACACAGTGACCTGTTTTCAACATATCTTGATAAGATCTGGTGTGTCATATCGTTTTGTTTTGGGCTTCCTTGCAGTGTGATACAGCTGATTGTACAGTACAGTTGCAGCCTGCAGTGTCTCCTGTCACCCAGAAAAACAGATGTCACTGTCCATCAAAAACAAAAAGACCATAGATCCTGCTGACCCTCAGGTTAAACATAGATAGAGTCAGATGTAATCGCACGAGTCTTTGCCAAACCACCCTGCAACAATTAATGACCTCATATAATGGCGTGTCACTGCTCCATATGGTCGCCTCATCTATGAGGGTGCTTGTGGCTCCTCTTCCTGAAAGCACAATGAGACTCACATGCATGTTTTTATAAAAGTGCAATCATATAAAAGGTTCACTAAACCAGGCTTTAGGTTAGAAGGAGAATTGGGTGAAACACGTGCATGTGTGTGTGTGTTTGTGTGTGTGTGTGTCTCCCCTTGTGTGGCTGTCTCTTTACACCACACCCATCCATCACTCCAGCCTTTCGCCACTTGGCCAGTTAATTACCTTTTCCTGTTCACTCACGCACATAAAGAAAACAAGGCCCTTTCAGACTGTTTGGACAGACTTCATTCCCCCCTCCCGCCTCCTTTTCTCTCTCTCTCCCTCTCTTCCTCTCTCTCTGTGGACCCAAGGCAGACTTCACTGTCTGAGCCCCAGGTCCGTCAAGCTTTCATCGGCTTTGGCTGAGGTCAGACCGTTGGGAGGTCCAGCCTGGACTCACCAGTGGGAAGAGTGAGGGACTTACGCAACTGCCAGAAAGACGTCTTCATCGGACATCTGGCGGTGAATGATCGCTACTTCAGCACAGCAAGAAATTGATTTCACGGAGATGAAACGGTGCTCTCGGTTGCAGAGAGAACAACATGAACGATCCCTCCAAAGTTCTCTCAACAGTGAACAAAAGTAATGCTCGGCTGCTTCCCCAGATAAACTGGAAGGATGAAAATATGTTTTTCTCTTTCAATATTTTCCACTTCCCTGCCCATAGCTGTTGTGGAGCAAGTCAGACAGCAGCTCTGCTACGCTGTCCTCACCAGAGACACAGTGGATTGTATTTACGTACACTTGCACCAACAATTGTGCACCTCTAATTAGAATGGCTAATTTTTTGGCTCGGAGAAGCTCTCAGGGTAGTTTCTCTTTTTCCCCATACAGACTCGGCTGTGGAAGCAAACCAAGATGAGTGCATAATAAAAAATTCAACAGGCAAGCTGGATAGGCAGGAGCCAGGTGTTGCTGTAAACCGCAGGTGAAAGCAAGGGCAGAAGGGAGGGGGGGTAAGGGTGGGGTGAGGGGCTGGGGGTTGAAACGAGGGGAAGGGGGTTAAAAATCATCTGGCACATTCTCAGAGCGCATGGCTAATGGAAACCAGAGATTAATATTTGGTTTTGCAAGTAAAAACATATGACCACTCACATTTGAAAGCTAAAGCTGAGCATTTGAGGTCAGAACTGAAATTTCACCGCCGCTCCACATATTTGCAAAGTCCTCATTAGTGTGCAGAGTGAAACTGAAACAGTATTTCCATCCATCCACTGGAGCTCGTTGAGAGACCTATTTTTGTCCGAGAGCCCACTCTAAAACACTCAGTGCCGAGCAGAGGATCCTGATACAATAGTTCCTTCCAACAGCACAAACCACCACTTCACTTGTATTTCAAACCCCTATTCAGTGTATACATGGTGATGACAGCCACCTGCTTCTCCTCTGTCTGAACCTTCGCGCCAAGAGAGCCGCGTTCGCTGCAGCTTGTTCGACGAGAGGACTTCTCATTTTGACTGGGAAATGGAGCAATCCCACATCCCCGCGGTTTATTTAGAGAGAAAACAAACTGCTGCTAAAGCTTATGGCAGCAAATTTCAATAGCAGGACTCCCTCACACGCCACACACACAGAGGGTAAAGTGTGATGTGCGAGCGTGCACACGGACGCTTAATTATGAAAGAAAAATGCAAAGGAAATTACTCATGCTCAAACAGTATTGATTGCATGTGGTCTCTTCATCAACATCCTCCAGATCGCCTGATGGAAAAAAAATCTCTGTTTACACATCAACGACATGATTAGAATTCATCATTTTTAGATCAGCATTTAAATACTTCTTCATGCCAAGCAGCACAGTTGCAGTGCACATAAACATATGGATCTACAAGGAGTGTGTTCATTTTATATGGTTATTGCAATATTTCAACTCAGACACCTTTTTTTGGAAATGCACAGCGAACACAGTCATGAAAATGGAGCGGTATGAAAGTGATGACAAGGTGAAATGTTGAGTATCCTACAACATTTATTCTCTCCACTTTCCCCTTGGAATGGACAGTTAATTATGCTGGCACGCTGCCACGTTGATAAATATTCAAGTTTTCGGTTGCTTTTTGAGTTTCAGCGTGCCTCCCACTCCCTCTACACACCGAATGAGGGTATGGATTCGGCCTGTGAGGGGAAGCCACATAATGAGACTGTGTAAGTGGTTATTGTTGAGCGCTGCACTTCTTTATTTGGCGGATATCTCAATTTTCACTTATCGGCACATGTGCCAGCGTGGATGTGTGAGCAACAGGCTGGCTGATTTGCATCACAAAGCTGCAGGGACTATAGAAGGAGCCAGAGGTTAGTACCCATTTTGGCTCCTTAGCTGCGCTCGTACTGCAAAGCACAAATCATCCTGAGCCGAGGTGAGCTTTCCCTGAGCGTCCCTGTCCCGTCCACTCCCAGTCTGCCGAGCATTATCTCAGAGAGTGACATGCTTTGTGTCTCACAAAGCTGCTGCGTGTCGGCAGAACAATGGAGCAGCAGAGTTGCGGAGTCGCTCTGGTGCAACAGCCCAGTGTAGGTACGGCAGGGAGAGGGGGGAATACTAATTTATCATGAAAGATGTCATTACCATGCCAATGACTTCTCAGAGAACACAATTATCACTAATAATAGAAATTTAAACATCATCCCACGGCTTTCAGCCAGGAAGGGTTGTATTAATGGAAAACTGCTGTCTGTTTATGAGAACTAGATACTGAAGACTGGTGAGAGTACTGGTAGACAAAATACACTGAGATAAGCACTAACCATTATCTGTTTTTTGTTTTTTTTTCTCGCTAATTGAGATGTCTAGACACATTCAATTGAACATCAGCGAGATAAGAAAGTAGGCTGAACTATCTCTGTGGAGAATAGTGCACACTAATCCACTTACTGAGTCTGAAGGATTTTCATTCACCGTCCTAGAAACCGCTCGGCTTATCAAAATGTTTTCACATGCACATTTTGGCACTTTGTCTTTCAGGAACAATGGCATCCTGCGAATGGCCTTATGGCCTACAACAAAAAGCGACTCCAATCATTTCTCTTATTGTTCAAATAAGCTGGTGAGGATTGGTTGGGCTGAAAGCCATTTTTCCCTAAATAATATTTACTTTAACGTGTATTGATTGATGGTAAAAAATGGTTTTACAGTTTACAGTTTTTAACTTTTTATTCTGTTTTATTTCCTGAAGTTGAATTGAACATGTTGACCTTTAAATACTGAGCAAGCTGAAACAAAACAACATTTGATAATTTGCAAAAAAAACAAAAAAATCCAAACAAGGTTGATGGGAATATTGTTAGTTTTGCAGGTATTTGGTCATAAATCAAAGTGTTGGTCTAATTAAAATCTGCTGCTGGTGGCACTAAAGGAAAAGTCAGCGGCATACATCATCTGATTGTCTCTACCAAATTTTGTGCCATCTAGTAATGCTGAGATATGTCAAAGGATGAGTAAAGACTTTGACCTGCTGGTGGCAAGAGGATCACCAAAGTCAATATGACTCATCTACTGAGAACCATGGACGTGTGCACAACATTTTATGTCAATCTATAAAATAGTTTTACATATTTCACTAAAAGTCAAACATGTCTACCTGCTGGTGGCTGTAAAGGAAAAGTGAGGGAATCACCAAAGTAAGTATGATTCATCCTCTGGGAAGGTCTGTAAAAAATGCCCTTGCAGTTCATCCAATATTTGTTGAGGTATTTCAGTCTGGACCAAAGTGGTGGACACACTGAAAAGCTGACGCTGCAAATCTTGGAGCTGCTAGAAGAATAGAAGTAATGCTCCAACACATTCCAGCAGGCAGGAGAAAGCAGACCAATTTGTGAAGGTTTTGCAACTTATCCACCTGTTTGAACGAGCCTCTGCATGACTAAGAGGTCAGACAAATCAGCATCTGAGCAGACAGGAGCTAACTGTGGGAGGCTGCCAATCTGGCCCTCTCTCAGCACAGCCTCACACAACACAGGGAACAAGTTATAAAACCATCTCTATTATCATGTCAGGGATGCCAACATGGGCGGACAAGGACACCGCTGCTGTCACTCCACATCACGAAGTGAAGAGATAACCTTGGAGTTTTTGGCAGCAATGTTGAGTTCTGACTTCTCGTCTTGAAATGTGTTCTCCATGTTGTTCGGGGGCTTTCTGCCGGCTCGTATGAAATGTCACTATACGGCAGAGCTCAGCAAGGGTCGGGGAATTCATCGTGATGGAGAAACATGCAATCCTGAGAGATAGAGGGAAGACGCTGGTTCACAGATGGATCACGTGTTCGGTGCCGTGGCGCAAGGATGGAACATGTCGAACAGAGTGAGAACAGAAAGCGTCTGCAGTGAGATTTACACTTTTGGCTCAGGGGGTGCGACGGGATTCATCTACGTCTGTTTGTCTGCATAAGCCCTGAGTGATGCGCTTTAATTGCACTTAAGAGCACGAGAAACACACCGTTAAGAAGAGTTAAATAACAACAGTCACTCAAGGAGAGAATGCAGGAGGCAGGATGCAGACTAATGGATCTTTTATATATTTATAAGTGGAGAAATGAATAGAAGCCAGATATATCATTAAGACGGAGGTGTAAAATTGTTCGCATGGCTCCAATCACTTTGTTAATTTCATGAAGTCGACTGAAGCAAGAAGAAGCTATTACATCATGTCAGACTGAATCACATGCTTCATCTGAGCCTTTCTGAGCTGCACACACACACACACACACACACACACACACACACACACACACACACACACACACACAGAGTGATATGTAAAGAGGGTCTAGAGATGCAGGAGCATGCCCGGTGCATGCTCAGGGTTTGATTGTGGGACTCAGGGGTCAAAGGGTAACTAATTGCGGGACTCATGGAGGTCAGCGTCGGTGTGGCCTTCCGCCAGAGCACTGGAACACCACCTGAAGGTCTGTCAAGAAAGACAAATGAACTCCGACCTCCCCGCTGATGACATCGACCCCGGTCAGCATGCACACGCCATATCTTAATCTGGGTCGCCGATACGGGAGCGGAGCACCGCTGCCGGTCTAGACTCTACGTGCTGATGGAGCTTTTTCTGATGTTTACCCGTCTGGTCCCCTGTTCAGTTACTCATCAAATATCACATACAGAAAAAAAAAACTCATTCTCCACGAGGTCAAACTTGGCAACTGAAGCAGTGGTAGTGGTCCGTCGCTGCTTGTGTAAGATAAATCAAAGTTGTTGTCGGCCTCAGTGTGCACACAAATTGCTGGGAAAACAAAAGCGGAAAAGCCTGCTGGTCAATCTAACAATAGCATTCTTGTGCAAGCGGCTCGTTCTTTTTTAGAGACCCCATAAAGAGCTAAACTTAGCTCCGTCTTCAAACTCTTGGAATTCCACAAGAGCAACTCTCAGTTTTACACGGTGACTCCCTAAGCGGAGCGGAGCACGAGATGGTTATCATTTTTCAACAGTCAATAATTAGCTGACTCCCTAATCAGCTGTTTGTGCGGCGTGCCTGTCCATGCCTTCTCATTTAGCCGTGTCGCTGCAGACGACGGGGCTTTTACCTGCGATGCCATCAGCAGTTAATCCACCGCCTGAACCACACTGATAGCTGACTCCAGTGTCTGGAATGTACTCGCAGTTGAGTGCCATAAAAGCATTTAACAGGTCTACTGTGTGTGTGTGTGTGTGAGAGAGAGAGAGTGTGTGTGTGCCATCCTGTTGTATAGAACTAACAAATACTTGTGATGGATGGATTAAACCACATGACAACTCCAGGATGACGGAAAAAGTATTGTGATGGAGGTCTAGGGATCATCCAGAGAAAAGGAGTGTCTCACTTTCATGATTAACAAAATGTGAAAAAGGATTTCCCTTCCTAAACAGAGACTACAATCATGCGAGGCTGCCAGCCAAAGGGACACAGCCAGATGGGACGTCTCCCTCTCTCCTCCTGCTGCACTGTTTTGGAGACAAAAATGACCCAGACCTGTGTCAACAGCTGGGAAAATCATCCCTGGCTGTGCTTTGTGAAAGTGATAAAAATAACACCACGCAGGGTCCCGCTGTGGGTTACGCCCTGAACAGGTCTGTTTTTCCTGGCCGGGAGGGTCACTGTCAGGCAGAGCTGGACCTCCAGCCAACACACATCAAGGCAGCACTTTCCTAGCCACCATTTTCGCCCCTGTCTTTTCCTGTTTTGACAGGAAACAGGAGATGATAACATAGTCGCACAAACAAGCAGAGACTGCCTCTGACCTGCTGCCGTGCCGTCCTCGCGTGGCGGCCTGTGTGTCCAAACACACAAAATAACACGCTCACTGTCTAGTGCAAACATAGACACAAGGCCAGTGTGACGCACACACACCTGACGCACACGCGCGTCACTCACACACCTGTCTTCATGCCAAGCTTGAATAACCTCTCCAGAACCTGGCACCGTCTTGTGTGTGTGGAGCACTTCCTGGCCGGCTCCCAGCAGCGTGCCAGCACGGCGTCACACAAAGGAGCGCAATAAAACAGGCCGCCAAAGTCATGGACATGGGACTGAAGGAGGAGAGATGAAAGCCGCGGTCGCCACGGGGAGCCAAACATGTGCTGCGGAGGTGAGGCGAGGAGCAACGTCAGCATCTAACAGAGAGAGAGGAAGGGAGGCATCGGGGGCCAGGGGAGGTGTGTGACGGGTGTCGTCTCTTGTCCAAGGCTCTTTTTGGAATGTGAGCCTTTTATGTTGTCAGGAAGCACACCACGGTGAGACACAACAAGTGGAGTGACGGGGCCATTAGAACGGCTTTGTTGATGGTGAGAGAAGCTCAAAGGGACGGGACACTTTGATTGCCCTCTCTGATCCCCCCACTAGCCTTTGTTTATGAGCTAATTAAGCATTGTTGAGCGACTGCAGGAGCCTCGAGCCCTCCATCCCTGTAGCGCCACCATGACTTTCAATGGCTACTGTAGGGCTTTTATAGCACGCTCTATAACTTAACAACTCGGGCAGGAATCACTTTCTCAACTGCTCCCTCGTATGGGAACCAGCCTCTGATGAGACAGTAGATGCATGCATGTACAGGAAGTGCACAAAAGCGATGGAGGCGCACAAAATGAGGTATAGTCGCTCAGGTCAAATCCAGTTCAAACATGGTCTCCAGTGACCGCTTCTGTGGGAGTTCAAGTGTGCCCCAGATTCACCCCTCCATTGGACGCTGCAGCCCAAACAGCCTCTCCCTCACAAAGAGATGAAGACATAAATGCCCAGCGTGGGACGAGGGGGAGGCCGAGGGGTCAGCGGGTGGACAGAAAAGGGAGGGGGGGTGGGGACGTCTCTCTAGATGGATGTGGTAATGACCGCGGTGAATACGTGTTGGTGAAGGAATGCTCACACAGACGGAAGGACGGGTTTATAAAAATTGAACACATATGTTCACGGATGCATTTACCTGGGTCGCAGAGAGGTCAGGAACAGCACGTGAAGAGGAAAATAAGGGAAGGGAGAAAATCACATATGTGCATTTACAACTTAAACGAAGAGTAAGAGTCACAAGAAGAGATTAATAAGAGATGTTGAGTGTATAAATCACTTCTTAACAGCTCATGAACTCAAGTCAAATGTCAGCTTTGCATTGTATGAATAGGACATTCAACACACCACCCAACCTGTAAAACACTGTGTGTAAATAAAACCACCACATTTAAGTTTGACCACATAATAGTTTTACAGCCGGTTAGCTGTCTGGACTTGCAGTGGACATGAGGATGACCCTGCCTTTTTTTGGCTCTCATGGGCTGCTGAGTTAAGGGTCAGAGGACTGAACAGCAGCGTCCACTCCTGCTCCCAACAGTAAAGCTGTGCAGGAATTCACCAAAGCCAAAGACGCAGGTGTGCTCCCCGAGAGCTTCCCTCCTCTTCAGGGCCATCTGAGGGAGGGAAGCATTTCCTTGTTGCACAGACACGTTCAAAGGCATTCCAGCAACCTTTCTGTTTGATGCATACATTTAGAGCAGTAAACAATGGCCACTATCAATCATGTTAGATTTAGCCACAGCACAACAACACCAGCATGTTGGAGGAAAATGCTAAACACAAGCAAAAGGCCAAGACAATCTAACGAGACTCAGTTAGGCCAATGAATAAACCTATACACATATACTTGTCCACACTTTCTCACAGGCTTGTTCTCACACTCGGCCTGGGAGTCAGGCACTTATCTGGGGGGCCCGCACGGTGAGGCCCAACAGCGGGTTCCCCCGAACAGCGAGGATATCTGGGCTTTTATAGGCGACGTCGAGCTGATACTGAGAAGCAAACGCAGAGGATGGAGAGGCAGTTTGGGACTCGTAAACAGGGAGGTTTAAGTTTAAGTGTCCGACACACACGAAGGAGATAAAACAGCCCAGAGCTCTTCAGCAGAGAGAGTGACATCATAAAATAGAGCGGCCGTAACAAGAGGGGAAGCATAAAGGACGGATCTATTAATGGGAGTGGGTTCATGGGAGAGAGGCAGGGGAAGGTTTACTCCACAGGCATCCGCTGGGAGTCATGACAAGCTCAAGATGGCACCATTTTTCAAGACAGCATATCTCTGCTGATGTGAATATAAATTTAATTACCCTCATTTAGCATTTTTTTTCTGAACACCAGTGACCTCCAAAGTAAATCTGTTTACTGTAATAGTGTGTGAAAACGCCAGCCAAGTTCACCGGGGCACAAAAAATAGTGCCAGTTATGAGAAACTCAGCTTTGCTTTGCAGCAGTTTCTCAAAGTTCAATGCACAATACAACATTTTTATCAAAGCATCTTTATTTCTCTGGTGCAGCTTATCTGATTAACTTAGTGGATGAGACAGAAAATGTGAAGGCAGGCCGTTAAGTATCAGTACTTGAGGGTAAAGTAACAGTAGTGGAGCAAAGATGGGATGAAAATCGATCAGTTTTTTATTGATACTGTTAAGTCAAGCACAAAGCGCAGCGTATCTTTGAAAGCTTCTCAAACGTTTTTACCAAAAGTGCAAAAATCTAAGAAAAAGACCTCACCTGCCAATCAAACACAAACATCGCTGCTACTGTATCTTCATTGACTTCTTTCTGGTGAAAATCCATTATGAAAATCCATAAAGCTGAGGCTGACCTTTTCACTGTTCCGCCTATTGAGAAATTCTGCGACACAGTTTTCCTTGGGAATAAAAGCAACTTTGCTGCCATTTTGCAGAATGCATTGCTACGCTGTTTCCTCTAAAATGTCAGCAGGCAAATTGCTAAGTCAAGTCATTCAATAATGAAAGAAAAATGCGCACTGGAACACACATTTCCACTACATCTTTGAATCTGCTCCCTCTGGTGACAGGAGGGACACATGCTTATGTTCAAATCTGAGGTTGCGGATATTTATTAGACGATAACGATACAGGCCAATTATCAAATATAATAATAACTTACTGAAGTGTAGCTTAACAGTATGATAAATGTTAGGTCCTGATATAAGCACCAAAGTATCAGCAATTCAAAAAAACAGCAGGGCTAAAATCAGAGCTAAGGAGAGCTTGTATTCTCATCATATTACCCATAAGCCCACCAAGCACCGGAGTAATAGCACTGGCCAGTCACCTTCTCCATCACCTTCTCCATTAACCAGACCACCACCGGGCCTGTGTTTTGGAATGAGGATAAAACGCTGGCTGTAATAATGCAATCATAAATTGGTAGCAGTTAAGTTCAGAAAGATGGATGACTTCTGTGGCAAAGTGGAAAGGATGGAGGGACTCTGAATGTGCTTCATCTCTTTCTTTTTCCTCTGGTACTTACACGCACATTCGCACATCATCAATACACACACTCATCCTCGCTCCCAGAGCTGGACACTCAAGCATGAAATGAACATGAGCAGCATGAACTTTGACTGGCATTTTCACACTGCGCCAGGATTTATAGAGCACTATATACGTATCAGAATGAGCTCCTGACAATAAAGAATGGCCCGACGCGTAGCGGGGGAGCCCGGCAAGAGGAGTTAACACGAGCCATCGAACAATCACAACACAACCCATCACAATCCATCTACTATTACACAAACACAAATAGAATCACACAGAGATGCATGCATACTGTCACCCAGAGACATATATAGAAATATGGCATGAAAGCACTCTGGTGCACTCACATAGCAGCTGCACACCAATACCACACTTTACTACTGTTGGTCACTGAGAGGCTCCTCTGGGAGGTTCGCTTTAAAGAAATATCAAACTGCACCCAGTAGTTCCGACAAACCCCCCCCCCCCCCAACAAAACAGCTCAATAAAAATGTAATTGTTGAGGAAGCGTATGAGGAGCTTCTATGGAGTTCAGAGACATCCATGAACGATGACTTACCAGGGTTAAAAGCTTTGCAATTGTGCTTATAAACTAACAAAATGTGTTGCAAAAGCTGCTCTAATCTATATTTTAGCATTAACAATGGATGAAGTTACCATCAATGAGTAAGGTGAAAGGAGTTGTTCATACTGAAGAACCCATAGAGAATGATCACAGCCCAAAAACCAAGCAGCATTTAGCAGCTGAAGCATATTTCCCTCAGGAACTGGTAGAGACCAAAACAGAGATGAATGAATAATAATCGTGTTCCATGTGCTTGATGTGTAAGAATCAGTGAATGCAGGTTTAAGGTCTTTGTTTGACATGCAGATATAAGTTTATAGATCATTTTGTATATAATTTTGGCAGAATTTGCTAATTGTACACACAAATAATGCAAACAATCAATTCTGCAAATCACCCGGCATCATCCATTCAGTATTTAAACAAACCTTCAAGCCTTGCACTAAAATTCTGTATATAGTCAATCATTTTTTTGTTTATTTCACTTTGCACAACTTGGAAGAAAAATTACAATTCCTGCAATAAAAAGGAAGTGCCTCGCTTCTGGCACTTTCACAATGGCCGTTCAGAAAGGGGGTCACTCACTGCCTGTAAGCATTTATCACAGATTTTATAAACCTGCTGCTCTCTTAAATCAACATCCAACGCTCAACATCTGCCAAAGAGGAAAACAAACAAGGCGATGTCAGGTCCAACTTCGGCACCCACTCGGCTGATCCACTGTTTGCTGTGAGCGAGGGAGCCACGCCCAAACAGCCCGGAGTTTGCTGTCTGCATATCCATCTTGGCAAAGGATACACAGCGCTGGCATTCTCTTTCAGCACACTGCTATAAGCCAGGCGATTTGTCTGCTACCACAAGGCCTGCTGTCAATTGAGCACGTTTTATGGAGCCAGCAGGAGATTACCTCCAACTCAGTGCTCCTCAATGTCTGTGCACCGCCTTGAAAATTTATCTCAACAACTATGTTTTTCCAATACTCTGAATCAGACTCAATAATGGACCGCGGTCCGCCTGGATCGAGCACGTCTCACTTCACCGTGACATATGGAGCCGGGCCGACACACAGAGCCCTGAGATAGCATAGTACAAACACACACACGCTCAGAGACACACGCACACACATGAGCGGCTGGCCTGAAATTAACAAGTCAAACTGATTAATTCCCACTGGTTGCACATCTTGTTGCGTTTGTGTTCTTTGCTCATTGACATTTCTGCCTTTGTTTCTCCGTTCTCATGCTCTGCAGACCTGTGCTGTGCCGTAACACATCGCCCTGTCAGCCCAGACTGCACAGCCATTGTTTCACTTCAGTCTGGCTCATTGTAACACATGATCCTTCGGCAAACAGCAGCAAACCCTCTCAGACAAGTGCTATTATGCGCCGCAATCATTCCTCAAACACACCAACAATGAGGAACAGCTAAATAATATAGGTGCTGTCACAATCCCCGCATTACCTGCTGCTTTAATTCTGTCAAAATGATCGTTAATAAATCAAAACAGGATGCCGGCCTCAGCTCCCATTGCGTGACTGAGTTGAGTCTGAATTAAATACACACCTATATTTACCATGAATGTATGTATTTATGTAGCATAAGTATTGTTGCACTAACTCATGACCACTCATATCAAATTTGTGCAATGCTCACAAGCGGTTTGTGAAGAACCCATAGTGTTTAAGCAAAGCTACCATTTCTTTGTTCAGAATAAAGCTCTGTCTAAATGCATCAGGCCATCTCACATTTAAGAGAAGATTTAAGAAAAGCTAAGACAGTCAACCAAGCGTGAAGATTCTTGTCCTCTGCTAGCTTATTGCCTTCTCACCAGCTCATTATGAGGTAATGCTGCAGCCGGTCTCCTCACTCACGCACTTTGATTGAACGTCTGTACTGAATAGCTGTTAAGGATAATAGGTCGGTTTTACATATTTGACTTTAGTGAATGAGAGAGGGACTGCAGTCTTTACAATAACTGAAGGCAGCAGAGTAAATTCCCAGGTCTAAGCAGCTCTAAATAGCTCCTCACCCCTTGACAGGTAACCGAGGGAACATCTGGACGGCTCTCTGCAGACATTACAGTGGCAGGCAGCCGCTCCAGAAAAGGGGCCAGATGGCCAGAAGAGGACACATTCAGGTAAACTCTGTCCATATGTGTGAGTGTGTCTGAGCTCACGCATGACTTCACCTGTGTGCACGTGCCTGTGTGTGTAGATTACAGTATGTGTGTGTGTGAGTAGTCAGGAGCTCAGACCTCAGGAATGGCAGATATTCCAGGTGGAGAATTCCTCATCCTCCACCAACAGATTCCTTCACTATCCTCCTGATGAAAGGTGACGAGCATCAGCCTTACTACAGCTCACTTTCCATCCAGACCCATCAGCCTTTGCATCTGCGCACCCTGAACCCATTTCCCACACTCCGCCTCGCAGCAATTTACCTTCGCGACTGTGATAAGTAGCCGACTGGGCGGCTACAATTGGGGTCAATTCACTCTCAGCTCACCAAATTAAAGATGTAAAGTGAAACTGCAGCAGACGGAGTGAAGATGTGGTCTTCATTCCAGAGCCGCCCGAAGGTTAGGAAAAAAGGGTTTTGTCCAGTGAAAGTCAGCTACTATGAAAAGCAGGACCAGCTGTGAAAATGTGGGAGCAGGAAAGTGAAGGAGAAACTCTTTACGCTCCCTTAACTACTGACAGAGTTGTTCCACATATAAAACACTGCGGCTGCAATGTGCCGCTTCAAAGTGGTGATAAAGGCTGGAGAATAAAGGGAAGGAAGGAATTTTCTTTAAAGACGACAATAAAGTGAACTAACTGAGTCTTTCCTTCTAAGCCATTGTGTGTCCACTGTACTGTAACACTGTACAGATTTTGAATCCTATGATGCCCATTTTTCTAACAAAAGAAGCCAACATTTTAAAATGTTAAATGACAAACTTTGACTAAATAAAAAACAGTCTGGTAAAATGTGATTTAAATCAAGAACTATCTCGTGAAAGACTAACTAAATAAAAATATGAATCCAGCCAGACATTTGATCCCACAGCACAGTTTTGAATACAAGGACATACCAAAAAAAAGTACTGAAGTTCAATGCCTGGCCTTAACAGAGAGTATAAAGGAAGTGAACACAATGAATGCAAATTTGTCACATGAAGAGGTGGCTGACAGCTGCTGAAAGAGTGAATGAATGAAGCTGTGGAAACTTGAGGTGAAGTGGCAGAGAACAGCTGCCTGCTGCTCAGGCTCGCAGATACAGTGCAGCACGGTAGCGCCATGACTGATGTCTGTGGTCTCTGCACCGCTTGACACCAGATTATTGCTCTGCGGTTTAATACAGCCACATGCCATAAAGCAGAAGTCACAGTGCATGCAGGGATGAAGCGGGGCGACGGCTCAGCCCAGTCTCCTCTGTTCTCCCCTCTCGTCTCTCATCTCCTCCCAGGCTCTCTGGAGTGCATGCACTGCTGAGCAGGCACACAGGCACGCAACACACACATCACAGAGAGCCTCGGGGGCTCAGGTGCTTAGAGGTGAATAGAATAATATGGTCATGCTCTGTTTTAACTCGACGTTAGCTCAGGTTTCACAACCGGAGGGGTTTTTTCACACAGTCTTTTTCTTTCTATCCGTCCCCCTCCATCCGTCTGCCAGTCACTCTGTCCTGTCATCTGCCCTCCTGCAGCGAACCTGGCAGCGTACACCTGTTCCAGCCCAGGTCAGCCCCCTGAAACCCTAACCCATCATAAAGACTGGGAGAGCTGACAGAGGAGTCAGAGGTCAATCAACAAAGGAGAGGTAACACTCCCCCTGACTTGCCTGGGAAACAGTAGCCAGGTAAGTAGACCTGCAGCCATTGACCAGCACCCACTTCTTCACTGTCTCTACTGAACCATGTCTCTTACACTGACTTGCAAACACACACTCATCTATGCACAGTGCTGTTATCAACAGAGCAATGTTCCTGCAGGCTCCTTGGCTGAGGCAACCGAACACTGCAATCCTTCTTTCTTTGGCAGTTATACAAAACCATAAGTGGAGAAACAGGCACAGAATGCATTAGGAACATAGGTGGAAAGCAATTAATACATGAGATTTGTATACATTCGCACAAATGACTGTGTAGAAAGGAGTGTTTATTTCACACAAAACAAAGTCAAACAAACTCAGGTCATACAATGTCACTGACTCTGGGGTCAGGAAACATTTGTTGCATGACGTAGGGCTGATTAATTTCCTTTCTTCAGTGCTTCAGGAAACAAAAACTGATTTGTAACACTTAAATGGATTCGCTAACAAATCTGCACTTAAAGTGGATCAAGGGTCAAATGAGGAACAAAGCAGAGGCAAATCAAACACGAATCCCAATGAGTCATTTGTGAAAATTAGCGGCGCCATAATTTATGAATTCAACATGAAAAAAACTGGCAAAAGGCCTTATGGAACAAATTAATTCCCGCAGTCGCATTCACAGTCACACTCACACACACACCATCCATAACCGGCTTGGACACATTGCGCATACATCAGCAGTGTGCTGCATTCATCATTAGCTGCTGGTTTGCTCATTCTCTGCCACCAAAAATTAACTTCCTTATACCTTGATCGCCATAGTGACCCAGTTAGCTTTTGATCCTAAATTCAGTTCCCCCATATCCAGAGGGCAAAGGTCATCAAGAGGTAAAACCTGGCAACTGACCTCCACCTCCAACAGCTCAACTTAATCCAAACCTTCAAGCCCCCACAGCCCTGCAGGACGCTCTCTGTTAATCAGTCAGTGTACTCACAAGGTCCGAGGCTGCTTGTACATTCATAGGCCTCAGTATTTATGAGCGCGTGTGAGCAGTGCTGACTTTATCACTGACCTCGAGTCTCTGCAACATACCAAACGCCAACGTATCTGCTCGAGAATGGAACGGAAAAGACTTCGCATATTTCAAAGCTCTAACCTTTAATTTTATCAGTAACAGTACATATATGTACATTAAATCCTCTGAGGGAAACAAACACAAATAATAGCTTAACACATTGGTAAATATGTTCATTTCCTTTCCTGCAGTTGGAGCTAGATGAGAAGATTGATTCCACTGTCATGTATGTAAGCTGGATATGAGGCCAGCAGCAGCACTGTAACATGCAGCTTTTACACGTTGGCTTTTTGGATAGTAGTAAATAGTTTTGTACACTTCTAACTTATCTTCAAGGATTCTTTAAGCCTGAGCAACGATGCGCCTCCTCACATATTCCATGGACATAATCCAGTCTTTTCTGGCTTCTCCCTGAATGTCATCTCCCTCATGGATCAGCGAATACAATTAAGGTTAGCCTTTTCCAAAAAGGATATCAAGTGACTGAGCTCCTGTCTAAACTGTGACTGAGGGGCTCGAGCTGCTGCAGTCTGGCTAGGGGCAAAGAATCATAGTCCTCATAGGTCACGGTGACTCGGGGCTACTGGCTCCATCGTTGGCCTATTGTTGTCACTGACACTCAACTTTTTCATGAGACAGTTGATGGCACAGACACAGAAAACACTGTCCTCTCATTTCATCCCATCAGCACACACACAAACAAAATATGAAGTATCCCTTTCAGGGCACCTACTTAACAGTTTGCATTTATGAGCTGAGGTTGGCTCTAATCCAGCTGCTGGTGTTGGCAGAGCCTCTGATTACGGTAAGAAGCTAATTGGTGTCTTTGAAGATGAGGTTTAAGTGATCATCTTTCTTGATATCACACCTCACCTAGCCACTGTGTCCAGCCACAATAAGCACAGTCTACAATTATCGAATCCAGACTGTCTCCTGTTCACTATTGAAGTCCCGTGAGTTCCCTGAAGTTTTAATTATGTAAATGAAATAGGTGAATTCCCTTGATTAGAGCAAGTCTGGAGGTTGTCAGGGTCTGCACGGTCTCTGCCTGTCCTTTTAGCAAAGGGCATTTTCTCCCAGGGTTTTTAAAATCATCTTCTGAATAACATAAAATGTGCCAAGGCGGCTGAAAGTTAAGGGAGGTAGCTCAAGGACATAATTCCAGCAAAGTTAATTTGGGGTTGAGGCCTTCAACACAATGTCATAAAATATTTATAATTAGTGAATCACTGCAAATGATGTGTATAAAGGGCCATATAGTTTCAGGCGCAGTTTAAATAGTTTCAAAAAGTTGTCACATGCAAACTAAAGACACCGCACACTCTTGAAATAAAGCAGGCACTTGGAGACAGGAAGCATGAAAAATGTCTAATTGCTGCCAGTGGAGGTGGACGCGTAAAGAAATAATTTGTCATCTTGAGTTTTCTAATCCTGGCCAAGTGGTTTCTGTGCAAACATAAGACTGTGTTATTGCCAGGGTTCACCTCCACCTCCAGGCTACAGTGAGGATTTAAAGCCATAAATGTCTCACAGGACATAGTGTGAGCAGCTTCCTTTAGACCCAAACAGGAAAACACAAAAGCTGTCTGGGAGGCTTCAGCGCATGTGAACAGTGAACTTTCCCTCTAGTCGGCTTCATGTATAAAAACACACTCGCTCTACCCAAACACTCTTCCTTGAATTTTTATCCACTCGCTACTACCACTGTATTCAAACAATAAGTCTACAGGCCGGGTGAGGGGGGAGAGCCATGTCTGGGGACCAAGCTGACTTCCTCTTCACAAAAAAAAAAAAAAAAAACGGGACGGCGGGCGGATGGGGCGGGAGGGGAAGTGCGACCTCGGGTAAACAGTCTCCGCTCTCGTTTTTCCCATGACAACCGCAGACACAACACTGGCCGGACCCCTCAGCAGGTAGCGTGATCCCAGACTCACCAACAGGCCACCTGAATCACCCCGTTGACCTTATTCCCTCCGTGGAGGAAGCAATTTGGAAGCGATCATCCATAACCACGTCCATCCTATGAGGCCCAACAGGTGGGCTGCTCCGACTCGCAAAGACAATGGCTTTATTATCCTTGAGCTGAGGCAGCCCATACCATAACCCTGGTACAATAAGAGCAGCCATTACTGTTTGCCACCCCAGAATTAAGGCCCAATTTAGCCATCAACAAGTGCAAAATAGGGGGGAAATGGCCAAGACCCTTCTCTCTCTACAACACAGAGCACCTGGTGACGGCCGCAAAGGACTGCTGGAGGGTCCCACAGTAAAAAGGGGAGGTCAGTTCCCATGGCAGATAAAGGCAGTTATGGGTAGGCTTAATGTGTTTGCGGGGTGGACTTACCTGATACCTGAACATAGATCTGATATGCTCAGAACAAAGATTAGACCACACATGCAGATGTCTCAAACAAGGAGCCCAGGTGCTTCAGAAATGCCCCCTTGTCCCTTGTCTACCTGTCCCCGCATGAACATCGGGTGCTGTGGGATTCGGGGTGAACCTGGAAGAGCTGTAACCCAACCTGACTTTGGGACTCTCTCTCTAAAACAGGACAACAAAGGAGAACCGACCCGAGGGGGCAAACCCAGCCCGTCACAACAACAGCAGTCTCAGGGCCTATATTTAACAGCGGTGGGAATTGTGGGAGCAGCCACACAGGAACACTTTCAATGCGCGGCGAAGGTCGACTGGGACTTTAACTTCCTCCTCAGTCTCCAACGTGAGCGGCTCGCTCATTTCAACTGCCTCGACCCCCACAACCCACACACACACATACACACACCCAACAGCAAAATAAAGAGATAAGCATTGTTTGGCTAAACAATGGGCCACTTTCAAAGTCTCAAAAGCTTCCATTTTCACATCCAAGGCCGGCATTTGAAGTCAAACATGCAATAAACAACTTTACAAGTGCATGGTGAGAGCTTTCTGGGTACTATTATAAACCAGTGAGAGGGTCAGATTTCATTGTCCACAGATATGAGTGTTAAGAGCAGGTGCAGGTGTGCCAGAAAGCCATCAGTGATAAGACTTTTTGAAACTGATTTGAACGTTTATAAAAACAAGAAATACTGTGAACATTCATGCAACAAGGTGATCACAGTGTAAACTGCACCATACTTTGACTTTGAGATAACTGAATTTGACATTTAAAAAAGTGTGACCAAAATGTTTGTTAAACCAACCTTGAGTGAATTTTGATCTGCCAGAGCCAAGGCTTGCTTCTTCAGCTCTGTGACTTTCTGCTGACATTGCTGGCAAAAGCCTCCCTTCTCCTCCGACTCGGAGATGGGAACCGACCCGGCGCCCTCGGGAGGAGGCCGGCTGCTGCACCGCGCGTCCTCCGCTGAGTGAAGCCTTTTCCTGGGGGTCACCGGAGACTCCGCACTCGGACATCCCTCCACCTTCAGCATGAGGGGGGAAGAAAATGTTTGGTTAACTTTGCATTAGAAGAACGACAACAGGTCTCGCCTCCAGCGCGCGCGCAGGTGAAATGAGTGAACACACCTGTCCAGGTGCGCACCCGGGAGATGCCAGCTGTGTAGGAAACAAACCTGCGTACACTCTGAGTCATGCGCACTGAGACACTTACAGTGTTGGGGTCTCTTCCATCAGGAGCTGCTTTGCATGAGCTCATTCTCCCACATCAAAAGTTTCACCTTCAGGACGTCCTCTTCAAACACCAGACTCAAAGGTTTCGACTGTGCACAACAGCAGAGCCATAGGCTGGACCGCAGACCCGGCTGACGGTTACCGGTCATATGTCTGTACCGAACCGGGAGCCGCGGATCCAAGGCAGCTGATGAGTGTGAGCCATAAGTTTGCAGCGGAGGAGTTTTGGGACCGGCGCCGTGCGTAAAGAGGCGGCGTCAGTGTTGGAGTGGGAGGGCTGGAGGGAACTTTTCCTGAGCAGGGGGGGGGGCTGTGAGAGGGTCCAGGGCTGGCATTATGCCACAGACCACTTTGACTTGTCTGTGTAGTGATCAGTGATATGTTATTCCACTAATGTAACCCCACAATATAAACCTCCCTCTCTCGTTTCCCTGTGCTCTGATGCTGGGAAAATCTCCCAATTTCAGCTCTGAATTGAAGCCATATGATGCTGAGACTGAGTAAAACATTCAAAGCCCAGACTACATGTTTTCATGGCTTCATCCTCCCATTAAATAATAATATTGTGGATGCATTATTTTAAACAATAAATCCTGCCTGAAAAATTTCTTCTAAATACTTTTTGATTGGATTTAAAGTAAAGTTTTGTGAGTTTGGCTGCAAATCCAGAGTTTATACTGTGGATCAGGAGGTTAATGGGAAACTTAAATTCTGAACTTACTTATCCTCAAATAAGATCATAAGGCTGGCATCATCATCTGATCGCTGTCACACAGTGTAGGGTGGTTAAATTAAATTCAGGTTTTTTTCCGTATAAACAATCTATTTATGTGTTGATTAATCCATCAGGTGGTTTAGAGAATACAACAGAACAGATCATTTCTATCATTGTGTCTCTGTTTCAGCTTCAGGGCACATCAGCATCTGTTGCCTCTCCATCCAGGCGCAGGACTGTCTGTGTGTGTGTTGTTGGTGTCTGGCGCCATCCTCTGGCCAAAATACAGAACAGCATCTCTCTAACTGTTAGGGGTGGGGGTACTAAGATTAAATATTTAATTGGTAAACTCTAAATATTTCATGCGGGTGATGTAAGCGACAGTGGCCACACGCATTTCTCCTTTTTCCTGCCCTCAGACGACCTATTTATGGAAGCACACTGTCTTTTGTCTCCTGGTTGTACAACTCATGCCAAATTAAAGACAACGTGATGGAGTGAATTGACAAGAATATAGTCAAAAACATTTTTTTTCATTCTCATGTAAAGCTGCTTTCAAGTTGGGCTGCACATTTCTCGAGGCTGCAGAAGATTTTTGAAACAGAAAAATAATCTTATAATCAGTCATTATAAACCTTCAGATAATCCACAAAAGCTCCCAATATAAGTTATCAGCCTTATTTAAATTAAAGTGTTAATTGAGACCGGCCTCTAATTTAATTATCCTCTTTCTATCAAAGCTAGAGGAGGGTTTTTTTGGCCACTATCTCTAGGGGGAAATTAGTTTAAAAGAATAAAAGTTGATTGCAGGCAAAGATGCTTTTATTTGCATAATAATTAAGTAAAAGTGTTCAAAAAGTCATACTGACGATGAGTGAGATCCAAGGATGGGTTTGAGGGAGGATGGAGGATGCTGATCCAGATCCTGAATCCCGGACAGGAGCTCTCACATCAACTGTCTGTCTCATCATTTATTTCATGTGTGATATGACACAAGCGTGAGATCATCCCTTTAAAAATAACCCGTGTTTCATTCATCACTTCAGGACAATCTTACCTTTGTTTTCCTCTTCAGCAGGTGACTTGTGAACCCGAATATGATGTCGGAGTCAACGAAGATGGTCCCCAGGTCTATGACGCCGGGGCCGGGCTGCGCAGCTCCGGGAGAGCCCGGTGAGTTTGGCAAAGCCATGTGGGCTGCGAGTGTCTCCTAGAAAATACTCCACTCCTCTGGAAGCCTATCTGATCTGTACATCCATCTAATGCACGTCTCTCGTAGCCTCCAGAAAGACCCGCAAGCCCCTTTAATCCGGACATCCAGTGACTCACGGTGAGCGCGCGCACGTGTGCGTAAAACAGCCTCTCAGGTTTACAGTAGTCCGACAAGACAATGAAGGGACGCAATCCATCTGGCGAGCAACATAGAGCAGGGTTCAGGTCCAGGAAACAGGTCTGAAGCCCCTCTGGAGCTGCAGGTCTGATCTGCGCTGCAGGTCTGAGGAGTGGAGGAGCACCTTGTGCGTCTCCTGCGCTCTCCTCTCCAGCCTCTCTGTCTCTCTCTCTCCCCCCAGATCACTCTTCAGTCAGTCAGTCAGTCGTCCTCTCTGTCTCTCTCTCTCTCTCTCTCTCTGTCTCTCTCTCTCCCTCTCTCTCTCTCTCTCCCTTTCTCTCTCTTCTCTCTCTCTCACTCACCCTCCGCTCTCTCTCTCCCCCCTCTCTCACTATCTCTCTCCGCACCCCCCCTTTGTCACTCACCCCCTCTCCCTCCCTCTCTCTGTCACTCACCCCCTTCCTCTCTCTCTCTCTCAGCCCCCCTGTCAGACGGTGATGACCTGCTCTCCCACCCGATTTGCTGGTGCGTCAAGAAGATGGAAAGCGCGCTGACAATCCTGGCCATAACCCCTAACGACAGACCCCCTGTAATATTCCTATAATATTCATGTAGGGACTGGCAGTGTGTCTGTGTCACGCAGTAATGACCTCATCACGGCTTACTTTATGGTACTTCTCTCCTATATAACACCCCTGTAGGATGTGCTGCATATATGTGGTTATAGTGTTGCTGTAGAATCACTGTACTTGTGACGAGAGAATATCAAATATGAGTCACTTTGAATGTTACTTACTGTGGAGATGAAGCTCAGATCAATCAAAATTTGCTTTAAGATATTGAACTTAATAATACTGAATAAAAGTCTTGTCTGACCTCTGAACACCTGCATGATTTAAGGTGTTTATAGCTGCTGATACTAAATAATGCATCTGATGACGAAAAGTCAGTAAGATCTCTTGATTGCTAATCAATAGTCAATGAATAGCCTGCACGATTTCTAGCAGGCCAAGGCTAGTTATCCCACAGATTGAATGGTAGAGGCCAGCAGGTTAGCTGTGGTTCAGGGGAGACATTATGTCGATGTAATTAGGCTGACTGTGCACAATTAAAGGCAGTGTGGACATACAGAGTCTGTTTTTAATCCAGTTTAAAGCAGAGCTCACAGAGCAGGTTGACAGCTCAGTTTGAATTTGTGCATTTGAAGCAGTTCCTCCTGAAGCTGGACAGCAGACTGTAGTGATGATACTATCCACACGGAGCTGCTGCACTCACAGTGAACAGTGGGACTGAGCGGCAGCATCCATGGTGATTTCACTCAGATGTTATTCACAGCTGGACGCTCCGTTCACAATTAGAGATCAAATCAAAACTGTATGAATCAGTGTCTAGTTGGTTCAGTGGGTTTAGATTAAAGGCATAGTTCTGTGATTTAGATGCATGCAGGAGACAGTGCCTGGTGTGGGTTACAGTTCCCATAATGCAACATGCTTCCCCTGCTTGCTCTGCCCTCATATCTTACCTTATTTTGTGAAACAGGCCTTCTGTTAAAAATCTATCTACCTATCTATCTATCTATCTATCTATCTATCGATCTATCTATCTATCTATCTATCTATCTATCTAGCTATCTATCTATCTATCCATTGATTGATCTATCTATTGATTGATCTACTTCTGATTTAGCCCATTGGTTTCCAGGTTGGTTTCAGATGACTGTCAAAGAAGTTTTATTTAAACTGTAATTCATGAAGGAAAGAGTGTAATAATTTATTTAATCAGATCCATTTTTCAAAACTTCCAAGTTGCAGGTCAATGGGACAAAAAGGGGGGAAAAAAGTTTGGCGGCCTTTTTTTTTTTAGAAGTTTGGATTTTTCAGCAGGTCAGAGATGATTAAAAAAAGCAAAAATTTAGGACTCTCATGCAACAATGATGCTTCGACAGCTAAGCAGAGGGGGGTAAATAATAAATATTCTAGGGATGAATAAATTATTTTTGATCCTTCACAAACACCTTGCAAACCATGAGACTCGTGACCCCACAGGAATAATCACACACACACACACACACACACACACACACACACACACACACACACACACACACACACACACACACACACACACACACACACTTTTTGGTGGCAGGGGGAGGCAGGGGTTGTTAGCAAACCGATAATTACAATCCATAGTAAAGANCACACACACACACACACACACACACACACACACACACACACACACACACACACACACACACACACACACACACACACACACACACACACACACACACACACTTTTTGGTGGCAGGGGGAGGCAGGGGTTGTTAGCAAACCGATAATTACAATCCATAGTAAAGATGATTTACCACGTCCGTCACCCAGCTCTCCCCTCTGGAGGAGGTCTGGGCTGGGTGTCCTCCCCAGTTGCTGATGAAATCCTGAGGACGGAGGGGAGGGAGGGGGGGGTCCCCTGGGACTGCATGTGCTGCTACATCTGCTGCCCTCGTGCACACACAGGGAAATCGCTCTGGGCATCTCATTAATGCCTCTCTCCTATGTCTTATCCCCTTGCCTGTGAGACCTCTGCAGCTTCTCCCGGCGCACGGTCAGGCTTTGTGAGAAACGTTTAGCAAATATTGATAGTTCTTGGCGCATGGAGGAGATCAAAGGAGGGAAAAAGGAGAAGGGGGCTGTCTGAAAGGAGAGGGGGAATAATGGGTGCACCGTGCTTTCATGAATGATTTATGCAGTATAAAGTAGCCTACCTCGGGGGGGAAGGCGTTGGGATTTACTTTGCTAGAGTTGTGTCAGATTTTGAGTCTATGGGTCAGGGTTTTTCCCATCAAACTAGTCCCTAAAATAAAGATCTGAATACAAACGTGTGTGTTAAGGATTTAATTTAGGCATTTACAGTCTAACTGAGTCATCAGTGAAACAGACATCAAAAGTCCAGGAAATTTCTCATGAGTCAGGATAAAAAACAGAAATAGGTTACTCATGTCTAAGTTTACCTACGTTGACCCAAAAATAGTTATTAGTCTTCTCTAGTTTGGCAGGTCAGATGGAAAAGCACATGCAGTGATTTAGCCATATTTCCCCGAGCAGAAAGTTTCAGTACTTTGGACAGCGACCGTCATCCCACATGGACTCAACAGAGACAAATGATTCTTTATTGACTTGTTTTCATCGATAGCCAATGTCTGAATAGCAGCAACAGTAAAGCAGCAAAAAAAAAAAAAGAAAAAAGTTACTGCAGCAGCAGAGCTGTTAAAATGTGTGTGTGTGCTAGCAGGATGGAATCATTGAAGTCTGCTGATTTTTACAGCCCCCCACAGCTCCTGGACTGCAGTTGCTATTGTAACACAAGGGGGCACAATGAGAGAAGAAGACAGGGAGAGGCATTAAGGAAACAGAGGAACAGAGGATATAACACAGTTGTTTCAAAAATCATTCATAGTCAATGCCGTCAGAGATATTTGCTTCTTTTTGTATATATAAGATCCATTCCAAGGTAGTGTTTTTCCCAAGCTGACAGCATTTGTCTGACTGGTCAAGTGGTCCTAAACATTTCACAATTTTCTCAAAGAACTGTTGAACTGTTGAGAACCACTTAATCAGAGAGACCACACACTTCTTCATGGCAAAGTCCGACCTGCAAACTGTTGATTCCACTCCACTGGTGAAAGAAAACAAAAACAGCGGCTTGAGTTAGTCTCCTGAAAACGACCTGTCGGCTGTGAACGCACAGCGGCCCTGCATGTGACAGGTTAAATACTGAAAGGAGCAGAGGGCCTCGGTTCTGTGTCAGGAGGGCTTACCTGGAGGAGGCGAGCACTGTCCGTTTACGATGAGTGTTTCCTTGGTGTCATCTCAGCCCAGACTGACTGACTGCAGTGTTAAGAGCTCTTTATATAGTGTTTTGGGGCTAGGTTCATACAAGCCTCTCATTCAGGGAGGAATGAGGCCCATGCTGGTCCGACCGGATGAGCTGGGTTCCACCAGCAAGGAGCACGACGGGGCAGCCGCCCTCAAGACGGAGATAGCAAATACCAGCCGGTGCAGATTGAGAAGTCACATGCACATATGGGATTTTAATGTCACCTTTGTCTTCTAACCTTTTGTGTAATTTCTGGTGAATGTATCTCACAGTCAGACAGTAAGAGCTCACACAGAAATGTGTTAAGACATAGCTCCACATTTGGGTTTGATGTGGTAGTCCTCCTAAAGGCCTGCTGCAGCCTCAATCCAATTATTATTCAGGACACACTTCTTTTGAGAACACAAAGGAACTGGGCACACTAAGAGAAATGACCTCCACCAATTGGTTAGACGTGAGCTAATTTATACAGAAAAACATTTCAAATAGAAAAATATCTCAGGAATCTTTAGCCAGGAGCAGCATGTGCATCCGTTCAATGGGAGTTTCAGGATTTGGTGCAACACAGAAGCAATGGAGAGAGATAGTGCTTTGAAACAAAGATTTATTTTTTTTTGCTTTTTTTCACAGAAGAGACAGACCACCAAAGATCCCCTTTCACACACAACCTTCTCTTCACACTTCTCGAATACAGCAGCGAGACGGTAACATCAATGGAAGCAGCAGGACAAGTTTCAATTCATCTCTAAATTGTTCGCAGTACAACAGTACTCACAGTAGATTTCAGTACAGATTAGTGTAAAAGTACAAAAAAAACTGACCTAGTTTGTAAAAGTCAATGATATGAAACAAAAGCTCCATTTGCTTATTGCAGAACAAAGATAAGTAAAGAACAAGAAATCATTTGTTTGTATATAAGAAGCTAATCAAAATACATAAGAGAGCACAGAAACTACGGCTTCATCCCTTTTACAATTCAAATGGGAGATCTTCAATCTCGACAGTCAGCAAGTGAAACAGGCTGGATGAGTCTGAAAGGTAACTGCAGGTTTTTGTAGTACCTGTTTGAGCAGTGGGAAATGAAAGGCTCTGCTGTAGGGGCAGAGGCGACAAGTGCTACAGTTGGATGATTAAAAGACAATCTAATTTTCACTTGTTTTTAGATACTTTCCAACATCTGACTGTAAAAAAACAAACTAAAAACACGTGAATGTACCCTGTATTTCCAGATATGATGAACATACTGGCAAAGCAAGTGAAAACATTACTTCAAAGTAATGTCACAGTATTCAAAGTTCTTTGACTCTTTTAGTAGATTAAAAGTAAAGATTTAAGTAATGGGAGGTTTTAGCTCTCTCCTTGTTAAAACAGTCAAGGTTCACCCTTAATTCTCTGACTGGATATTACAATAAGTGAGTCTGTTGTTCATACTTAGTAATAAAAGCACTTGGTTAAAACATTCAGGATGATAACATGTTTCCTCATGCATACACTCCTGTGCAACAATCAAACATATACATACATATAGTGTTGCCCCTTGTCCAGCACCCTGTGCTCAAAGTGGTGCTTATACAGTGTTGTGCTATTAGTGGGTTTGGAGGGAAAGACTGTAGGTAGTTATGGCTTTAAACATCAAGCTAATATGCTCTGCGCAATTTCAACAGGACAGAGGACGGCGTGCAGAGGACGGCTTGGAAGTAAGCGCAAAGGCAGTAGGGTTCCTGTTGGTTGAGGTCACGTCGGCTCACAATCCAGCTGGAGTGGCAGTGAACTCGATCACTCCGCCGCTCTGCCAGACAGAGACAAACAGAGACAGGAACACTATGAAGCACTGGGGTAGTCAAAGATGTTTCAGCACTCTTGATGATAAGTGTGCACACACAAGCACAAACACACACACACACACACACACACAGGTCTGCCTAATGTAAAGCAGGCTGCACAGGTTTAACATTCACAGGCATTTGTGTACAGGGACTAAGGGTGAGCAGATTTTACTAAGGCCTGAGGGAAGTTTAGCTTATATTCCAAAGGTAATGGCTGCTTCTCAAAATTAGGGCTGCTGGTTATGAGAAGCAGTTACTCTCTTTATCAAATAATCATACATTTAATGAATAAAACAAAGAATTTCCCAGTTTGGGACAATAAAGTATATATATCTATAAATCAATTAAACATTATAAAATGGTGAAAAATGCCAAACAAGTATTTGATATGTTATAAAACAGAGACAAATCTTTACATTTTAAAAGCTGGAACCTATAAATGATTTTTGCAAGCACGTTATTGCTTTGACTTAACAGACTATAGCAAAATGGACAGTCTACATGTACTTTTCAATGTCATTTACCAGTTATGTCTTTTAAAATCTCTGCATTTATCTTCTCATATATGTATATATTAGGGCCTCAGGGGCACTTGGTGATTAACACTGTTAGTAAGAAGGTCCTTAGTTTGAAGTCCAGCAGGGCTAACTAAGCCCTTTCTGTGTGGAGGCGGATGTTCTCACACTGTCTTTCCTGGTGGTGGGTTAATTGGCAGGTCTATTGCCTGTAGATGTCAATGTGTTGTGTACAGCCGTGATTCCAAAAAAAAAACAAAAAAAACACATAGATAAAAACAGAATGTCATCATTTGCAAATACCTTTTTAAAAAATATATACTCAGTTGTAAACAGTACAGACCACAAGCACAAGACCACTTTGTGAAACACATGGCTGTAAAGGATATTACTACATGGGTTTTGAAATACAGTTAATTTGCAAATGACTGTATTCAGTTTTTATTTACGTTTTAACCAGTGTACAAACTTTTTTGGAATCGCAGTTGTATGTAGGTATGTGTGTTTCAGTCCTGTGAAAGAATGGATGGCAGATGAACTGATGGATGGATACTAGGCACAGGGTGATGTACACAAAGATCATGAGGAGCCAAACCAACCATGCTAAGGGAGATCTCATGCTCAATGCGGGAAATGCACAAATATTGGGAAACACATGTTCACTACGTCTTATTTACCTCATCATCACCATCATATTCATCATACTCAATAAATCCATCAAATACCGTCTGAAATTAAACAAGATAATCATTTAATTGAGAGGCAATAATAGACAAAGAATTACACCAATGATAAGTTAAAGCTTTGAGTGTTTGGCATTAAAGAAAGAGATACAATAAGCTAGAATGGAGAAAAGTGGTTACCTTGGATTTATTGCTCATGAGCTGGACTAGAAATGCCACCACTTCTTTTTTGCCAACAGCCTGGGCCTGGTGACAGGTGAAGAATGAGAATGGGATATTAACAAGAGGTGGTTTTACTTTATGAATTCACAAGTGGTATTTAAGTGGAAGAAGTGTCCCGAGAACCCACCACTTGAATTGCCGTCTGTCCGTCGTAGCCCGTTTTATTCAGATCGGCTCCAGCAAGGCTCCAGATTTCCAGGCCCTCCAGGTCACCGCTGGCTGCCAGGCTGAGACACAGGATTGGACGGTTATTATTACAGCAAAGGGCTGTGTTTCCCAAAACCAGTATTATTACCACAATTAAATAAACATTGGGACAAGGACAAATTGTGTAAAGAGACTTGTCCGAAACTGGGCCAGCACATCAAGGGAGCACATCAATAATGTTGTTGGTTTACCAAAACAGCCAGACAAGCTGCTCTTATTCATAACTTCCAAAAGGCGTGTTTCTGAAACTGTAAATCGGGACTGTCTTAACAAAACCTGCGGAGTGTCTCGGGTAGATGAGGGGCCAGCCGGTGTGCTGTATACCTGCCGATGCAAGTGATGCAGAACGTCTCCAAAGTTATGCTGCCAGGGGGCATTCCTACAGTTTGTGTAACAGTGGGACAACTGGTTGTACCTGTGTCAGCTATGTAGGATGGGTCGCTGTGGATGGCTGAGCGGCCGAGAAAATTATGACTGTATACGTGTGCGATTGTCTGAAGGCATGCTTTTCGTGCGTCTCACCTGCACAGTTCTGTTCCTGCTTCCTCCAGCTTGTCTCTGGAGAAGTGGGCTCCTGTCTTTCTCAGCAGCTGCACAACATCCTTGTGCCTGAGTTAGTGAGAAGAAGATGTGTAAAATCACTCAGTTAAAATCAGTTGACAGTGAAATCATCACCTGGTGAATCCTGTTGAGAATAACTTGCTTTTCAAACATCTTAATTTATTGTTGGTGATTCTAAATTTTAGCACTTGGACTTTCATTGACAGTCAACTGGAGTTGGCATGTGGGAACATGTTCCTTGTCCCTGCAATGAGCCGCCCACGCAGGAGTCACCTGCAGTGACACCAGCAGTGACAGGAAATTGACAATAAAACAAAAGACCCAAAATTGTTCACCACTGAGCAGCTGAGATTCTAAATAAGAGCTTGAGATGACTTTCTAATAAGTTTAGTTACCCAAGAGTTCAATTTGACGTTTAATTGTTCAGAGGAATGTAGAGCTACAGCCAAAGAATCTATTAAAAAGGACTTAGAAGACTTCCTGTCGAGCGTTTAGAAGCCAGTATCTCTCATCTGTGAAACTGGGAGCAGGTCGGTAAGACTGGTTCAGAGGACACTCCCCATACCTGTTGTTGAACCCTGCTCTCTCTCGGCTCCCTGCCACTCCTTATATGGGCACCAGGCTGTCGTGCACTAAGAAATGTTAGTAATGTTGAAAGTGCATCAGACACGCTCACGTCCTCAACAACTACTCAAAACTCCAGCTCTATTATTCTCTTTTCTCTAAATCCATTTAGGAAGGCTAAAGTAAGCCGAGGTGTGTTGTGCAGGAAGTGCAAGGACAGGTGTTTGCGCTCCGGTGTATCCCTCTACCATCACAAAAGGAAACAAGTCCACACTTGCAGTGCCAACCGTTAAAATAGGACAACAGCCATTTGGCAGGGCTTCGACACATATAACGTTTTCACCCTGAGGCTCAACATAGCACTAAAACTGAAACATTAAGTGTGCCTTTTCCCTGATAGACATTTAAAGCAATGTCATTGACAGATGAAAATTAAAAAACAGCTTTGGTAAAAATAAACACCATCTAATCTGTCAGATGACAATTAGCCTAATTAGTTTATAATTATTGCCTGGCCTCTAAACTCCATTATGAGTTGCACCCCGGGTTTCACCCCCCCCCTCCACCCACTCCCTTCCTGTCATTTAGGCAGAGCCAGATTCTCTACCTTGCAGCAGCTCATTTAATGAAGTCCCCTCTATAGCAGCTATTAACAGCACTTTTTTCTCCAGGAAACACTCAATGGCTGCTAATGGCCAAAAGGGGGATTTTAAAGGTTGTGTTTGCAACTTCATAATGACATTATTACTTTAACAGACAGAGGGAAACAAACACATCAGCCTTTATTGTTTCAAATGAGTGGAGTCTCACCTGAAGCGCACGGCGTTGCACAGGGGTGTGTCCCCGTAGCGATCTTTAGCGTAGACTGTAGCTCCATGACTCAGGAGGTACTGCACCAGATGCAGGTGACCCTCACAGGCAGCAATGTGCAGGGGTGTACGTCCATCATAGTCACCCAGGGACAAGTTACTGCCCTGTAGCAAAGGAAAACATCAGTGTAATGTACGTCATCTGGAGGATAAATGATACAGCTGCTATGTTTCTCTTTTTGTCAAACAAATTTGAAATAAATTAGAACGACTACCAATGAATTATAACGAATACCGACAATTAAATGATATCACATGTAAGCATTTTATGTGACCATGTAGATTTTTCCTCTGTGCCATAGAATCCCATCAATGTCCAAAAAACACATCAATGTGCCACAGTGTAGTGCAGCAAACCTGCAGCTGAAAACAGTGCTGAGAAAAAACACATTATTTTCAATTACACAAATGTAGAATATCGCCAGCTTTATCCTGTAATAAACTTGCACTTGTAGAACAGAGGCAACTACCAAATGAATGAGCATTAGAGGGATAAATTAAAATGAAACTGATGATCACAGGCACAAGGGGGAAATGTGTTAAACAGCCACTGAGTTTCATTTAATTGTCAACTGCTTTTTCTCAAAGTGTAAAGACATGAAGATAGAAGATAGATACTTTAAATCTGCCCTTACAAACTGTGGGGTAATCAAAGTAGCATAGACCAGTTGGGTCACATGAAAACATGTCCATGTGACCGCCCGACCAACTTTAGGCCCGTCTTACCAGTCTGGCCTCATGTTTTGTTTGCCTGTGTGTTTCCTATAACCCTCCAATACGGGAAGAGTGACCTTGAACATTTTTCTGGCGAACCATCGGTGTCAAAGGTTCACTGTGGCGCATTAACCCCACAAAACAAACACGAGGGAGATAAGTTGGGTCAAATGCTGCTCTGCTGAAATCAGAGTTTAGCACTGTGTAGACCATCACAAATGGTTGATGCATCTAATTTAGACGGCAATATGGAGAGGACATGGGACTGTGTAACACTATCCCAGAAACAAACCGTCCTAGTGTATAAAAGGATAATTACATTTTTTCCTAAACATTTATACATAAGATAAGATATTCTTTTATTCGTCCCACAATGGGGACATTTTCAAGATAAGATGGCATATGTGTGGTAGAGACTGTAGGGTTGTTTACCATGTCCTTAAGAGCTTCTAAGGCGTCCAGGTCTCCGATCTTAGCAGCAGCACATGCCAGTGGGGGAGTCAGGGCGTCACGGATGGCTTCCAGCTCCTGCAGACATCGCACACTTTAATCAACAAAAAAAACCAAATTCTACTTGTTTGAATGCTACCTGACTGAACCTGAAACACTTTCTAATCATGACAACTTCCACACAAATGTCTGGATTTCTATGTGATTCTATGTGGTTTGTTACACTTCACTGTGAATCCTCACTTAACTAAGATTTTGCCTGTTGGTTGTTTTCATTTTACAAAACACAACTTCCTCTTTTTATTTGAAATTTCTCTCTGTTTTCTTCCTGAGTCAACATTCAGAGTATGACAACAAAACAGATCCTCCACCAGATCATGTCAGGCTTTTTACTTTGAAGCTCTGGACTTACACTGGAAATGATTTTAAAATGACAGGCGTTCCTGGGCACTGTAGTGAAATATAGCCCAGGGGTGCCGGGGCATAAAGAGGCCTAGTGGGTTAAATCTGTGTACAGTTGGTGTTGCTCACCTCCTTGCAGCTGATGCTCAGAGACTTGGCAATGACCTGGATGAAACGGCTGTCCGTCAGACACAGCTTGGTTCCTGCTATGTCAGCGTTCATCTCACCTCGCAGGTTCTCACCCATCAGCTGGACAGTGTCACAAACATAAATACTCATGTGCTTCACTTTATTTTTTTGCTTATGGTTATTATTATCTATGCCGAGGTCCTGTTACTTTCTACAGAGAATAAAGAGTTAAATGCATTATTGATACAAACCTTTTTCTTGGTAGTCAGATCAAGCTCTTTCTTGGCCAGTACATAGGACAGCTTTGACAGGGCGGCCTCTGGAGTCATATCTCCACCAGCTATCAGCCCGGCATCCATCAACACCTGAGAAGTCATAGGAATATGTGATGCGATCGATCCTTCAAAAATGTCACAACTTCAGTAAAAGCGAGTCAGGATTGACTAGTATGTGACACCTTGCCAGTAGCGTAAGATGCAGACACAGTGCCCCTCAGACACTGGGTGCAGTTGATCATGATGACACCAGCGTCAGTGGCCTTCTTCAGCTCCTCCAACAGGTCAGGACGGTTATCGGGGGCATTTCCACTGCCGTAGGTCTCCAGGACCACACCCTCCATGGGCCGCTGGAGGAAAGCCCTCACCTGGACACAGATACACCAAGGATTCACACTGCAAACTCGCAAAATTTATGGCCAACTGAATTGGCTGCTCAACTGCGTGGAAACAAATTGAGGAATTAGTATTCCATGTTATTTTTCCTGCAGCATCTTTCACTTCAATGCACGAGTCCATCCACTCTCCTAAAAGCCCATCTGGTGCCATCTATGCAACCAGTATCTCAGTCACTGGTTGGCTGGCACTAGGAGGCCCTATACCACATCATTAGCCATGGCATATGACTAGAATGGCAGATGACTGAAATGGCAGGAAGGAGAGCAATTAATCTGAAGGTGTTAGCAAGCATAAAGTCACTTGCCAAGACCAAGGCAGTTACCATAAAATGTGAGAAGAAGGTGACATTAAAAGTGCCAGGTTCAGTCAGTATTTTTTGATGTGATAAGCAGTTTTGACAAGAAATGTTTGACGCAGATTACCAATGAAGCTCTCATACAGAGGAGACAGCGGACGCACAAGGGCCTGATGCCTAATCAAAACGGTGCCTCATAAAAGCAGTTAAAGGCTGTAAGGAAGTCTTGATAGCCAAGCTGGGCAGCAGGAGCAGATTGAGACAGTAAAGTCAGTCTCCCAGCAGTCTCTGCAGGGGGGGGAGGTGCAGCTAAATGTTACAGTATCTACGCCAATCCTCCCTCTTTACAGGGTGATTGGTCATGGCCCATAACTCCTTCTCATCTTTCTCTGGGCTGAGCTTTGATGGCAGTTTACATGACCGGGAAGGTAACGGAAGACGGGTAATAGCGCAATTAAATTAAAGTTAACTATATTTTATTGCAGTTAGACAGAACTACAGTTTGGAGGAGTTAGTCACCTTTGAGAAAATATCTAATTACATTTTAATAAAAAGAGAAGGAACACATTATTGGCTTACAGATTTGCAGCATGCTGGTTGATTTTTTTCTTTTCATCATTTCATCAAAGTCAACTTTTTTAATAATTATGCAAATAATTATATTTACAGCAGCCAAAAACAGTCTGAACGCATCATTCAGGTCTATTAATTACTCTGTTGTGTGTAACAGCAACCAAAGACTGAGAGAGTAACTTCTGGACATTAGGTAACTGGGACAGAGACAGATTAAACGCCTCTGGTCCAGTTCAGGGGCTGAGCAACTTACAGTGGCAGCAGTGATTCCTGGGAAAAGCCTGAGCAGGCCCACGTTCCGGTTCAGCTCGGTGGTGACTTCAAACTTTGCTGTGGTGTTTGCCCTCCACACTGTATCCCAGTTGACTAAAAAGGAAAAGATGAAGAAAACAGATTTAAAATAAATAACTGTACTGGACATCTGAAGAAAAGTGACAGCATCACTGACACCACTGGCTTACTTGAAATATCCACTTCAGCAGTGGCCAGAGGGGCCAAGTTAGGAGAGGTGAAGGCATTGAAACTCCCAGCATCCACCTTGGTCACACGATTCCCTCTGTAGAGTTTGTTGTAAAAATACAGGCACACCTGAATAGAGACAAAGATCCATTTAATGCACAATATTTACTCGTCTACTAACTCAAAATCCCTTTAACATTGCAGGACTGAACATATACATGGAAACCTGTGCACATGGATCTAAAGAGGTTTATCAAAGCTCATAACAAAATACCTGTAATGTAATCTCTCGTTGCAGTAAAATCAATTACAATAAATACAAAGGACACAATTATTTCTGCACTTCACTTCTTTTCAGTCCTCTTCCTGTTCTGGTAAATGCTGTTCAGTATTGCGAAATACTGTCGTCAGAAAGCATTGTCATTAGACGAGTCATTTCACAGAACTTTTGTTACCTGCTAACAATGTTTTTTCCACCTGAACACAGGAAGTGTTGAGTATTTTCTCAACACATGAATCGATACATAATGGTTTATAATATTTTAGAACATCTTTAATGTTTCATTTAGAATTCATTTAATGTATCATGTATCACTCCACATGTAAAATCTTGAAAGCTCCCAACAGAAAGCCCTTACTGCTCATTGTTAGAGTCTCATATGCACTCTGTTTCTCTTTCCCTCTGTGAAGCTGCTGAATTATATATCTCTAATAGTCTGATATCATATGGGTGAATGGCATGTTTGTCCCATCTTCATTTCCTCACCTCAGGAATGACAAACTGGCCGGCAATCAGCAGCGCCCCCAGCAGGTTGTCTCTGCCATCATTTCTCAGCTCATAGATAGGCACCTGAAGACAGAATAATTTTTAGAGGGAAGGAAATGCTTAAAAAACGCTGCAGCAGACACACTTTGTCTCTTTTGTTTGTTGTACCTTGAGGACAGCAGCTCTTACCTGTGAGCCGGTGAGAATGATTGGTTTGCCCAAATTTTCACACATGAAGGACAAGGCAGAGGCTGTGTAAGCCATAGTGTCTGTGCCATGAAGGACCACAAAACCATCATAGTCTTCGTAGTTTTTCTGAAGTGAAACAAGAAAAAAAAAGGACATCATGTGGATCAGTTTAGATGCCAGCATGAATATAATTATTCTTTCTGCCATGTTATAGGCTGTATTTCTTGAGCAATAAGAATATTACAGGATTGAGTGATGCCTTTAAAGTGATGGAAATGGAGTCAAAATCTATCAACAGAATGAGTCCAACAGCAAGTACCTCAATGTGCTTTCCAATTTGACCCCAGTCATCTGTAGTCATGTTGGAGGAGTCCAGCAGAGTCTCGTACTCTAAGATAGTGTAGATTATCCTCTTATTGTCTTTACTGAGCCTGGAAGACAGTAAAGTTAACCTATGAGTTTCTATCACTATACACACAAATTTTTATCATATGCACAGAAGCCTGAATGGGACAAACAGCCCAAGATAAATCAGTGGTTTCAGTCTTTGTTAGTGCACACGTTCATTCCAAAACACTGAAGGGACAATGAAAGAAATGATTAGTGTCTTCACTGTTACAAATGATTTGTCTTTGTTGTGCTCATTTAACAAAGTTGGATCAAGTCCTGGTTAAATTTGAGAAGTGAGTTTAAAGAAGGGAAGGGAAACGCTAATAACCAAGCTGACTTTATGAAGCGAGACAAAGTCTATTTAGCCGGGCCTTCTGTCTCAGCAGCAGGGTGTCAGAACCTGTTTCAGACACACAGAGAGAGAGTTTGGGAAGTGCAATAGGGAGGGGCATGGTAGACATACAGCTGGCGAGAGCAGCACTTTAAAATGTGGCTGATTTTATATATGTTGATGAGTATTTATTTGATGAGTCATTTCATGATTGAGCAAAAGCCTGGGTTTCTTTTTCATTTCAAGTCAAGGAGCCTTGCATGTATACATATTTACGTTGCCTTGAAGTGTAGTTTAACCCAGGCGTTACACGGCCCCACCTGCGATCCTCCGTGTAAGGCAGCGTGACTGACTCAACAGCCGTGGAAAGATTTTCTTTTTAATCTCCCTTTTAAAGAAACAGGGCAGAGCACCCCCCACATTACCATAGGGCAGCCTTAAAACATGGAGATAGGGGCTGAATGGAACAGCAGGGGGACGAGTCCACCCAACCCGGGGTCCTACGCACCCTCTTCTAATTAGCCTTCAGTACACACACGACCCTCAAACATATGTTGTTGATAATCTTAAAGCCAAAGTGCCACAAGAAAACACTATTCAAATCACCAATTATTCATCTATCTGGCAGTGTACCCTTAGGTGCAGCAAAGATACACATTAGCATACCAGTGCTAAGATGCCTCATAGCTTAAGAATAATGAATGTCAGTGTGTACGTGTGTGTGTATTTGTCTGTATGTGTGTGTGTGAGATGGGGGAGTCAAGAAGTGGAAGGAGAAGGTTGGAGGCAGGGTGCAAACGGCCTTGTGGCGCTGCCTCTCGACACTGCACGAATAAAGCTTTTCAATAAATCAATAAACTAATTCCCTCCTTCAACATACTATCAACAGTATGCCCATTAGACTTTCAGATGAGCCTACTTCAGGTGGTATTAACACTACGGCAACTCAAGGATGAGCAAATATTAAAAAGTAAATCATGCTGAACACCTACAAAGATATTAGTAAGTTCAATAAGAACATGCTCGCGTATACATGCTGAAGAAATATTTTAAAATCATGTAAGCAAAGGATTCATCTTAGTCCAAAGGAACTGATCGATTAAGTAATTTACCAAGCCGCTAATTAACAAACAGGGAGCTCGTTGAAGAGAGTCAAACTGAACAGGCTTCTGAAATAATGATCATACTCTTAACAAACAGATGACAAAGTGCTCACATACAATCAACCTCAAGGTTTTCACAGAACAGCCTGTCACTGCCTGATGCATGGATGCCTTATCTTGACCATACATCCCACTCCACCCTGCTGCTCAGCTCACTTTAACAGTGAACAAAATAGAGAGTAAGGGGACGTTTCTGGTAGAGACGTCCCTACTATCACCGACAATGCAGACGCTACAGAGGTTGTTGATCAGCTGGGAGATCTGTCACATGCGTCAGACAATACAGATCAAACATGCAATAGAGCAGCTTTTCCCAGCAGGCCAACAACAGGTATCCACAACCTAATCCTCCAGAAACATTGGATAATCTCAGCATGGACTACTCCTCTGCCACACATTAAAGCAGCTACCTTGTTGGTGACAGTGGGGATATTAGCAAGTGCAGCGACAGGAAACTAGTTCAGGTCATACAGAGCCCCATGCTCCTGTGTCCTTCCTTCCTATTTTGTCCTCTTGACAAAGGCCCTGTCGGCATGCATGTCCTGTCAGGCAAGCACACTCTAAGATTTGGTCTTAAGGACAGCAGTGACATTAAACCACCCTCAATCTCAGCGCAGGCACACACAATGCAACCCGTGCTACAGCACCCATGAAATTGATGGTCAGAATGGGACGTTGGCTTCCTGTTAATTCAACAAAAGGAAGTTAGAGTCATTGAAACCATCACGAGGAGGTGAGGTAGTTGTTTCCATTTACAGTCTGTGTTTTCTGTTATGATATGTGTCTTGCGAGGTATGAAGAGGATAATAACAACGGCACTCTTGGCTACAAACTAATAGTCATGATTGAAAGGTGCAGTGTCTATAAACTGGAACATGTGTTAGTCCTTGCAACCAGGCTATCTTGCGAACATATCTGACAATATATGTATCATTTTACATACTGTAGAATCAATATGATTTAGGCCTTGTTTAGCTCTCTGGGACAATAAACTTTCATTAAATGAAGTATAACATGTTTCTCACTATGAATACAAGTAGTCCTACAAGTCAAATGGGATGTGCTTTTATTCCATCAAGCATGCAGTAATGCATGTATAAGGAAGAGGAACTGCAAATAAAAACCAAAACAGCTATTACGCATGATTTACAAGATATTACCTATACAGACACAACACACTCTGTATACAAGAGCATTTGCATGTGAAGAGCAGAATACAGCTTAATGTAATTTAAACAAATAAAGTTATAGCCATGTGCTGACTGAGTTGGGAGGAATTATGGGTAACTTACGGCAGGACCAGAGTGGTCTCAGAATCATAGTAGTGATACAGGCTGGTCTGCTGGGCATACGCCTCATCATGGAGGATGGGCAATTTGCGCAGGCTCTTCACCAAAGCATTGGCTTTTGGCTTAAGAACTGTGGATCACAGAAAGAGAAAAATTTGGTTATTGTATTATTTCATAGCTTTGCCTCTGTGGGCATACTGTTAATCAGTAACATTTCAGGAGGATAGTAAAGGGGATTTACGATCATCCCACCACACACCAGTCTCATACTGAACTCTAGTGGTGAATGTAAGGAATGGCATTGTTGCACAAGGTGAGAAAGTCATGGCTCTTACATACACTGAGTAAATAGTTTTAGGCTATTGAAGTAGGCACATTCCTAAAATCTTTAATCATGATCGAAGATCTGTGAATACTGTTGGCACAGCACCACCGACGCTGTAGAGCAGCTGTGGTGCTGTGCAGTCTGAATGAACGCCAGCAGAAATTCTTCACGTCAACTTAAAAGAGATGACACATGGTAGCTGACAGCCATGTTAGTGTAAGCTCTGAAGGAGAAAAAAAAAGTACCATCAATAATATAGACAGAAAGACTGGAGGGAAATATTTGCCAGGGTTAAACATAACTCAAGCACACAGAGCAAACTTTTTTCAATGGTCCAAACTCAACTCAGGTTTCATTAACTGGGCTAGCCTGTGCCACAGTCTGGTAATTCCATCATACATTTGTAATACACAGCCAATTAGGACGGATTGCACCTGTGCATATGAGTTACATGTAGCTTGGTTCTAAACTAGTCTGCAGCCTGGCAGTTAAATTGTTTGCGGGTCTATTTTAGGATGCACTTGTTATCATGCTCAACTTCAGTAACTAGGTTAGCCTGTGCTACATTCTGGTAAGTTCCATATTTCATAACCAACCTGGTCTCATCAATCTGAAGTTAGTTGTCTAAAATCATGTTATTTGTACACAGAGTGAAGAGACTGTTCTGTCACTGACCAGCACTTCTCGAGATATTAAACAAATAACTAATAAAAGTGTTAACCTGGCAGGATGAATGGCTAACTCCCTGGATAAAAATTGTCTTGAAGTGAAGTGTCTTGAAGCATAACAAATGTGAGGAAGAACAGGATGTGTGGCTGAGGATGACCAGGCTTTTGCTTTTGCTTTTGCTGATCAGCTATGGAACTCCTTGCCTGAGGGATTTCATCTCATCAAGACTCAATTTTCTCTCATGGCTATTTCTTGCCTGATGGTATATTACTGCAACTATTCAAATTATTTATCTTGTTTTGTATCTCATTCATATTTATAATTTGCTTTATTGTAAATCACTTTGTAACTTTATTTATATTTGTTTTATATGTTTGATTTGATCGCTATTATTACATGCAGGATTATCCACATTCCTGCAATCTCTTCAGGCCAGATTTAGCCTACAATAATAACAGCATCTGACTATACAGCATTGTCAAAACAGCTGCTTTATGAGGTGGACAAATACTGCAGAGTAAATAAGAGAATGGCTTTGTCCCACAGGTGGAAATACTGATGGATGATCTTGGAGAAGTCTGACTTAAGCAAGAGCTAGTAGGGAATGTTATTTTGCGTCCAGATGTTGCCCAATACCTCATGTAAACACCTAGTTATTCATTGAGAGACTGTTATGTTGCTGCAGCTCCATCATGGAGGGGGTTGGACTTGTATAGTAATGTTTTTAGCCTGACTCCCCTCCGAGATTTACTCATTTTAATTCATTCTACTTAGCACGATGTGCAGGCTCACTGAAATAATGGTCCATCATACATTTGTAATATACAGCCAATTAGGACGGATTGCACCTGTGCACATCAGTTACATGTAGCTTGGTTCTAAACGAGTCTGCAGCCTGGGAGTTAAACTGTTTGCGGGTCTAGTTTAGGATGCACTTGTTGTCACGCCATGTCATGTGTCATGTCCACAGTAGCACGAGGACAACACCTGCTAACAACAATTTACCTGATGAGCTACCCTGGTCCTGCAGGGTCATCCCGATGGTTCCTCCGGTGTTGATTACCAGGACTCTCGACTCCGCGACGGAAGTGGGGCTCCGCGGCTCCACGGACTCGATGGAGGCGCAGCTCGACAGCTGTCTCCTACGGGGCGGATGCACCATGACGCTCCTCGGAGGACAGACATCGCCGTCGACCGCATCCAGGTGGGAGTGGGACAGAGCCCGGGCGAGGACTGTAGGATTGGAGTCCGCCATGTTGGCTCGAGAGGCGATCAACGGTTGCTGTCCCTTTAAAAAAAACAAGCAGGAGTCTTAAAAGTAGCGGTGGTCTTCAAGAGCTGAGGACGACCTGAAACACGGTCCGGTTTCTGCGGTCTTATATACACACAGGCTGCTTCCATCTTGACCATGTGATGCAGAAATACGAGGGCGGATCCATCGTTTTAATTAATCCTGTTTTCATGTGTCCGAAAGTTCAAAACTCGTCCGCGTGTCCGGCACTTCTCAGCTACTTTGCCCTTGAAACGCTGATGAGCAGTTGTCGGTGTGACGTCACCGATGTCGCACCAATCATCTTCCGCTTGCTTCAGCGTTTCAGTTAAACTGATCTGTAGATTTCAAGGAATTTGTTTCAGCTGTATTTGTAATCATATTTACTGCACCAATAGATATTTGCATGCAACAGCTTAGGGGGTTAAATAGATAATGAAAATAATAGAAAATAATATTGAAACCTCACGCACTGCACATTAGTTAGTTGGTTCTAACTGACTGGACCAAGGTTTTTAACTCTGTGCCGTCGTTATCAAGTTCATTGATAATCGCCTGGCCAGACACAGAAATCCCAAAAGCTACAGTCATGAGCCAGCAACACTAGGACTGTAACTATAACAGAAGAACTTATGTTGGAGGCAAAATAAAGATAATATGATACTGGATAAAACAGATGAGTGAAGAACCAGTTGGGCAGGAAACCTACCCAAACCTTACCTACACCACAGCATTCATCCATAGTTGACTTAATCACAGTAACAGAATCGTCCATAAGGAAAAACCATCTGCGTCCTTAGTTTGAACTCACACAAAAGGCTTATCTGCAAATCCAGTTTTGAAATGCAGGAGAAGCTACAAAAACAAGCAAATCCTATGTTAAAATCTTACTAACACAAATGTTCTAAAACAAAGAAAGACAGAGAAAACTGAATCAAGAAGAGCTTAAATAGCTTTTTTGATTGGTACACCAGACCTCTTGCCATGTCTCTATGCCACTAAAAATGACATTTGTAACATGAGGACAAAACATCACAATGTCACAGTGATATGAATGTGTATGTTGCATTGACATTGCAGTGTGCTTTGATGTTAATATTAGAGGCTTAAGTACAAATCTCTAAATTGTATCCCCTGGTTCCCTCCGGTCTTCCTGCCTCCAGAGGATAACGACCCATCTATCTGACGACAACCCCCTTTCCCACACTAATTCATCCAAGTTGATTAGTAACAATATTTTAAAAAACATGATTTTGTTTATTATTAATGAACTGTGCAAGAGAATCAAAGTTTAAAATATATCTGAGAATCACACGAATGCAATGTTGGCATGCAGCCAGGAGACTAAAAGAAGAAGTGAAAGTTCTTTCGAAGTTTACGTGCTGTGAATTACCAAAGTCCATATCAGTCATGAAAAAGGCCAGAGAGACATAGACTGCCCAGTACAGTCAAAATGAAACAGGAATGAAACTTTCACTTCTTGTTTAGAATTAGAATAGAGACAGTTCAGAGAAATAGGGTGAGACTGAGACTGAGGAAACTTTGCCAAAAATATATCTGGGTTCAATCTGCAGTCACAGAGCTTCAAGCTTATCTGGACACGTGATCAAACACAATGAGATCTTGATTATGTTATTGCACTAACATCTTATAATTGATCAAAGCACCTGCTTAGTAGGAGTTGGGTTAGGGTTAGGTCCTACTTGTGAAGCTTGTCACTGGCAGCTAAAAAGAAACTTCTGGAGACTGTGTCTTAGGGAACATGGTTGTCTTGATTTTCTCCTAAAAGTGAGAATATGCAGAAAACTATAAAGGTGGAAAAGTGTCATCATCAAAGACAAAATAAACAAACAAACGATAATGTCAACTTTAGTTATAGAACAATATAGAAAAACTTAACATTTCATGGCAATAATTGCAATAAAATATTTCATTAGATATTTTAACTTCGGGGAGGCAGATGTGAGTTGTGACCATGACATTGATATCGTTACCTTTTAAGTTGATATTGCAAACTTGTTAGCAAACAGTTGCACAACCATGTCACAACAGTTTCCAGCTGCTAACTGCTGGACTACGTTCACTGGCTAGTCTCTAACTGTGTCTTTCTGCTGTTTGTGCTGGGCAGTAAGTGCACAGTGAGTTTTTAAAGCTTTTTTGTTGAAAACAGCTGCCTGCTATGAATTGCCTTTCACATGTGTTGGAGTGGAGAGGACGATTATGGAAGTTCAAAGTTGAATGGAATGAAGTATGGCAGCTGGAGCCTATTCAGACGTATTTCCTTTCTGTTCAGAGCACTGTATGACACCCTCCTGACCCCAGCCAACTTGCACAGGCCTTGCCCTCTGTAAGTTGTTAGGAGCTAAAGGAACCATTGGAACACATCCTGTGAGAGTATGATACTGCTTTGACTCAGGAGAGATATAGGTGGCGCCATGACAAGGTGTTGACTGCACTCGCTGATATCTTGGAGCATGAGAGGAGAAAGAAACGCTTAGCCAAAACAACCATTTCTGAGCACCTTCACCTTTGTGAAAAAGAGAGTCAGAGGCCTGTGGTTCAGGGTGAAGCCAAGCAGAATCTGCTGCAGTCAACACAGGGATGGGAAATGAAGTTCAGTCTGGGGAGTGATCTCCAGTTCCCAGAGGTGGTAATGTCCACAACCCTGAGACCAAGCATTGTCCTGTGGTCTTCTGAGGGAAAAGAAAATGATCCTGGAGGAACAAAAACAGCCGTGTGGGAGGAGGCTGTGAGTGCCTTGTTCAGGATTGTTGGAACAAAGGTTGGACAACATGGCTGTTTACAGTGGAAGTGAGATGTTGAGGATTCTCTGGCTCAATTGTTGTGGAATCTGATGATAAAAGAGGGAAACAACTATTTGCAGGTTGGGAGCCCCCACCTGGTTCTGGCATAAGATGGAGGACACTAGCTAGTAGTCTGGAGGAGAGGGGAAGTTGCACTTGAAGACCTCTTGGCCGAGGCTATGTTCCTTTGAAACTGGGTGTACAAAGGCATGTCTGATGTCTGAGAAACCAGACTCATGAATTCTATGAAAACAGAACAATAGGTCTGTGTTTAATAGAAATATGAAGCTCTGTAATTTTTTAAAAGTCATAACTAAACGTTTGTGTAACTGAAATCCAGCTAACTTGATTGTAACTTTGCATTCATTGTTAACAGATGAGCAAAAAGAAATTCATGATGAATCCTACATGACTGCATGCATTAACTCATCATGAGCCAAGCATTAATCAATCATTACTTAAGTATATGATTTGTACTTGTATGATAAAGTTTGACTGATAAAATGCATACATTATATTATTGCCTTTATCCATATGCTTATATGTTGGCAGCCATAAAATGGGCAGGGCACTGGTGTTAGATAGGGCTTGTCAAGGCAAACGGAATGCACAAAATGAAAATTTTATATGGAACTGGGTGAGTCTGAACTGTGTGGGTGTGTACAGATTAAATGGAACAAAGCCGTTGTAAACAGTACTTAGTTTCACCTGAGTGTTTATTGCTATGACCTGTCAAAATGTCTACTGGGAAAAAATTCCATTTGAAATTGCTGATGATATCACTCATGGCAGATTGCCAGCGGGAGAAACATTCATATTTCAAACATTGTATCATTTTGTTAAACTTGCGCCACCAACATCAAGTCTAAGTCCAGCCCAAACATTTGTAATACAATGAACTTTTTGGAGCTCAGTGTGGGATCATCTTTGCTGTATGTACATCAACTTTTTGAATTGCATTTTCCCCAGACAGGTTATAGCTCTCTTGAATAATCCTGTATTTATTCCATTGCATTTTCTGGCCCAAAAAATCTAGACTTGACCTCTTTGACATTTCCCCATTGTGGAATGAACAAAGGAGTATCTTAACTTATCTTGAATGAGAACTTAAAACATTTAGAGGCTAGATATTAAGAGAAGGTCATGCCAGTTTTCATGTCGACATCTTGACCTGCAATGGGTTTATTCACTGGTAGGGTGATTAAAGGAAAAGGGAGTATAGGAGGATTCTAAGAATTTGACTAAAGTCATGATATATGTAGCCTAAGAATAGCTGACACAATCTCAAACGACCTGACTCAGCTGGTAATCTTTACAACAAGTGATTCTGATGATGATGTGCGGAATTCACTGGAATTGAGTAGTTCTCTTTTAAAGACCGTTGCACTTGGTCGACTATTAATAAAAAGGTGTTTCCATGGAAGAAATATCTGAGATTCTGAAAACAATACAAGTGTAGCAGTGCAGTAGTAAATGAACCTGACTTCAGATTGAGATCATCTCCACAAGGGGGCGGTGTTACCCTTTTTAATACATAAAGAGTCACTAATCAAATAAAAACCTTAGATTATGAAAATTTACGACCAATCTCGTGTATTTCCATCAATACATGAATAAAAACGTTTGGATATTAAATGTGGTCATTCCAAAGAAACTTGAAAGAAAATACTACACGTCGTTGAATAAAGCACAACATTACACTCTAATACTGAATACAATTATGTATGTAATTATGTATAATGTCAACTATTAGCTAGATGGTGTGAATAGAAGTAACGCTGCTTTTGATTTCACGTCAGTTTGCGTCTTTTCATTGTGATGCTCCAGACAGAGCAGCAGTGAATGAAGTAACGTTAGACGGGAGGAAGTGGCGGTTAATGCAGCTCCACACCTTTCCGGTGTAGCAGCACTGCGACCAGCTCGACTTTAAGGAGAAAGACGAGAGCTGGGTGTATTTATCGAGACCGGAGGGGGAGATCGGAGGTAAATCACTGGTATTTCAATTAAGTGTTAAACCCAGAAAGACGTGAGCTAAACATTTTGTCAGGGTCGCTCGTATTTTGTAGTAGAATGCGAGTAGTTTGCAGCAGCTAACTACCGTTACCTTGTTAGCTTAATGCTAGCTTGCTAGGCAACAAGCTAGCTAACGTTAGCATGCTAGCCGTCTTTAGCAGCCATGAGCGGTAGCCTGCTAATTTGTCTCACCCTCCTCCTAAATCTTTTTTTCAGGGGGGACAAGAGGAGTTTCACGAGTGGATACGTGTGTTGCTGAGTCACCGAGGATTTTTTACCCCCACCCAGCACGGTGAAGTTAGCCGGCTCAGCGCTTGATGGACTAGCCGCAGAAAGCTGATTTTCTCCCCCGGTAGCCGTGAAGAGAACAAGGGCGCACCCGATGAGGAGGACCGCCAGACACAAACACCAGGAGGGAATTCACAAGTAACGTTACCGAGGCTGTTTCTGGGCCCTATCTGCGCTCTGATCTCTGCAGTTTTTTAACCTCCACGATCCCACTTTTAAGGTCTATTCGGGCCACAAAATGAACGTCCTGCAACAGCTGCTGCCAAGTTCTTAGTGTAAACGTGCCATGTTGTGTACAGGCCCTGCAAACATTGTGATACTCTGAACATAAATGTCCCAGCACTTCACAGGACACAGACTCTCAAGCAAAATAACCCCCAACTAATGCGTGTTAGATCTTAACATGAGCGTGCATTTCTGACTTTCCTCCCCTTAATATATGCTCTTCACTGAGTCATGTGTTCACAATTGCGCCCATAAACTGAAGCTTAAGTGAATAACCATCGAGACAGGGTCTGACATTTTTTTCTCTCGCTAGGAACAAAGTATTTATGCACAAGAGCTCAAAATGGGGAAAGTGCTCTCGAAAATCTTTGGCAACAAGGAGATGAGAATATTAATGCTCGGACTTGATGCTGCTGGAAAGACAACAATCCTTTACAAACTCAAACTCGGACAGTCTGTCACCACAATCCCCACAGTCGGCTTCAATGTGGAGACTGTCACCTACAAAAATGTCAAGTTCAACGTCTGGGATGTGGGAGGCCAGGATAAGATCCGTCCCCTGTGGCGACACTACTACACGGGCACCCAGGGGTTAATTTTCGTGGTGGATTGCGCGGACAGGGATCGCATCGACGAGGCCAGGCAGGAACTCCACCGCATCATCAATGACCGAGAGATGAGGGATGCCATCATCTTGATATTCGCCAATAAGCAAGACCTTCCGGATGCCATGAAGCCTCATGAAATCCAGGAGAAGCTCGGCTTGACCCGCATCAGAGATAGGAATTGGTATGTTCAGCCCTCCTGTGCGACCACAGGTGATGGACTGTATGAGGGCTTGACATGGCTAACCTCAAATTACAAATCTTAATGATTGAGTGCAGACTGTTTTAGGTCGAAACTATAATAACGTTGCAAGTAACAAATAACTTCTCAAAATGAGTATGGTTAAGAAAAATTTGATTATCTCCCGTTTATTTTTTAATACTACGTTTACCCCATGACTAATTTATCTTAAACTGGGTTTGCTGGCTTAAAAGTTTGCTTGTACTCTGTAGCAGGCCTATATCACCTTCATTACTTTGGGGCTTGCTTGATGAATATTGAATTGATTGGTCCTAATGTTAAAGCCACAGAGATCACCATCTTTGCCTATTCTTTTCCCTATTTTATATTATTTTTCTAATGAAGCTGAGGTTTTTATCTTCATTCTTGGACTAAAGCTTGTTTCAAGGTTCTTCAAGTCTCTGTTGCATTGGACCTTTTTCTTTTCCTCTTCTAAGGTGAGATCTTTAATTTCATGTAGCCTACGTGAAGGACATTGACATTTGTTTAAACACAGTACTGTGATGAAAAGTATTTCTTCTCAATGGTATTGGCTGAAAAAAAATGTTCAGCATTGCTTACATTTCATTTCCATCAGTCTTGGCATCAGAGGAAAAAAATACTTCAGACATGTTTTGTTACCCCTCCCAATCCCCTTATGTGGGCTATATAGTTTACTGATTGACCTTTTGTGTCGCGTCTTGATACCTAATTGTGCTGAATATTCAACAAATAGGCCTCCAGTAACTCTTAAACATGCTTGTCGGGATGCATTTTTTAATTTTTGGTAACACGTAGTCAGTCGACTCAATCTTTCCAAAGGAATGTCATTCAGCTCTGAGCTCTCTCAATCTGATACCACAGTTGATTAGTCTCAGTATTGGGACATTATATGATAGCATATATCTGTAGCATGAGTACGAAAGTACAGTAACCCTACATCAGATTCCATCTGTTGTGCAGTCAGAGGGAGCTGTGTACCGGTGAAATGATGAAGACACCCTGTGGTGCAGCTCTTACTCCTATTTTGACTGGGGGAACCATGTACAGAACAATGTCATTGTAATGTCTTATTAAAAAAGTGATTTTAAATCTGTTATGTCTGTTTTTTGTCTTTCAAGGATTAAAAGGCAGTTTGTGTGATTAGGCCTGTGTGATCAAACCCCTCTAAGTTTTTGCAAAAGAGAATTATTTGCAAGTAGCAGAGTTTAATATATGAATAGTGGTTAAAAAAAACTGTGGGAAAGTTTCAAGAATGCTCATAGTTCAAAGTCGATGCCTACAGTTTTAAAATTCTCCTGGGTTTTAATGCTATTGGGCAGATTCTTCATAAAGGGTTTATGTCCACCCTCAGACTAAGTTGCTGGCCTCAGTTCCCTTGCCAGTAAATGGGGAAAATGTACAAAACAGGAAGTCCAACTGCTGGTCTTTTTGGAGGAACAACAGAGCCACATGATAGTTTGCATGAGAGTCAGAGGGGCAGCGGAGATATACAGCTGAATTGTGAATTCTTTTTCAATGTTGCGTGTTGGTAGTGAGCCATAGTTGAGTTGATGCTGAGCTGTCAGCTACAACTTCCTGAGTATGCTTTTGGTTCAGGACTGGTATTAAAAAGCCAGTCTCAGTTGTTTTTACTCAGTGAGAAGGATGTATGATGCAGGGCCGCTGTTGAGAAATTAAAAGGAAATGTGTATAGGTTAAAAATCTCTGTGTGAGTACAGTTATTCTGAATAACTTGTGAAGAGAGTCCAGTTGCTAATGAGACCATTCATGGCACTTTTCTAAACGAGGAGCCACTCACAAACATGTGTTGCACTCTTCCCACGTAATCATGAGCATAATGAGTGTATAATAACAATAACACTACAACCACAGTCTGTGTGTAGTTACATAATCTCTAAATGGAGCATGATCTCTGTCCAATCTATGGAGAGTCTCCAACACACTAAAATGTCAATACCTGCAAACAGAGTAGGAAGATGAGGCCCTTTGGTGTCTGTATTATTCGCCTTTTCGACTCTGCTAAAATTCTGACCTCATTTAATTCTTGCTGTTGCTGCTCAGTCATTTCTTCGCACCTTGAGTCTGTAAAACTTTAAAGTTGACATATTTCTGCAAAGCATTTAAAAGTTGAATTGAATGTGTCAGTTCTCCTGTTTATTATTAAACTGGAGTCTGACACCACTGTGGAGGAATGTTTTAGTTTCCATTAAAGCTGATTAACATGAGTGTTTTCACTCCTGACCAAGACAGGATTGATGGTGACAAACGGTCTGACTACTGTGTTTCGGGCTACAAAAGATTACTTAGTATTATTCTGCAGATTTTGGAGGATTTTTCCACTCAGCTCACTGAAGGACACTGTGTCTTTGCCAGCGTTTTACACATCCACATAAAAACTGGCACCATGTAAGCTGCTCCAAAAGCATAGTTTGCATTTTTTTGCATTTACAATAGGAAGTGAACTCTGTCTCTCGCGAGCAAACAGGTAAAAGCATTTGCAACATTCACTGGCAACTAGACACTGTATCCTTGGCTGCACATGTGTGTGCATCCACACACTTTCGGCTGTATAGTCACGGTGACAGTCGGTCGTGTGGAAAATCTAGTGCTTAGCAAGTTGCTGTAGAGGCCTCAGGATGTTTGCTTTAGCACCACAGAGGTTTCCGTCAGACAGGTCAGGTGACACAGACAGATATGACTCCACTGCTACAGGAGACGTTTCACACAACCCACACATCTCCTGCAGTCGTGATTTAAATGCTCCATTTAAAAAAAAGGATCAATAATTGAAATGATCATCCACGCTGCAAGTGGAGAGAGTACCCGAGCTTCTGAGGGTATTTGTAAATAGTCGCCTGCAGTGAGGGCTTGGTTGAGGGCCTCCATTAGATGCTGATGGCAGTTTAATTGGGCTGTAATGGCCTCTTTGGTTCCCACCACTTCATTACAACCATATGATCCTCACAGCTTTATTGGTAACACCGGGGCCCCTGGGGCAAGGACAGAGACTGTAAGCAAGGTTTTATGACCCCTCCTCTGTAAAGATGAGACCTCCTGGCCCTTCTGTCAACTCCCTCCGTGCTCGGCTGGAATTCCTTGCACTTCCTGAGAGGAAAGGTTAGGAATGGGTTTCAGGTCATAGAAGGAAGCTCATTAATAAGCGCTTTGTGTAATAGGGCTCATTTTTCTTGCTTATGAAGCATCGGACTGGGTCAGTTTGTATAAAGGTGAGGTAGAACATGATTTTGCTCTTTGCAGCACAGCAGTAGTTTTTTTTTAGCATCTCTTGATATTGAGGACTTGATTCATAACTCACTGGTGTCGTCATTCACAACAACAAGGCGAGTGACTTAAATACTTCCACTGGTTTGCGCAAGAATTTGTATGACAGATATGCTTTAGGTGGCCAGATTGCCTGTTTGTTGGGGCAGTTTCTATGACAGTGGGATCTCTGCCAGCGTGGCCTGGTGTTTTTGGTATCACATAGGTGGCTGACTGCGCTGCAAGTTTCCAGTCAGTTCCTCTCTCCTACGTGGAAAGAGGAAGAGTGGGAAGAAAATCGAAAGAGACCCTGCTTTCTGTGAATAAAGTTTTGCAATATTGGAACCCACATCCTTTTCCCCTTTGTCGCACAGGCACCTCGCCCTCCATTAGTCAACTCGACGAACGTTTGAAACAGCTCAGGAATAGCTGTGTTGACTGGCGTTTCAGCTGCACTCTTGACACGCCTGCAGCCTGAATTATGTCTGTGGTTTTCAGGGGTGTGGTTTGTCTTCCTCACTTGTCTTCACTTCCTCTTAACTCCAGCTGCAGGTAGCACTCATTTGATCCTCACTTCTGGCCGTGCGCTGTGAACATAGTCATCGCTGGCTTAGCGCTGGTCCACACTTCAACGGCCACACCCGACTGGATAATCACTGTAGGATTTGCGATGCATGCAGACACAGATATTCTCGTGCACATGGGCGAACACCGTTATTAGAGCGGTTTATTTATCTGCCAAATGGTAGGAGGGAACACCTACTCTAAGCCACAGTTCACACAGCTCGGTTCAGTGGCTGCTTATCCCCAAGGACAGTGAAACAGCCTCTTTGGTTATGAAACGTCTCTCTAGCCTGCACCTTCGGTAGCCTCCTAGAGTGAGCTGTTGAATAATGAACTCACGCAGAGCTCAGAAAACAGGTCCGGAAGTGGCTGAAAGTTGTTTCAGGTTTCCTGCTGAGGTTAAAGTTCTTCAATGCCACGCTAAATACAAACCTCTGGCAAATGCACTTTTTTTGTCTGTATTGTAGGTGTGACTTAGGCTTGTTTTGACTGCAGGTGTTTCAGTGCAGGTCCCACTCTGAAATGTTCTGGTTTTAACAGGGGCTATGCTGTGGTACAGGCCAGCTAAATAAGGTTGAAAATGCAAGGCTGTGAAGTCCAAGGTGCACTCCGGGCATCGGCCCAAATTCCATTCATATCTGCAGCTGAAGGTTACTTGCTGTGGTGAAATTACAAATTCAGAGAACCAGAAAATTGTTATGAAGTGTTGGAAGTCCACATGACATAACCAATTTGTTTTTTAATGGATAGATCAAATGCTCATACAGGCACTAACTACATAAATTAAACCACTAACCATACAGTTGTGTTGGTAGAATTTCACTGGCCTATAATCATGTTTGTTTTTCCACTTTAAAAACCATCCAATCTAAGTCCCATTACATTTTCTAGGCCTCAGGGCTTCTATTTATATTCCATTATGTGAAAACCTGAAATTTGTCCACATGGTTCCTCTTGAGAATTTCAGGATGTTTAACACAGCTGTGCGAGAGTGTGGACCAGTTTGTCCCCGGACTCCTATGCTGTGTTTTTCCAGCTGTAACACACAGAGTGTAAAGAGGATCATAGCTCAGTGTTAAACATCTTGCCTTCAGATGTAAGCTATGCTACAGTATAGGAGAAGGAGGGGCAAGAGATTGTAGATGGTGCTGCAGTCTCTTGGCTGCCTGGGACAGAAATCTAAGTGCATTGGTTTCTGAAGCAAAATGAGATCAATTGTTTTTGAGGTTGCCCCCAAGTCTTATTCATACAGCACATAGAGTACTGACCTCTTCCATGTGGCTTCTGTAACTTAACTTTACATAACCTCCTTACAGTATACAAGTAAATGTAGAGTAACATAGACAAGAGCCATTCACCCAGCATCAGTATCCACCAGTCACATGTATTCATTCACGGCCTCCACACACACTGACTGACAGAATGATGAAGATCCATGCAAAGCAACCTCAAAGGCTTCCTTCAGCCGCTTGCCACCACCACTGTCACACTCCATGACTGACTACATCTGTATATCCGACTAGATCACTGTAATTACAGAAGAGTCAGTGTTTCGAGTGACAGTGCATCTGGATTAGACAACAGTTTTGGGCTTGGGAAGAAATCTCAGATCTTTGGCAAGTCAGGCACTGCTGCTCACACACACTCACACACACAGGCCAGATTCAGACTACTGAGAGGTAATGACTCAGGGAAATGCTATACACACACACACACACACACACACACACACACACACACACACACACACACACACACACACACTCACACACAAATACTCACACACATGCTTGTCCCCTCCCTTCTGCAATTCTCCCCTTGGTGCTGGGCCACCACACATCCTAATGATGACAAATACATCATTGCACTAGAATGCTGTAGGGACAGAAGTCACACGCAGTCAAGTCCCCACTAAACCTTTGGTATTTCAAACAAGGGATCAATACACTATTACATTTTTACTGATACCATGCAGGAGTCAATCCCTCCTTGTCTGACACACTTAACCTATATACTGCCCATACAAATCACTAACATTATACACAAAGTTTTAAACACTATTATGCATGTTTGTGTTAATTGATAGCAACCTTATTCCTCAAATTCTGTCGCTACAAAGATGAAAATAAAGATGTTTTCTCACACTGCTAACATTACTGTATTAATAGGAGTGGAAGAAGGGGGCAAGTGTCCAAAAAATTCTCACAGTGCTGGATTTGTGTCCCCTCTCAACTGCAGCACAGCTGTCTTAACAGCACCCCCGCCCTCCTCTTGTTCCCCTGCTGGGGGTGGTGGGGATGAGGGGGGAGTGGGGTGGAGTCAGCATTGTGTGTCTATAAGCTAGTTGTCCTGACGCTGGCACCGAACCACCTCTTGCTTTTAAATCCACAGAGGGAGTGCCACAAACGATTAGTACTGTTGCACCTCATTATTGGCGATGGAGGGGACAGAGAGCTGCAAAACAACACTAATCACATGCCCTGTTTTTGGCCTGTTGTTGGCCTCTTTGTGCAGCACAAACTTCACTGGGCTCAGTTTGTCATGTGAAAGAGAGAAGAGTGCTCTGTGTGAGTGGAAAGGATCAGAGGAGTCACACATTTATGCAGCCTTCTTCTATTTTTAATCAGCCCAGTTTGATGTCTATTCTTGAGCCACTCCCTAATAGTTAAATGAGAAAATGAGTCTTCCTTTCTGGAACAGTGTCTCTTGGCTCCAGGCAGCGTGATGGTGATGGTGACACAAAGGATCTTCTGTGTCACTTGGCTGTGATGCAGCAGAGTGGAGCGCACCACACAGTCTGCATGGAGTCACACTCTCCTCCACCCATCTGGTTTGGAGGGGCTCTGCGCTGCTCCCTCATGTTGTCTTGTTTTGGAACAACCAGGGAGGATGCATGTGGATTACGAGTCTGTGCATATGTATTATGTAAAGAAAGTGCAGACAGGCCCGGGGATAAACTGCAAGAGTCTCAAAGGCAGCAGTGAAACTAATCTCACACAACAAGATAAAACATCTACTATGAATGTCACCATCACACCACATTAACCTGATAGTGTTAAAACAGTGCAACATATTAACCATTTATCAGGACTGTGTTGTTCTTACTGCAGGTTTTCCACACAGGTAAGCATTTTTTCCACTAATAGCACCATCTGTTGGCAGAAAGTGCCCCCATTCTGTCTGGGTGCATGCAGCATATATGCCACATGTTCACGTGATAATGAATGTTTACGGTCACCGGAATCAACTGTAATGTGTATATGAAAACAGATCAGAGACACCACTGCTTCACTGTGGGCTGTCCTCATTTACAGTGAGCCTCCCTGTATTCCCCTGTAGTCCTAGCCTAATTAGCCAACCACAAGACTATAACTACATTATTTTAATTATTTTTGGGTTAACATTTAAGGAGGCGAGAACACCAGAGAGACTGCAAAATAGACTCGAGATGATTTGACTGAGAGGGCTATGGGTGGGCAAGGGGGGGTGAAATGTTGACACAGAATAGTGGCGCTCCCCTCTACCCCTTTAATCTCCCCTCTGGGTCCTGTCCCCTGCCACACTGGGGGGACATGGACTTAATACTGGCTGTGAGTCAAATTAATTAGCTAAACATATCCTGGTCAAAGCCAAAGGAGACCTCAATAGCAGGCTGATCCTGACTGTAGCAGTCCACCTGCCCCGGGCTGAAGAGAGAGGGCAGAGGAGGTGCCACAGGGACTGATTATCTTATATGATCTGCTGTAGTAATTTATAGGAGCTGTAGAAAAAAGGCAATTAATCCTAGTCTGTTCCTCTTGTGAAAGGCTGTATCATCAACAGAGGCCTGCAGGGCTTCAGGGGTCAAACTCTCAAACTATGATTCAGCCCGACCACACCTCTGCTCTCCTCCATCACGTTGACATTTCACACATTTCACAATCACAGTCGGATATCAGTTAATAATGAAACTATTAGTTGGAACAGGAAGGGTTGTGTTTGTACATGTACGTATGTTCTCAGGTGAGCAAACAGTTGATAATGTATTTGAATGCTGAACTGGCTCTGTAAGATAAAGAATCTAAAAAAAAATGGATCTCGAACAGATACTGGTTTCTGTTTAAATTAAAAAGCTAACCATTAAACTCAGGAATATTCATGGGTCTGAGGCACTGTGCCATCACAGATGTTCCTGCATTACAGTATCAGCAGATTTCATGCAAGCAGGTTAGTTCTGCACTCCTGGATCCCAATAGAGGAGTACAAGGATGAGCACAGCTTATTAATGCATAATCAAAACTGGTCCCTTCTATTCTTCTACAGAGTGGTTTGATTTTTTAATGGGACCTTTGGTGTGAACCCCACCCTATCAACTTCAGCATTAACATTTTTATTTGTTCCGAGTGTTGGAGGCCACCCTGCTCATTACACTACAGCTCCACTGTGTAAACAGAGAGCAGCATGAAAGGCTGTGAGGGGCCCCTGCATGCCTGTGGGAGTATGGGGCGTACTTCATGGTTTATGCTCGAAAAAGAGCCGTAATCTTCCAGCTAATCTGGGGCTTGGAGTGGAATTCCCCTCGCATGGAGGGTAAAAGCTTTCAGGAGAGCTGGCATACACTCTGTTGATTTCAGATTTAAAAACTGGGTAATCTACATAAACATATGGATTGAGAATTTTAATCCTGATTTATTTCCCCACCTCTCTCAATGCAGTAAGTTCTAGTGACTAGTTACAGCATTGGATTCATGATTTAGTATTTATTTCTGAGAGAACAAGCTTTAGATTAATAATCTGACATACAACTAAACATTTACACATAGTTTAATACTTTTTGGGGGGTTTTGGACTTTAAACAACTATTGCCCCCTAGTGCTCCAAATGAGCAATGACTGAATTTACATACCTCATTCACAATTACAAGAAATCCTGTCAATTACAGTGAAAAGCACTCTGACTGTAAATGTATGGTTGTCAGCAGATGAACATTTCTTTGGGAAGGTCTCAGCAGATAAATGTGTACAACAAGTTATGAATGTGCATATTATCATAAATCGGAAATTTCCCCAGCAAATAAAGGAATATCTTATCTTTTATTATAACTCATTACACTGCATGGTCAATCATGCACATCAGAGCACAGCAAGTCTCATGGTTTCAGTTTCTTGCAGTTCACCAAGCTGTAAACTCTGGTGTTTTGCATAAAAAACAAACAAACAAATAAAATAAATAAATAAATAGATCATAAGTATCTGCAGGGCTACTCTTCTCTTCTACTCTTCATCTTAAAACATCCAAACAAACACCATGGCTCAACTACTTCACTGTCTCATTTTGAAACCTCTCTGGCTTAAACAAGTCATTTTATTAAAGTGCAGTCTGTCATGTCTGTGCTTGCACACGTCTGCCATCTACCTTCACTGTCCTACAATTACACAGACAATGAAACTGCTGACATTCACTAAACTTGGTTCATAGTGTATGAAGAAAAGAATTTTCACACTGGTTTCACTTTTAAAATTTTTTTTTTTACTCCAATCACACATCAGGACAGTGTTGATTGATATATCAGAAAATATTTTCCTAAAAAAGTTTCTTTAAAAAAGTGCAGAAATGATGATACAATGAATATTTCACACACGCTAATACAGACATGACATTTTCTATGTTACAATCTGATTTTCATGTGATATTAGGATGGAATATGGTTTCCTCTATGCACAAACTTCACCACACAAACTCAGGCTTTTCTTCGGATGTGCAGGATGTGGATGTCTGGACTACTATACTCTGGGTCTTGTTTGTCTGAAGGAATCTCCTCACAGCTGAAGTTTTGTTGCAGCAACTGAAAGAAAACACAAAAGACCACAATGACTCACTGAGAGGTGATGTCAAATATCTCAGCTTCTTAACATCTATTTGTTTGTGGTTATAAATGAAACACATAGATGGGTTCTCACCTCGAAAAACTGCCTTTCCACTCTCGGGTTGACGCCCTCGGTGCGTTGCTCATAGCAGCAAATAATGCAGGTCTCTGGTCCAGAGAGCAGCTTCAGGCTCTCCACCAGTGGAACAATAGACTATGCCAAAAGAAAATAGAGTAAATACAGTGACACACTTCAGGTTTGTTCCGTTTTCCAATGATGGTGATACTATGCAGTTTTTTAAGTGTCATGTTCAGATCTAAGGTCTAAGCAGAGAACTATAATAAATTACCTGCTCATAATAGATGCAATCAGCCATAAGGACATAATCTGGAGGAGGCATGAACTCAGACACATCTTCACCCCTTTAGGGAGCATAGAAATCAAGCATTTAGACATGTCTTACAATATTTTGAACATGCAGCTTGGCTATATGTTTTAACTTTATATAAGAAATAGAAATATAAGTACAAACCATTTTAGTACCTTGGCAGTAATTGATCCACTACTGATAAGGGCCTGGTTTTCTTGGATGTTCACCCTCAGGAGGCTCTGTAAATCCTCTAGGTCTGTCACAGTAACTTGAGCTCTGTGGGATTTTATACATAGTAATGAAAACTTTCTTTTGGGCCTTTAATGTTGTTATTGTCACACTGCAAACAAGGGAGTTCAAACAACTAGCTAGCACGTTGGTGATACAAGTGCATGTATGTTCATATTCAAACGACAGAGTAACTAGGCAGTAATCTCACCCCAGTGTTGCAGCCATCAGACCAACAACTCCAGTCCCAGCTCCCAGCTCCACCACCCTCCTGCCAGCCCACATGTTGGCTCCTGAGGACGGATCACGAAACTGTTCCGTCTCTAAATATTTGGCCAGAACGATGGCTGCGTCCCAAACAACACAGCCAACGTCTCCCAGGTAGCACTGCTTCAATTTCAAGCTACAACCGTCGTTTTTCTCTATTTCTCTCACAAAATAATGGCTGTCGGCCGCCATGTTGGCCGCGACAGGAAGTAGAAGAAAGCTTCCGGTCTGACTTTTCCAGAATAAAAGATATTACATATTGCGTAGAAAACTTTTGCAAATAGTGCAAATTATTAAAGAGTACAAATTATTAAGATTGCAGCAAATTATAAAGTAGAAACTCTCGGTGGCAATAATTATTGTAGTAAAATTAACGACAGGCCTTCAGCTATTTTGTACAACAGTTTTTGAATGTAAAGCGATACAATTCATTTTTTTTATTCATGTATTTTTTTTTTCAGAATAAAGTCAAGGCCGTGATATCAAGGTCAAAGTGTAAAGTCAAAGCAATGCTTAACAGCTTAAGCTTGCTTGCACAAGCAATATTAAAAGCATGTGCATGCTTTTTATGTATGTATCATAGCAAGTAATGAAAGGAGTCATGCTTTGCGCAAACCTTTGAACAGCTGTTATGATTTTAAAATGGCTACTTTCAAACATTAGAACTATACTCTTTCACTCTATTAACAGTTCTTGTCAACACCATTTCCATTTCTCTGTCTAAATGCCTCCTAAAGGCATTTGAACAAGGTTAAGTAAAAGGTGCTTTTATTCCAAGCAGGGTCTCTGTTTTTAAATTACACGACAGGAGGACAGTGAAAAAACACATTTTCAGATATAAATTAATTTACAACTGCCACAAATTCAATCGGAATATGCGCCAAATTTCCAAAGGTTCCCGTGACCTCTAAAAGTCAAACAGGGACCCCAATCTGGGAAGGAAATTAAGGCCAACATGTGGCTATTAAAATGAGATCCCTGAGGCGATCACATTTCCTAGTCTGACATGGTGTTTAGCACTTACATACAGCAAACAGCTTAATGCTGTTAGAAATATGTTTATATGACTGTGGCACATGCTCCAAAGTGGTCATGCCAGAAAGATACTGGCAGACACATTTTCATACTGAAGTTAATTTATATCCCTGTTTCGTCGTCCACATAGTCCAAAAGGTTCCTCTGTGTCCCTTTGGTGAGATACTGGAGGGAGGTACAGTGATATTAAGCCAGCAGCCACTTTTACATGGTCCAGGATGTATGAAAATCCAGACCACCAACCTGTCAGTAAAGAAGCATGGCTTGTCTTCAGGTCCATCCTGCCATGTGGCTCTGTAGAGTAGGTCTGTATGACAGAGAACAAACCATTTTTATTGGTGTGAAATGTGAATGAAAGAGCTCATTTAAAAAGTAATATTTGGTTTATGAATAACCTGTTTTACTGATTATACCTGCTTTTTATTGTGGTTCTTTCTTGGTCATTACCCATGAAAAGGGCACATGGAAACTCTGGGTATTACAGCAGTTGTTTTCTCCTATCTGTCTTTCTTTTTTCTTTCCATTGATCCTCTTTTGCAGTATTATATTTGACTTCCAAGGAGTTATTGGTGACACAGAATCAATCAATCGATCAATCGACCGATCAATCCACCCATCCTCTATTGCCTATCAGCTCTGTTTTTCTACTTGGAAAGACAATTAATAAAATCATCCACATTTAGGGGTTCAAATGTGACGGACATGCGCAGATGCTACCTGACGTGATGGCGCGTAAATGTCCAGTACATCCTGTGTGGCAAGTTGTACAGCTAGCATTTTAACTTAATTATTTAGGTGTAGTTACAGGTAGGTTTTCGTAGGCCCTTGTGAGGTTTTGGAAATGTTTGGCAGCAGCACAGAGGAGGTGTCCACCGGCGGGGACACCTCAGATAGTGGAGCGATCCGGGGGCCGTCCCCACCTGATGGAGGCGGACTCAATGAAACCACCTCGTACGGCCCCGCCTCAGCTTCTTCCAGTTCATCCCACCGAAGTGTGGATGGAGGCATCACGAGCTCCAGCCGTGGAACGTCCCTGCCCCCACCCGCCCCAGGTGACGTCATGGACAGCCAGGGTGGTTTAAGCTAACATTAGCATTAACAGTGATATCTGATATTAAATTATCAAATCTCTAAATGTGTCTTCATAGTGGATCAAAAAGGACTGCAGGGACACATTTGTAAGGTTAAAAATGTTGTCTCTGGACATTCAAATTAGGGGTTGAACTGGACTTGAATTTAGATAGGTGAAGATGTTTCACTTCGCATCCAGGGAATCCCAGGTACTTTCAAGACTCAGCACTATACCTACCCCTGGAAAACTCTTGTGAACAGTCACATACATATTTTGGATAGGCAGGACAGGTGGTTTGAAAGAAGAGTGAGAAAGGCTGTCTGTGTCTGAGTAGAGAAACCACCACTCAACAGAGGACGAGGCCTGAGGCATCTCCTATCTCCCCCCTACAATGCTGTCCTGTCATTATCTTCCCTGGAGACCAAACAATTATAACTTCTCACACTTTGCATCAGGTGACTCCAGACTCTCACCTACTGTCATTAAACATCCAGGAGTTGTATCAATGACCCCACAGACTATAAGTACCTGGGATATTCTGCCAGTAAGTCAGAACTGAAGAAGCTCCTTGGATGCGATGTCAAATTGCCTTAGATTTAACTCCTAACTTGAATGCCTAAAGACAAGATTTTTAGCTTTACAAGAGTTCCCCCCCAATGTCCGTCTATGATCCACTATGAAAACATATTCAGAGATTTGAGAATTTAATATCGCAACCTTCACAGTCATATTGTCTCTGGGCAGAGCACTGCGGTAATAGTACAAACATAACTCCTCATATTTTGTCTTGACATAGGTCACAGCTTCCGGTTAGGCAGGACACCCTCATCCCTCCTTGCATCCATCTCAGACAGCTCTCCCCTCTGCATCCATGGAGGAACACCCAGACACAGGAGGGCTCTGGGGTCTGCCACAGGCTCACACCCTGCACGGACACCACTGACTGATCACACAGGTACTTCTGCTCTAAGTGTTTCAGTGGGTGTCAACATGGCTGCAGCTGTGTTTCTGATTCTGATTTCTCTGTTTGTGCAGGAACAAGTTGCTCCTCTGCGACCACAACCTCTGGTGCTTCTGTGATTGTGGCATTGGTCGAAGGACGTGGTTTGGCCAGGGGAGAGATTGGCATGGCCAGTCTCAACTTGAAATATCCAGAGCTTGTACTCTCTCAGTTTGCAGACACAGGGACATATGCCAAAGTATCTCACACATTGTTTAACACTATAAACGACATGCTTGATTGACTGTTAATTATTGATCCACGTTAAAATAGAGGGAACTTCAGTCTCAGTCATATATTAATCTTCTGAAGGTCATAACAAAGATTCACATCTTGGTGCCACTGGAAATACTGATGCCAGACACAGCCAGTGAGAAAGGGAAAGGGACAAAACTGTTCAACCTCATCACAGAAAACTTCCAGGTACTAGTGCAGAATAGGTGTTATGAGTAAAACATAGTAAAACATGAATCCCATTCAAAAAAACACCCACTATTGAAGAAAGTAGAAAGTAGCTAACTGAATCACTCTCTCTTGGTTAGCACTACTGTGAAGTTTGTATGGTGTGTCATGTCCCCCCTATTGCACATTGTCTTCTTATTAGCTGATAAAATGTGCATTTTTCCTATCAGGGAGTAGCTTTCACCGCGATTCAAAGGAAGTATTTTAATGAGAGAAAAGGACTGGAGTACATTCAGCAGCTGTGTGCTCCTGAATTTTGCACCGTCCTCATGGAAGTGCAAGCTAAGTATGCCACTGAGTACAATAATGTATAGAAATAGACATACTGTAATACAACTCATTGTTTTATTACCTAATGTCATGATTTGTTCAGGTATTATTGCCTAGCAGCAGCTGCTGCTTTGCTGAAATATTTCGAGTTCATTCAGAATTCTGTCTACGCTGCCAAGTCTCTCAAAGTCAGCTTTAAAGGGAGCGAGCAGACAGCAATGATTGACTCAGCATCTGCCTCTAATTTGGAGTTGGTGGTCAATAATAGAGACCACAGGTAGGAGGGCCAGACTATGACAGCATTATCTTTGTATGTGTAGTGCTTGTATGATCACACAAGTGTTTGTCTTGTCTTTGCTTACCTGTGTACAGGAGTGAACATAGTCTGTTAGGGGTGCTTAACCACACTAAAACACCAGGTGGTGCTAGAAGGTTGCGCTCCAATATTCTGGAGCCTCTGGTTGATGTGGACACCATCAACATACGCATGGACACCATACAAGAGCTACTGCAGGATGAGGAGCTCTTCTTTGGCCTGAAGAATGGTCAGAAAAAGTGTTTTTAATCACACGTTAGAACATAGTGCATACTAAAAACGAGAGCATGACACAGTAGTTGAATTTGTGTTCCTTTGCACTCTTCAGCCATAGGTCATTTCCTTGACACTGACCAGCTGCTCTCTGTTCTGGTCCAAATCCCAAAGCAGGAAACGGTACGTACAGTACTTTTATTGCCCATTATACTTGATGATTTCATTACAATGGAATATCTTATCCCTTAACTAAACTGTAATGAAATGCCAGAAATAGAGCATGTGAAGTGTTCTGTATTTTTCTTTTTTTTTGCCATTTCCAATACTGTTTCTGTATTTCTACAGGTTCAGGTTGCTGAAGCAAAAATTACACATGTAATTCAGCTGAAACACACATTGGATCTGGTGCCACAGTTAAGGGTCTGTGTCAACTTATGTGCATGAGATAAGTTCAAAATCATCTCACAGCAATTGATAGAATAAGAAAAAGCATTTGACTCCACATAAAGCTCAGCTAGAATGCACATAGTAAATCCTTTAACATTACACTTTATGAACAGATGGTGTTAAAGAACTGCAACACAGCTCTGCTCAAGGCATACAGCACCTCACTGGAGGACAGCAGGTACTAAGCCTGAGCCTGTATCAGATGCAAATATGCTTTCACACACTGTCTACATCTTCCACTGTGTATATATTTGTGTCCTCCTCAGGTTCGACATGATCCTGGAGCAGATCAAGACCGTTATTAATGATGACACCACCTACCTGAAGGGGAGCCTGAACATGCGCACACAGAAGTGTTATGCTGTCCGCCCCAACATCAATGAGTTCCTTGACATTTCCCGCAGAGCTTACACTGAGATAGTGGATGACATTGCAGGTGTTTGTTCTGGCTGTTAATATCTTCGTTTCACAATGTCTGTAATTGCATTTACATATACCACAAGGCTTATTGAATGGCATTGTGTCACACAGGACTAGTGAACCAGATGGGGGAGAAATATGGTTTGCCAATGCGTACCAGCTTCAGCACAGCTAGAGGTTTCTTCATCCAGATGAAGCTTGAAGGAACGGTCTTGCCAGGAGGGAAACTCCCTTCAGAGTTTATTAAGGTATAGTCCACTAAAGGCAGGGATAGTGAGAATGCAGAACCATTAAGAACAGGGAAAAAAACATAACTACACCAGGTTTGAATGTAGCAAGTTCAATTACACCAATGTTTGAGTTCCAACATCTGCTACCACAGGTAACCAAACACAAGAACAACTATGGCTTCACAACTACCGACCTGATGAAAATGAATGACCGCTGTGACGAGGCCCTGAGGGAGATCTTTCATATGTCCTATGTGTGAGGAGATCATGATCCTATGACTTACAAACATGCATAGTAATGTATTGTGTGCACTTCATTTCACTGTGCTGAATAAGATAAGATAAAATAAGATAAACCTTTTTTTGTCCCTCAGGGGGGAAATTTGCAGTGCACAGCAGCAAAGACGATAGGACAGTTAAATATTTAAAAAAAAAAATGAAAATTATAAACAAGTGTAAAAGTGTTTACAAATTTAACAAATATACGCAAGATTATTATGAAGATATACATGAGAAATGCTTGAGATTATGGGTATGAGAAATATGACCAGTAAAATTAGATCTTGCATGTTGCATGATCTGCTTGTTTGGATGATTATGTCAAAATGTGCTTAAATATGGTTTTGATGCCAGAGATGTGACTATTGTTTTATTGTAATGACTTAATCAGTTAAAAAGCCATAAAAATAACATCTTAGCTAACAAAGACCTTAATTAGTCGACTCATGCATTAAAAGGTGGCATTGCAAGTCTGTATCTAAGCAAGTCTTCAACTGATTAACAGCTGATTTCGATCAATTAGTTTGTACTGCTTTGTGTCCACTAGAGGGTGCTGTTAGTTAGCTCTTTTCCTACAGTATTTGGCCCCTGCAGCATCTAATCTGTCTCCATACAGGGTGGTATGTCAACTGCTGAGCACCATCCATGAGCACATTCACTGCCTTTACAAGCTCTCTGATGCTGTATCCATGCTGGACATGTTGCTGTCACTGGCCAATGCATGCACCATCTCAGAAAACGGTGAGGATGAATCACTGTTTAACATGCGATTTCCAATCTCACGTCAATCAAACTGTCAGATAAGCCTGGAAGAACTCTGATGATGTCTGAGAGAGTACTATATGGACATAAGGTGGCACCCAGCCAACATCACACATGACAGCCAGAAACGGATCCCAGAGCTGACAGCTCTGCTTGCCTAACTTCTTTTTTAGCAAGGGTCGTGGGCAGCACCAGCCCGGTCAGCCACGTGGGTGGTGAGCGCTGGCCCTCAGCTGTCTGAAAGCGTATCTCCACAGACATGTGCTGAGTGCCTGCCCCCTTCTATCCCAGCCAGCTTGTACTCAGATTACCCTTGTTACATAAGTGTGTGCTGGTGCGCTGTATTTACCGAGACAAATCTCCCCAGCAGAGGAGCTCGTTGGCTCTAACCACTGCACACACCTCTTAGAAATCTGCCTTGTATTATACTGTGACACACCTTTCAGTTTCACCTTCCAACAACCCGCAATTAATTAATAATTTAGTTATGTAGATAAAATCATATACCTGTGTTTTGATATCAAGTCTACACAGCTTTGGTAATCACTGAGTCACATGAAAGTGGTTAGATTGGTTTGTGTCCTGTAGCTGTATTTGAATGCATCATCCCATGGAAACACATGAAAGTGAGTCACTATAGAAACAAAATACCAACAAATTTAGGTATTTTTGATTGTTGCTCTTTTTCTGCTGTGTCTGCCAGTGCGCCCAGAGTTCACAGACACGCTGGCCATCAAGCAGGGTCGTCACCCCATTCTGGAGCGAATGGCTGGACAGCAGCCTGTGTCGAACAATAGCTACATCTCCGAGGGCAGCAACTTTGTCATCGTCACTGGACCCAACATGAGTGGCAAATCCACCTACCTCAAACAGGTGGCGCTGTGTCAGATCATGGCTCAGATAGGTCAGGAGCAAATCCCTTCAGCCTCTCATGAATTTGGAGTGCAAAGCTGCTATGCTTTGTTTTGACTTGTTTTTTGTAAAGCCCTTGCATTATTATTCCAGGCTCCTATGTCCCAGCTGAATACGCCTCTTTCCGTGTCGCTGATCAGATTTTTACCAGAATTGGTGTAGATGATGATTTTGAAACCAACTCTTCAACCTTCATGTTGGAAATGAAGGAGGTCTGTACATACGTTCTGCTCACATTCTTTATTTACATTTATGAGGGGAACAAATTTTAAAACTATGACTGACTGCATATTTCCTCCTATAGATCTCTTATATAATCCACAATGTGAGTGACAGGTCACTGATCATCATAGATGAGTTGGGGCGTGGTACCAGTGCTGAGGAGGGCATCGGCATCTGCCACTCCATTTGTGAGTTCCTCCTTCGCCTCAAGGTAGAGTATTCCCAAATATAGTTCCGCACTGCCACTCCTTTATATATAATGAAAACCAGAAAAATCAGATTCCTTTTCTTCACATCAGTCATTTAATGTACCTTGTTATAGCGTGTCAGGGTACACCTCTTCACTTAATAGTAAAATAAGTACAGCAACAATGCGTGTTTTCCAGTGTTTGACTCTTTAAGGTGTGATGTTTTCCTGTGTTTTCCAGGCATTCACCCTGTTTGCCACACACTTTCTTGAACTGTGCCAACTCGAGTCTCTTTATCCCAACGTGGAGAACCAGCACATGGAGGTTCAGCACACACACAATGGAAACACTGGTGCTGAGAGTGTGGTGTATACGTACTCGCTGAATCGAGGATGCTCTGAAGAAAGACACTATGGTACAGACTCAGTGAAATCTTAGTGCCATCATGTTGGCATTGGTCATGAAAATGGTTACAGAGCTTGTTTTTGCTCTTCTAGGTCTGAGAGCTGCAGAAATGACTTCACTTCCTTCAAATATAATCCAAGAAGCAAAGACAATAGCCTCCAAAATTAGCCAGCAGCTTTTGGTATGATTCACGAAGATCAGATTTTGCCTTTTTTTCTTAACAGTGCTTTTTATTTCCTGAATTTTAGCTATTACTTTGTGTGCAACAGTAAAACAAGCTTTTGTTTACAAAAAAACAAATATTAGACCCTTAGAGAGTCAACTGCTGTGCTGTGGTCTCTCATGACAGAAAGCACAAATATTGTAGTGTCCCATACATAATGCTGGTTTATATCAAAGAAGTGCTGGAAAAAGAGACAAGACTCATGGTGTGGTTTATCTCTCCAGGCCAAACATCACAGTGATCCAGAAACACAGAGGCACAGAGCGGTGTACCACCTGGCCACACGCCTCCTGCAGGCCGCCAGGAACTCCAGGCTGGATGCTGAGAGCTTGCGTATGTATCTGAAGGGCCTGAAGAAGCACTATGAGGCAGAGCTGCAGGCAGCGTCCATTGACACAGAGGAGGAATGACCGACTCAGCCTTAAAGAGGGGGAAAGAGGGGAAGCGGCCGTGACACTTATCAGCCTCTCATGATCCTTATTATATATTATTGTGTTTATAGATAGGCTTGTTTGATATTAAATTGATTTATTTGAACTCCAGTTTCCATGTTTTTATTCAAAACTAACACATGATAATTTTGGAAATATCATGCAAAAAATGTGTTAAACCCCTGAGGAAACAGTTACATGAAATAAAAGAAATGTTGTTAAATCACTAGACATACTGGAAGTCCTCATTAAAATATGAAGTACTGGAAATATGAAAGTACTATTTGTACTCATGTGTTTTAAGGACTTGGGGGAAGTGCAGTGACCACTCCCCTCTTTGCTTTTGTAGCTCAATAGATTTAAACACCAAGGCTGTCTCGAAAAGGCGGGGCTATCTCTTGCTATACTTCATGCAGCCTGCGTATTAGACGGTGTGCCCCGAGTCACAAAACAAGCGTCCCCCCGCAGGCTTCCTATGACCCGCCCCCGCGAACCAGAAACGGGAGATAGTCTGCCGGATCGCGCAGCAGAAAGCCAGACCGGAGCTGCCCCGGGAAGTCAGGAGTCTGCCAGAGTCCCCGCACAACAGCGCCATTTCACCACCTGCTACGGGAACAGCAAACTGAAGCTACAGGTATTCTGTTGGCAGCAGTTTCCCCATCTTATTGTGTTTATTTCTCATCTAAAAAGTCGCTCATCCCGGTCTTAACGCGGCTAAGCTCTTTACCCGGGCCTGGGAACGGCCCTCAGGACGCGAGCGGAAGAGCGGAGCCGCAGACCGGGTCAGAGATTTCAGGAGAGGTGGGAGGCTGGGTCACCGGCGAGACGAGGCCCGAGTGGAGGGGGGTAGAGGGGTGGGCAGATGTCCACGCCTCCACACTGGGCTCTGTTTGGGGAAAGATAGACAAACTTAAGTGTTCTTGTTAACTTTTATCGCTGAGCACTTCCTCTGTGCTAATAATTGGATTTGCCAGCTAACGTCAGTTGGCTAACGTTGACGTTAGCTAGCTCATTCATGGTGCTGAGCTCAGAGAGGCGACGAGCTTTTTCCTGGATCAATTTAACTATTAACGTTACAGCAACTACTTGTGGACACAACCAGGCAACTATTGAGCCTCTACTCTTTAAAAATAAACCAATTTCTTGCTCGTCATGTTGGTGAAGTGAGCCGGACGTCGACACGTGTGCCTCCTCTTTCTCTCTGATTTGATTCTGTGACTTAGAGGAGCTAGCTGGGCTAAGTTAGCATGGGCGATTAGCTAGCTCAGGTCAGTTCTGCTTTTTTCTTTGATTACAGGCTGTGACGTTATACACAAGCAGGCTTTTCTTAGTGTAAGAACAGCTGCCATTACGGGTCTTGGTTCAGTAGTCCTACACAAGGCCGACGATTAGACATGACCTAGCATGCTGGGGCATCTGGTACTCCACCATGGTGGAGCTGCCCTTGTTGAATGGTGAGGTGGCTTCCTGGACATCAGCCTATCTCAAAGACAATAAGGGGTGTTGTAACTTAATACTGCTATATAAAATGAACGACACAATTGTTGGCAGCTCTGTTACTTCTGCAATGAGATGGTGACTTAAGATATGACAATCTTTAGCTTAGTCCATCAGTGTATTCCTGAGCTTCTCCTCTGTCTTCTTTCATTTTGTCAGAACTGTCTTATTAGCAAAGGTGCCAATTTCCCCTGAAGTCTAGTAGATAAACTCTTATCGTGGGTGTTTTTACTTGATTTAATTTTTACCATGCTCTCAGGTCAAGGAATTGTTATAACCTGAACAGGGAGGCATTTAAGTATTTGTTAATGTTTACCAGTATAGCCAGATGCCTTACTTTGTACCTTGCTACTTTCTGTTTAATTTATTACCAGAATACTGATAATGGTGAATTATCAGTTTGTTATCCATGCAGCGTAATTACTCCCACAGAACCATCCTCCCATTGTCCTACTAATCACTCTAAACTAGAATTTACTTAAATACCTATAATCATAGAAGCTGTCAAGATAAAAATCCTGTCATAAGAAAGTAAAAATACTTACATAATCTCAGTGTTCACGGTATTAATACAAGGGAACAGAATCACTGCCTTAATTGCTTATTTAGCTTTATTTTTCTTAATTTGTGTGTGTGATTGTACATAAAATTAATTTGTTACACAGCTGTTACACAAACTGCAAGTTTGGTGACCTTTACACCTCCAGAAGTTGTACTGTTATAAACAAACTGTGTCACTTGATATAAAATGTTGTATTGTGATAGCATTTTCAGGCATTTTGCCAAGCACTAGCAAGAACCCTTAATGGCCAGGAAAACGCTGGTTGCGTTGGATTTTCATGTTGTAAATTACACTTGACATTTAATATATAATATACTGGAGACATTGTTGACTTGAATAGCTCCAAGTTTCTGTGCTCTCCTGCACCATTGATGTGCTATTTAGACAATTGATGCCATCTTAAAGATGTTAAGCTTAAAGTGCTGCATGGCCTGGTTTTCAAGTACTGTCTGCGTTGCCTTTTGGGCCTGATAGTTATCAGGAGTTCCCTCTCTGTCCGGGCCTGCCAAATCAGGAGGCCTGGCCAGCCAAGTGGCTAGATTCCGGGGAGCCAACAGCCCGAGAGGGCTTTGTCCTGCGGGCTCATTTTGATGCTGGGACAAGGCTCAGGCTGCACAAGGAAACTCATGCACCTTCCACTCTGAGCCCCGGGGCTGAAAGAAAGCAAGTAGGCTTCAAATTTTACACCCTGTACTCCACCCATAAGAAGCATTGTTGCTTTAAGAGTTGTTTCACAGTTTTATTTTTTCTGACGTGGGAGTTTCCTGGAACATGTAATGAATGACATAAAAATAATTTCCTGATTTGGTAGTTACTGAAAGGTTCATGTTAAAACCTTTTTATCGAGGGCACCCACAGTGTTTATGTAGTACATGCTGTACTGTGGCTTCTTTATGTCTTTGGTCTTATTTGGCCTTGGTAGTTCATGTCCAGGTTTTGCACAGTCATAATCTCCAGCCTGCTGAAAAGCTTTTTTTGGTCTTTGCGTGTTGCTTATCAGCCTTGGTTTGTGGATTCTGTACTGATATGTTGTGTCCATTATCTTGTAATGAGGTCACAGGTTAGAAAAGTATACAGCAGACAAGTAGAGAATAACAAACTCTCAAGTACAGGCGAATATGTTCAAATCATGATAAGGGTTTTACACTTTGCACAGCACCCTCCAAACCAACAGCTATTTCAACAACATAATTTTTTATGAGTTTGCCCTCAGCTGCAGCCTATCCAGTGTGGAGGAATGCATGCTCTGACACAGATGCCATACAAACACATCAGAGGAATGTATAAGGAAAACATTCCAATTCAACTAGTAAGATCAGCCAGTCAGGTGTATTCATCAAGGTCAGAGCTCCTCAGAAAATGTTATATAATGAAAACTGTTAAAAAATAGTTTCAGAAATGTTACATAATAAGTGTTTTAGTCTATGCTCAGAGGAAAAGTTCAGTGCTTGAAAGGCAAAATGGTTTTTCAGTATAAGATAAGTCGAATATGAAATGTTCAAACAGGGCTGTTAGTTTATTGTGTGCATTGTGGAAGATGTAAGATGTAGAGGCTTTCGAGGTGTAAGTGAAACAGGGTCAACATTACACTATAGGGCTAAGCCTGCCAGTCCTCAGGAAGCCCTGCTGTGGAAAGTTATTCTTAAATGTATTATCATGGGTAATCTGCTTAATCCAAATTACTAAAGAGGTCTGCTCTACGACGCCGACTCCTACGCTATGTTACTGCCACAGATCTTGGGTATAGGATGGGATTGTGCTGCACGTCAGGTCACTCACTGACAACACGATGCTGCTGTCGTCACCCGGGGCTTAACAGAATGCTGTTTTATTTTTGTAAGATGTGTGTAAGTTTGCAAGGCATCGCAGTATGTTGGTTTGTGAGACTCTCCAGGGTTGGAAAAGAGTTGTTTTCTATTCATTTTATCAGAATTATTAGCACTATTATTAACTCCGCTTCTTACAGAATTGCAGCATTACCTCAGTGATTGTCACATCAAACATGCCATCTAGGGTGCAGTCAGGTTGAGTCAACTGACAAACACAAAATATATGCTGCAAGAATATGTATTTAATGAAAAAGCATAGAAAAGGAAAAGCAGGAAAAACTGGCGCACCCCAACAGCCGGCACTGAAATTGGATATATTTTTGATAGTTTTGTTGAAATTATTGGTAATATTGGAACATCTCCTCTAATCATATTACTTGACTGAGAAACCGCATTAATTAATATTCATATGTGTAAAATCTGTGAGTAACTGTTGCTGTGACAAATAAGTACACCTCATCTTAACAGCCATCACGCAGCCATTTCTTGAGAGTCATGTGCGTCATTCATGCCAAGAAATGACAATAATGCTTTATAGGTGGATTAGTTTTAGTGGCTTTTATTGAGCAACAAGATGCATTGTGTCTCAACTTATGACTGCTGAATCTACATTGATTCAACCCAGTTCATTCTCACTGTGTAGCCTTGAGAAGACAACACATACTTCCTAAGAATATCTTAAGCAGATGCTAAACTGATGAAGTCTCAGGACCTCTTGACTTTGCAAACTTGTGATGGAAGGGGACCCTCTTCTCCCTTGGCTTGAAGCAGACAGGGGCCAAACTGCAGCTGCAGCAGCCCTCAGGGGGTGACACTTGCATGTGGGTGTATTTTTGCCTCTTGCAAATCCATCCTGATATGAGTTTAGAATACTGCCATGTCGTCCTTGTGGGGGCTGAAGGAGGGAAGTGACTAAATGAGACAGCGAGCCGTCTTCCTTTTAGCCCAGTTATCTCTCTGATGTTCTTGACCTATTTTATCCCCTTTTAAGCCAATGTGAGTGAAGTTCTTCTCTAATAATTTGGTTTACCATACCATGTTTCAAGTATTATTATTCTCTAAAAAGGTAGGGAGGATGTTGAGCTGTGTCACTGAGTTTGTGTTATCTAATTGGATCATAACACTAAGAGAGGACAGGGTGTCAGTAAGAGTCCTCTCACTAGCACCCTCTCAACACCATTGATGTACTAACACCTCCTTTGCAGCCTTTGCCAGTTGCCTTTGCTGGTAGAAATCTGTTACCATTAATGTCACACATATAGTATGTGTAAAATATTTCCAGATGTATGACGTGGAATGGAGCAGGTCTGCTTAAGCGTTTGTGCGACTAAGTGGCTGAGATAAACCCTTTTTTTTTCTCCTTCTCTTCAGAATGGCGGTGGATATCTACGACTCTCAGTACCTGCTCATCCTGGCCCCTTCCCTGGTCATCGCCCTCATGTTCCTCTTCTTCTGGCTCTTCATGAAGGAAACCTCCTACGATGAGGTACTGGCCAGGCAGAAACGTGACCTCAAGCTCCCGCCATCCAAGCCAGACACTCGTAAAAAGAATGAAAAGAAGAAGAGCAAGAAGAAGGAGAGTGCCAGTGGAGGGGGCGGTGGAGGTGGCGGAGGCGGAGGAGAGTCGGAAGAGGATCTGCGGGATTTTGACTTGGCTGATGGTGCCAACAGTTCCACTCTGGAAGTAGAGGAGGAACCTGCACCAGTGGCTACACCAGATCCTGCTCCACTAACAAGTACTGCCTATGTGCCTGTTTCGGTGTCACCAGAAGCTCCTGTCGGTCTGAGGGAGAGAAAGAAGAAGGAGAAAAAGGCTGCCAAGGCCGCCGCTGCAGCTGCTGCCGCCGCTGCAGCAGCTACAGCTCCCTCTTCTGAGGAGCCAGCAGAAGTGAACGGCTCAAAGCCAGTCACCCGCAAGACAGAGCAACCTCTGGCTGCGAGCAAACAGTCCAGCCCTCCCTCTCCCCAGGTTGAGGTCCAGGTTCAGGTCCAAGCAGCTCAGGCTCCTGTTCAGGCTCAGACACCTCCCCAGGTCTCCGGAAAGAAGAAGGAGAAGAAGAAACAAAAGGCAGAACCTTGTGAGTAGCCAGTTAAAAGTTGGTGTCACTGAGTTTCTCTGGGAAAACATGGAACTTGCTTAATGTTTCATTCAATATATTCCTCCGAAGTTACAGTGATAGAAAAACGTAAGACAAAAAGTTAGACATGGTTGCCTCATCCTCGAGTTAAGAGGTTTAGCCCAGTGACTGGAATGATAACTGAATATCATCTATCATCAGTCTCAAGCCAGACTGAGATTGACAGCATTCTGTCCCTTTCCAGTGGATGACCAGCAGCAAGAGGTTAAGGCCGAGCAGGCTCCAGCTCCAGCCAAGAAGGAGACTCCCATTGTGGCTGAAACCAAAGTTCTGGATGGTGCAGCCCCTGCTACTACCAGTGGCAAGAAGAAGAACTCAGCCAAGAAGCAGAAGACCGAGCATGGTAATGATGATACAGTGTTCCCATGTGCTGAATTATGTCTCATTTTTTTCAATGTCAGGACATGTGCTCAAACCAAATCCTAAACTTGTCGCTTTGTAATCCAACTAGTTTTCTCAAATCCGATAGATGAATCCCATGTTCTGGCTGACTCGGCAGCCTCTGCTAACCACCAGGCAGCCCATAACGATGATGTACCATCCAAAGGGAGTGGCAAGAAACAGAAGAATGAGACTGACAAAGGTAAGAAGAAAAACACAAATCTGATCCAGGCTTTTCTTATTACTATCCCATATCTACCTCTTAGCAATATAAGAACATGCCAAATCACACCCCCTATCTCGTGTGTTTTTAACAGAGAACACGGAGGTGAAGCTGAAGGAGCTGCTGTCTGGTCTCTCCAGCCTGACCCTGTCAGAAGCCGAGGCTATCAGTGTGATGACCCTCCTCCGAGAGAAGAGCCCCAATGCCTTGGATGCCTGGCACAAAGTGAGAGATTAATCAGTGATATGTTTGAATGAAGTGTTCTTGACAAGCACCATTTCACACTATTTGCATTTGGCAAGAAGCCTGGTATTTGTAATTGGACTTGCCATGCCCTCTTTTTTAACTTTATGCATCTCACCTCAGTCTTCAGCAAGACCCGACCCAGCTGCACAGGAACGAGAGAGACTTCTCCAAACTCTGCAGGAGGAGGCCTCCATTGCCAAGGACAAAGTGAAACAACTCAGCCAGGTCTGAACTCCCATATTCTCCTTATTAAATTACATAAGATTAATATTCTTTGTATTTCAGGAATAATTCTGTTTGCTTCAGTGAAGTGCTTCATATGCCCACTTGCTTCTGTGTTTTAGGAGCTTCAGGTTGAGAAGCAAAAGACAAGCCGTGTGGAGAGTCTCAGGAGAGAGCAATGTGCAGGAATGGAGAAGGAAATTGAGAGCATGCAGGCCAAAGTACAGGGCAGCTACCAGGAATACCAGTCCATTCAGATAAAGGTGAGTGCTTTGAGTTCATTCTTTCTTTCAGAAGTATGGAGATTACTTTTCCTGTTTTGTTTGTTTCATTACAACACTATACTGTGGGAAAAATCTGGAATTTGAAAAATGTGGGACCCATACCATTTGGCATTCTTCTCAAGGTTGCATGGAGACTAAATCCTATTGTTTCTGTGTAGTACCAGCAGCTGAAGGAGCAGCTGGAAAGCCAGATCACTCGACTGCAGCAGGAGAATGGCATCCTGAGGGATGCAGTCAGCTCTGCCACCAACCAGATGGAGAGCAAGTCAGTGTTGCACTACAATGGATAAGAACCCCACTGATCATACTTTCTAGAGTTTCCTAAGTGCTTCATCTAGTCAGTGTGGCAAAACACTCCTAGTCCTCCAGTTGAGATTAGAATTTCACCTCATTGGGTTTGCAATGCACTTGCAAACTTCCTGTCTCAACATTATCTTCCATGCCTTTTGCCCATGTTGCTCACATGAAGACAGATCCATCCTCATGCACAGTTCAGAATAAAATACAACATACAGGCTATTTGTAGTTCAATCCATCAACAATATCCCACAATAATTACTCATGGAGCATTTATACATCACTCATCAGTGCTTGCATGCGTTTGTTGCTTGATAGGAATTCAGCTGAGCTGAACAAGCTGCGTTCTGAGTACGCCGGTCTGATGAAAGAGCTGGCAGACAGCAACAGCAAGCTGCAGAAAGAGGAACACCAGAGGAAGTCCATGGATGTCAACTACCAGCAGAATGTGTCCCAGCTGGAGGTACTCTAATCCAGATGCACAATGTGTTTATTTAGCCTGAGCTTCAGTTTCCCCCAGTCAAGGCAAAAATGAACTGAGCTGTACAAAACCTGGGCAACGCTGCACAGCTTCAGATTTGGTTAGTGGGTGTGGTAGCATTATTTGGGAAATGGGAGGAGGTTGTAGTGGAAGTTGTGGGGAGGTGTGTGGGAAATAGAACCTGAGTAGGGTGGACTGTGTTGCCTTTGGAAGCTGGATTGTTTGAGGCTTTGTGCTGTATATAAACAACACTTTCCTGCTAGACACCCAGATCAGCCTTTCCTGTCTTTCCTGAGATTTCATGACAGAAAAATGCTATTCTTCATTGCACAGAATGGAAAAATCAAGGAAACAAAGCCTGGAAAATGTTTTGTAATTTGGACTTATTATACTGTGTGGGAGAGAAGTGTTAACCAAATTTTATACATCTCTCCATTCTTAGGGCCAACTGCAGGAAGCTAAGCGATGTGTGGAAGAGCTGCAGAATTATTTGCGCAATGCCAGAGCTGAGAGAGAACAACTTCAGGCCTCAAAGCAAGGTGATAAAATATGTCACATTAAACATTTGATCTCTTTTTTTTTTTTTTTTTTTACCTCATTCCTTCTGCTACATCAACATGAATCGTCAGGATACATTTCGACAACTGAGTGTGTTTGTGTGGGCGCAGAGCTCCACAGCCAGCTGCTGGCAGCAGAGACGGAGATGAATAACAAGAACAAGGAAATCCAGTCTCTACACGGCAGCCTGACCGAAGCCATGGTCTCCAAGGAGCGGGTGGAGCAGAGAGTGATTGAGCTTATGGAGATGTCCCAGCACAGCATGCCTGACGACTTGCTGCAGGCCCGGGTTCAGGTGAGCCACCGCAACATCTCACACAATAAAATCAGTACAAAATTTGAAGGGTCCATTTTATAGTACAATCAGGTCAATTCCACATTGAGATGCAAAGTGAATTTCTCTGTGAAGCGGAGCAACACACAATTGTCTGTATACACTAACACTGTCTGTGTTTAACAGGAACTTGTGAATGAAAACAAAAGTCTTCAGGCCCAGAATGAGAGCATGCAGGCCCAGATCTCTTCGCAGGTATATTTGTCAACCTCATTCACCTATGTTTAGTCAGAATACAATATATGTTGGCTAATAAGATTTCTTTTCCTCTCACTTAGGCCACCCATGTCTCCCACATTGAGGAGATACAGAAGCTGTAAGTTGTTTTTTTTTCTTCCAGATGTACTGATTGCATTAAGAGTGATGTTGAGCCATTTTTCATGTGCCCATGTTCTGTTCAGATTGGCTGACAAGGAGCTGCAGAGGAAGAGTCTGGAGGATTCGCTAAATGCTGAGAGGAGCAGTGGGGCCAGTAAAGAAACTAAAATGCAGGTATAGTCAGTAAAAGAGCTTCATCTACAGATTCTTAAACTAACATTGCATTGCTTCATTAGTCTGTAGGAATTTGGTAAACATGTTTCTAGGCCTCTTATTGTGTTCAGAAGACTATGTACAACACACTGCCAGAAAGAGGGAATATTGTTAGATATTTTGGTTTCAGAGGCCAATTGGATTTCATTTATTTTATAGTTTTATAAACCTAAGACTGAAGTATAAGTGGTGTGTCAGAGTTCAGACTGTTGTTTTGGCATAACAAGTGGCGTCATCTCTCTTTCCTGTCTCTTCTCTTTTCCACTGCAGGCCTTGCACAATGAGAACATGTCACTGAAGGCAGAGATTCAGAATCTGCAGGCACAGATTTCTGATCAGGTCAGCTATGTACCCTGACTGTTTCCCCAAATTTTAAAGCACCTTATGTGTTTGTGTGTTCTTCTGCTTGACACACCCTCTCTCTGTCTGTTTGTCTTTGACTCTCCCCTTTCAGGCTGCCTCCCAGTTGGCTTTGGACCAGTTCCAGAAGAGGTGTGTGTGAAAACTGGAACCTATTTTGAATTCATCAGCTGGTTAGGCGTGTTACCGTCCATAAATCTATTAAGCCTCAATTGTTTACTGAATGACCTTACAAAACATTCTTCTTCTTAGTGTCCGGGAGAAGGAGGAGAACATGAAAACTGTAGAGGGGTTGCTGGAGAAGGGCCTGATAGAGGTGGCCAACAAGGAGGAAGAGCTCAAGGTGTGTGTCTTCTCTTGTTTAGAAAGGGAAAGCCACAGCTGACAACACTTTTAGAAACATCTGCCTCAAAAAGCTCCACACACATATCCACAATTGGCTCAGAATACTTAAAGTGATTCTGCATTTTTCAGATTGCCTTGTAATCACAATCACTAACAGGCAAAAAAATTAACGTAATGCTTTTCCCTGATGCAGGCTGTAAGAGAAGAAAATGCGGCACTGAAACAAGAAATGGAGGCCTTGAAGAGAAAGACAGCAGAGCAGGTGTGTTATACAAAATCTGTCTTAAAAAGAGTTGTTGTGTTTTCTCCAACTTTTTCTGTATTGGTTTGAAATGTTCTCTTCCTTTACTTACAGGCATCATCAGAGTCGACAGTGGAAGAACTCCAGAGCAAGTAAGATCATTCAAGTTGACTTTGGTATTCAGGGATCATGTTAATATAATGCGAAGTATAAAGTTCACTCACCCAGTCCATAACACACAGATGGATAAAATGTCTAAGTTGACTTCAGTCAGTCAGTGGCAGTAGCTTTGCCAACGAACTGAGATGAAGCAAGTCATAATTACATGTTATGAGACCAAAGGCTACTACTTACTCTACTCTGAGCATATCAGAAGTAATCCCGAGACACACCCCATGATAGTAAGTCTTTTAACATCCGATTCCTGTTGGCACGAGAAGCTGTGTATTGTTTAATTATTTTCAGGTCTCCTTTGGAAAAGAGATTTTAATCTCATTGGCCGTGCTTGATTCAATAAAGATTAAATACATGAATGTCCTTTTGTAGTTGATCAGCAGATTCTGTGTAATTTCAGTCTGTTATGTATGATGTACTTTTGTTTTACTTTGCTTTATAGGATCCAAGAGCAGGATGTGAAGCTAAAATCAATGGAGCAGAATCTACAAGCAGCACAAGACAGCAGTTCAGCCAGAGAGAAGACAGCTGAGGTGTGGGCTTTTTATGTTTAAAGAAAAAAAAAGTGTTGTGCTGTTTTTGAACGTTTCAAATGCTGTTCCTCATATTGTTCATGTGTCGTCCTAGTTTGAGCTCTTGTCTCAAGCAGTTTTTGTCTCGCAGGCTCTGGAGCAGCAGTTGGCTGCCCTGCAGGCAGAAATGGAGCAGCTGAGACAGAAGGAGACGCCAGAAGAGCTGACCAGTTCTGGTAGCCAGCTCCAAGAACTCCAGGCTCAGTGAGTTCAATCCCCCACATACACACACAAACTGTACCGTGCAGTCCTCCAGCTTACAAATCAGACTAATGATGAGCACATCTGACCCGCAGGCTAACGGCAAAGGACCTGGAGATCCAGACGCTGCAGGCTGAGCTGGAGGCAAGGAGTAAGGAGCTGAGTGAGAAGATTGAGCAGGTACATCAACAGGTGAGGAACAATCTCAAAGCATGGCTCACAACAAATGTACAAATGTGACTTGTTTTATGGTTTGAAACAGGAAGATTTATCCAGCTAGAGTTTACTAAGCATAAATGAGCAAATGGAGGAAGGGATATGTGAGACAGATCAGACAATGTTTAATAAATGTTGTTAAACTTTGAGATTTGTGTCTTTGTTATGAGGGTCATAAGAGATCAAATTTGCATTCAGTCCTAATTTTAACTAAATCTTTTCCCCTCCTCAAATAGCAGTCCCATACAGCAGTGCCAAGCCCAGAGCTTCTTACAGCGTGAGTAATGATGCATGCCCTATAGTAATATGTATATTTTTCACATTTTAATTGACCCTTAACTACAAAATAATGTTTGTAATGAGTGGTTATGTTGTTGTCTGTCAGGTTGTCAGAGAAGGAGAAGCAGGTCTCAGATCTGCAGGCTGAGCTGGCTGAGCTGAGGGACTCCGTGGAACTCCATAGGAAGAAGAACAACGTAGGTTTCTTACAGTGATGACCTGAACCTCTTTAACACCAGTATGCACTGGTCTAAAGCCCTGTGAGACATTGCATCCCTTCCCCCTCTTGTGTGGTATCCCAAAAACACCCCCTTCACACTGGAGTTGCACACTGCATACATCCATACTTCTTGTTGTCCGCTGCCACTTAGTCTTACTTGTTTTGCTTTTTGTTCTTTTCAAACAGATTTTTAAAAAAATACCAAATAGAAAGCATTCTTTAGCCAAGGTTGTGTTCTCAACATGATACTACACATCAGTACAGATGTCTATTTTGATTTGGATTGCTTAAGCTGAGTGTTGCATAACAGGGCTTCCAGCCTACTCTTGTTATGCTTGCCGTTGGCCACGACCGTTTCAGCTAGCTTGTCTGTGCTTGTGGGTGATTCAGAGCATCAGAAACTCGCCTACCTTTTATTTTCAAGAGGCATATTTGATTTGGTATATTTATGTGGACTTTTCCATTTTTCTATCGACTCTAAAAATCTCTAGACATCATTATCTTAATTTGAAAGGGAAGTACTCACAGACCATTGTTACTATACATATCTTGCGTACTGTGCATGTTGCTTTTACCCACACGAGGTGCAAGACTGGGACTCTCGAGGCTATTTGTTCATACTTATTTTTAGCGGTTGGATCATGGGTGAAAAGCAGAGTGTAGTAATTTCGGTCTGTTCTGTTACTCTACCAGTCTTTATTTGAGGGTCACTGAATGCATTTTCCCTGAGGCTGAACTGAAAGTAGTATCTCTCTGGAACTGACCAAAACAGGAGCTTCGGGAGAAAAACTGGAGTGCAATGGAAGCTCTATCAGCCACCGAGTCCATACTTCAAGGAAAACTCAGCAAAGCTGTCAAGGTTCGACTCCCCACCTCAGTCTGCTTCACTCTAGTTCCAATCTGATGCATCCCCCCCCAAAAAATGCTTTTTTTTTTTTTTTGCCATAATTTACCGACTGAGATTTCTTTTTCCACCTTCATCCATAACAAAGCTGCATACTCATTTACCTGACTCTCGCCCTCTGTTTTTCAATTGGCTGTGCGTCGAACTGTTTAACTTTGCTACTGCCCTTCAGAATTTCAGACTTTTTTTTAACTTAACAAATATTGTTTTTGTTTTTAGCGGATATGTTTTTGCTTTAAGCTCTGAAATATAAAAGATTTCTCTCTGCCCAAAGCTCTGGCTGATGCTTGGAAATGAGTGTGCAGTAAAATAGAAACGATTTCACTAGATGTCATTAGATTGAGATTCATGGTAATCATTTTGCAACTTCTTGTCTTTTTGTCATGTGACTCATTTCTGGCATGTGTTTTCCCCCCATTCTGCTTTGTGACATTAGTACTGTCAATATCACAAGGTAATCATGTAAATCTGTTTAATTTAATTCAATTTTAATGCAGTTATTCCTTTTAAAGGAAGTGTGATAATTTAAAACATTGAATAAATGCACAGCCTTAGACCCTAATGTTTCTCAATGCTCTGTACTCACAACACAAACATCTTTGTTCTCCGTCAGGACGAAGAAGTGTCATTCAATGTAAAGCTAGTGTATTTCTGGTAGCTGCAGGTCTCTTTGTCTAGACATAGTGTGGACTACCACATAGCTGGTCTATTAACAGTTACAGTGACGTGTATATTTTTGCCCTCCTCCCCCTACATTAGGGAAGGGTACATGCTGAACCGTCAGCACAGCAGCTGCTCTCCTGCCATCACAGTACAGTAGAAAGCACCTTCTCTTCGCTGAGCCAGGGAGTTCCTTGGCAGCTGTTATGTACTGTCAGTGCATGCTGGTTGTATTCAACTCTACGCTCGTCTCAGAGCTGCCTTGTATGACACAGTGTGTCAATGTGAATAGCGATTAGAGTGCCAGCTGGCTAGTGCTTGGCATACATTCTCCCTTCAGGCCTCGGAGTGACAGTGCATGATGCTAGCCTATTGTGAGAGGACTGATAGCTACCTTTTTTATTTCCTGAAGAGTTTCAAGGTACTTTGTGCAATTTCATGAAAGCAGATTGATGTGTTTGTGGTTGCAGGAGGACTGAAGCATGCGATGCGCTCTGAATCTGAGGTTGCTGACACTTGGTGTACGTGTGGCTTGTTGAAAGATGTTTGCTCGGGGTAATCGGAAATAGAAGCGAGATGGCGTTTATCCTAATTCTCTAAAATCATAAATTAAGATGATGTTCAGTGAATCATGCCTGTGACGGTGGTTGGAGCGTCTCGATGGATGGCTTCATGATGACTGATTCATGATAAATTAATGGAGAGGTGGAAGGAAAGGTGGTGGTCATATCTGCTCTGATGACCACTGGACCTTGTCTTCGATGTTGATGCACTATCTGAACAGTCAGTACTCAGTCTCTGTTTTTGTCCTCTTTGCCCACTCCCATCACCTTGTAGGAGAACCAGACAGCACTGGCAGCGTCTCAGGCAGAGTGTCGAGATGTGCTGCACAGACTTCTGCCCAATGTGCCTCTGCCCAATGAGCAGGTATGAGTAATATTGGATTTTTGCCTCCATGCAAATTGTGCTTTAAAATCTTTCTTGCACCGTTGAAGTTTTAATGATGTTTCTTCATCTCCTCTTTCAACTAGATCCATCAGGAGTGGCTCCACAGATTTGAGAGGGCAGTAGTTGAAAGCTCAGTTACACAATCCACCCCTGCATCAGGGGACTCTAAGGTAAATAAAGTGGAAATGTAAATTTAAACGTCTTTCACTTTTAAACCGCAGGTGTCTTAGATACGAATGCTTCCCCCTCTGTCTTGATAGGCACTGGCTGAGAAGCTGAAAGAAGCTGAGGAAACCCAAAGGATTCTACAGAAAGACTGTGAGACATACAAGAAGGTTTTGGCAGAGACGGTGAGATGAGGTTTTCCATTTTAACACATGGTTCAACGGTGCCCTCGCTTGCCAAACTGAGCTGTCAATCCTGCTTCCTCCACAGGAGGGCATCCTGCAGCGCCTCCAGAGCAGTGTGGAGCAGGAGGAGTCTCGCTGGAGGGTGAAGCTGGAGCTATCGCAGGGAGAGCTCAGAGAGGTATGTGTTCAGGTTTAGCAGGAAACAATTCCCAGATTGAATACCAAATCACTGAGGTGATGTATCATTGCACTGTGTGTGCTTTCCATTGCATCATTCTCCTTTCTCTTACCTCAGATGAGCCAGAAAGTCACAGCTCTGGAGCAAGAGATTGAGAGACTAACTGATGGAGCCGAGCTGGAAAATGTCAGTCCTCTTGAAATGCACAACAAGTTAACACAATCGCATTTCTTCTATTGTAGTTCAAACTTCAAGCATTGGGATTTTTTTAAACTTTGGTTTTGTATCTCTGAACCTCTGTTGTGCTCTGCAGCTGAAACGAGAAAAGCAGCACTTGGAGTCTGAGTTGGAGAGGGCAGAGCGTGAGAGTGCCACCTATGTGACAGAGGTCAGAGAGGTGAGCCAGAAACACCCTCAGCCAGTCTTGTGATCCTCAGTCATGTCATGGCTGTTCATCCTCCTGTGGCAAAAGAATGAGCCCTGTTGTCTGTCATTGTCATGTTCATGATGTTTTTTTTCTGTTTTGATGCTTTTGTGACACCCTGTACTCTGGAACTCCACACAACAGACGTATATCTTTCAGTTGAAAGTACACACACTTCACACAGACAGCTCTAGCAATGACTTGGTTACATTACTTACCAGACTAACTTAATATATTGCCTATGGTAATTTAAATTCATGCACAACAGGATCCTGTGCATTCATTTACTACACAGCTCTGCTAACTAGCAAGAGCATTCTCTTACAGTCTTATGGCATGATCAGCTCATATCACTGCGTAGACTCTGTGCTAGTAGTGCTGTCCTCAACCCAACTCCCACAGACTCCCATTAAACACATCATCTCAAACTTAATTTCAGCTCAAAGATCTGTTGACTGAATTGCAGACCAGGCTTGATGGCTCATATACAGAGGCTATCAGACAGAATGAGGAGCTGACTTTGGTAAGCGTTGCTCAGCCTCTAGCTAGAGCTCCTTTTAAAACCTATCCCTTATTGCACTCAGCGGTGGCTCTACACCCGACGGGAGGTTTCGGGCATCTTCTGCAGCTCTGGGTCATCATCCATAACCTCATGAACGTGCTCGCTCAACCATTAAGTTAAAGAGCATTTTCTCTGATTGTGGGAGCCAGGAAGTTTGTAAAGTAGCCAAAGTCAGAGGTTGAGAATGATGACTCGCCTTCACACTGAATGATACTTACTAAAAGACTAACGCTCCCTTCTCTGCACTGGTACTCCACTTCATCTCACTTTGCCATATCAGGCATCTAACAAATGGCTTACTATTAAACTTGCCTTCCTTCTGCACTGCAGAGTTCACAAATATGCTCCATTTTGTCCATCTTCAGCTACGATTGTACTCCACACCTTTTTCCTCTTCAGCCTTCTTACAAACCTTGTCTGTCTGTTTTGTCTCATTGTCTGTCTTCCAATGATGTCGCTTTTCTGTGGTCTTTGTGACGTGTTAGTGGTCAGTTGTTCCTAATATGTTGACTGTGTTCAGACCAGCAATAGCACTATCAAAATTGTAGCCTGATAATTCAAACGAGGACTTTTGCTCTGATATGTTGCTACATTTTCAGATAACACTGCTCCTGGTCAGTTACTTTGTCAGGTGAATGATGTAATTATACTGTTAATCTTGCAATCATGGAGACATGGGGAAAAAATGACTCCAGCTGCGATAACTTTCCAGAGTTGTAAAATCCTGTTTTGAAAGTATCAAACTGTGCTATGGCATCTGATCAGCCTTAAAACATGAATGCATTACTCAAACTGGACTTCCCAGATCGTGATTCATCTTCTCACTGTTACCTGCAGCTTCATGCCCACACCAACACAGCCGCTTGCACTCTTTTACTCAGTGCTATTTTTGGTTTGAACACAGCCTAAGTAGGACAAGAGAAATCATGAAATCTGTGCAAATGTTGAGTTGACTTGTTGGCAGCTCTTTGGGTAATGCTAAATTATAATCGGGGTTTCCAGGTTTCATTGGTAAATATATGTTGTAGAACATATGCTGAGTGTCTGTTTTGATTCCAGCTGAAAACCCAGCTCACTGAAACTTTGTCCAAGCTGGAGACAGAAGAGAACGAGAGGCAAAAGGTGGCTGGTGACCTGTACAAGGTAAACGTATATCTTATGCTGCTGATATGGGTCCAACTCCAGACCTCATTGTTAACAAGTGGAACCTTCTTGTCCTTAATCCAGGCCCAGCAGTCTCTTGATCTGATCCAGGGGGAGCTCTCACAAGTGACGGACAACGCTGATGACCTGATAGAGAACAGCAGTCTGACGTCACAGAGAGTAAGATTCTGGGCAGTTTGGGTATTGTAAAACATGGTGGTGTTTGTCTTTACATGTACAGTATTTAAGTGGTTACACTGCGCTCTGTCACTGACAGGAAGAGATGGACAGAAAGGAGAAAATGACTGCAGGACTGAACCAGACAGTCAGAGAACTGCAGCAGCTGCTACAAGCCGTCAGCCGGCAACTTGCCAAGGGACAGGAAGGGGTAAGGATCTCTACTGGGCTGCTATTACTGCCCAGTAAAACAACTTTATAGTATAATAGTCCTTGAGTCTCAAGGCTGAACATTCTACATTTGTGATTTTTTTTTCCAGGAGGCTGACAAAGATCTGCCCAAGGTATAGTGAGAGGAGGATGAACCCTGATGCAGCCAGCCTGACTGCACTACAGAGACCACCTTTGACCTTCGGTCTCATCACCACCACCGTCACACCCAGCCACCCCTTTTTCCCAACTTCCCTCACCTCACCTGTACTGTAGGCAGCCTCGAGCTGACTGCGGCCAAGGCACTGGCAAACCACTCCCAGTCTCACTGTCGAGGCCTGTGAGGGAGCAGGCAAAGGTTACTGTTAATTCCAGACACTCCAGATACTGTACCAAAACACACTACTCCGCTCCCACCACATTCCTCTTCTTCAGCAACATCGCCAGTTAATTTTTATTCTAAACTTAAAAATGACATCCAGCATAATTTAAACTGTGTGGCAACCATTCCTCTGTTTAAACACCTGTATTTTTCAGTGAAATCTTTTTGAATTCTGCAGTAGTTTGTTGTTTATTTGTCGAGAGGGCAGTGATACACATTTCCAACTTGAAGAAAAAAACTTTGGGTTTTCAGTCCTTTTTTCTTAACTTAATGACATGTATTGTTTAAATGTACCAGTTAGGACCTGCTGAAATACACTATGTTGTTGATCTGTTTGCCTCCTGACTAGAAAACTATCACAAACTGTGCATCATTGTGCATTCATAGCTCCATGCATACCTTGGCTCAGTATTGGGTGGGAGAGGGGAGATCAGAAGGGGTCTCAGCATATCCGAAGGGTCACTACGTGACTGCTACTATGGAGATGCATGGACAAATTGTAGTCAAGTCTGTACTGCAGCTCCAGAGAGAAGGGAGTCTGTGACCCTGGCTGTGGAAAGAGAAGGCCAGGTCAACAGTGTTAGAGGTTTTTAATCCTACTGCAACTACTCTAGGAATAAGCGTCCCCATATCATCTGTAATCAACACTCGCTATATTGTTGCTAAGTTCATTAACACTGAAGATTTTGTTCTTTTTGTAACAGGTGATGTTAATAAAAGGGATGCTTGATAAATCTGTGCAGCGTCCTGTGTTGCTTCTTTCTCTTCCACTGCACTTTTTTCTCTCTGCCACTGTGGGGCAGCACACAACTGTAGTTGAAATTTCAAATCCATTTGGTTGATTGCCTTGAAAAACCTGAATGTGCATAGGGAAATTACAAAGATTCTGCTCATGAAGCTTTTGCTGGCAGGTACATTGCGCTTGGCAAAAATATTCAACTGACTTCCCTGTACATGGTAAACATGTTTGTCATGCGGTGGTGTTATTTTGGGTAAGTGTTCCATATGACAGCAGAGGCAGACACTGAGCAGCCTCAATTATGGAGCATTTTGGGGTGTGACCAGTTCCCTGTGATGGTAACATGCTGTATAATCCCTCAGAACAGGATACTGTTTTCTCAGCTACTGCATGAGGTTTTCCAAAATGTTTGCCATCAGTAAGAAGATGAGAAAGGAAGTGAGAATACAACTGGTAGCTGAAACAATCAAAAGCTTACCAAGGACCATATGTGATGTTTGGGGGGGGGGGTGTGGTGTGGTCCTTTGTTGATACTGTGAGTGACTGACTGTGTGTGAAAGTGTATGGTAAGCCCAGATGTGCCATGATTGTGATTTTCCTTTGCTGCTACCAGCTCTCTATTTTATTGATAGGATAAATACAGGTTCTGTGTGACTGGCTTTGGCTTGACTTTGGGTGTCTGCACAGAAAGCTCGTGCTCTCATCTTTTGCATGTTAAAGAGCCCTTTAAAACAACAGGACTGTTGTGCTTGCTGGGGTGGAGGGGGGGTCAGGTCAGGGGCGCTAGCAACATGGGATCAGCACATTCCTCACATTCTCCCACACTGTCATGCTGCAGTCAGCTGATTGGAGATCTGGCTTTTACCTTCATGGAAACCTCGCGACGAAACAGGCTGCTGTATCTTCAACACAGTCGTCATTGACTGAATAATGCAGGTAGTGGCTTTCTCAGCTTGCTGCTGGAGGCTGCTGTACCATATGTACGCACCACAGTCCCCTATTACATAGCTGATTCCTCAAATACAGTCATGGGTTTAAATAATAATAAATAAACAAGCTGTTTGCAGTTCATTTCATTCTATGATGATGACAAACTACTGACGAACCGACCAATCTAAGAGGATTTGTGATTACATTTTTTACAGCTCTGTCACTTTTATTTATAATGTGTCTCACAGTTCTTTGGAAAATCCTGACATGTCATCCATTGTTGGTAAATGACAAAACATTTAAAATTGTGGAAGAAACCAGCAATAAATCTGCTTGAGGTTACACTTGGTCAGACACTTACTGGTAGTCTCATGACTCCCATAGGAAGTCTGACGTGTAAAGCCTGCCGAAGAGCAGCGAGAAAATTAATGGGGGCTTTGTCTGTCCTATGTCATCATTGCTCACGCTGCTAGACTGAGTTGCGCAATTTGGCTTGTCGCAGTAGGCCTCTGCTCCCTTCTTGCCTGGTAACATTTGACTCCTAAACATAGACTTGCACTCACGCTACGCCAGCACAACTTCAGCGAAGCAGCCCACTCCCTGCATCTGCTCTCCATCAGTGTGGTATGTGCTAAAGAGCCTTTGATCCCCCCCTTAACTCTACTGGGTGTGTGTGAGTGTGTGTGTGTGCAGTGAGTCAGACAGACATAGAAAAGACTGTAGTGCTCTTTTACGCAGACAATGCCCAGTGGATGAAAGCAAGCGGAAAGACACAGTGACACAAAAGAGCAGTAAACATTCATTATACCCTCAGCTTTAAGGCCGGGCCCTAGGCCTGTAGTTGGAGACCTAATGCAGCTTGATCCTTGTGTACAACTGCTGAAGAAGCTGAACTTCACTGCTCTGTACTATTAATGGACAAGTATGTGCAGCTAAATACCACAAATTAATCTGAGTTGTATTGCTTACAAATGGAATAACACATCAATGCTGGATGTTATTGTACCTCAGAGTTTGAGATGTAGCATATCGGGGTGGGGAGGCGAGCACCTCCACAGGCCCCAGTGGCCCCCTGCTACCTTTTGTTTTTGTGTCAAGTGTTATTGCTCTTTGAAACTGAACACCAGTTCAAACAGGAGGCCATAATTGCTGAGGCAAAGTCGCGGAGAGTCTTGTGAAAACAAGACAGAGGCAGTAAAATGTTGATGGGACTTCCAGACAAAAGTGGAGAAGTGACACATTCATCAGAAAGGCGTGAGAACAACTGGACACGCGGGATGGGAAGGGGTGACTGAAAAGTTTTGACATCCTCGCCTAAGGTGTGGACATTTGGTTACAACAGACAGTCTGTGAGTCATTCTCAAATGAAGCAATTAAGCAAATGACTGGGCCTTGGTGTTTTTATTAGGCTGATTTGCATGACTAATGACTAATAGTGACTAATAGTACAGAAAGAAATAAGAACATACCTGTAGGCCTGCAACCAACAAAAGGAAGCTAGACAACCATATGAAATGATCTAAAGTAGCCATGGTAATATAAAACTTCCAGGCATGCAGATAAACAGTGATGTCATTAGTTTGATCACATGCATTATCCAACTGCAATAAAGTCATAATCCAATGAACTTCTCAAAAGGGCCCAGGGGGGTGACCACTAAAACGAGCAAATCTGATTTCACCATCCTTTCCACTGGCTGAAATGAACCAGTACCTCCTGTAGGCTCACTCAGACCCCATTTAATAACATTATATGACGCTTAATACGGCTGAAAAAAAGTCACGTGATGCCAACACTCACAAGATGGTGTGACTAAAAGTGTGCTAGAGGATGGGAAACTTTGCAAACATATCCAGAGAAGTATGATCCCTTTAAGAATTCCCAGATTGTACTCTTTGTTTACATAACACAGGGCGCCATCCATGGACCATGCGAGGGGGGGCAAGAAGGTGGTTTCAATCGAGCATCCTAATATTGCTTATACAAGAATAAATAAGTAGCGTAGTGTCATAGTATGGCTTTGATAATATGTTCCAGTAACTACATACATCATATTTCGGTGGTAATTTATTTTAATAGTAGACGTGTTGGTGCGTCCCCCCCTACACAAAGTGAAGAAGAGCGGAATGGTACGGTCCGGCCCTGCTCCTCGCTGTTTTTGTTTCTGCTTCAGAGCGGATTCAACCGCCAACTAACTTACGTTTTGCCATGTCACGCTAAAGAAGTTTGAGGCCAGTTTATGTAGAAGGAACAGAATCGGTGTGGCCACGCAGAGACGTTGAACACCGGATATGTGATGTGAAATGAGAGGCTGTGTCGTTTTTTGAAGGGAATTCCTGTTGTTTTTCTTCCTCCTCTCGAGCCGCTGTTATTACTGTAAAGCTAACGTTACCCGGAGAAGCCTCATGTTTTCGTCCAGCCAAGAGGAGCACTGCGCCCCGTCCAAAGACCCGGTGAAGTACGGGGAGCTGGTGGTGCTGGGGTGAGTTCAACCCTTTTTAGTTCATGCTTATTTTCTTCTCATTTCACTTCACAGGCATCCTACTATGATGCGAAAGCGAGTTTTTAATCTCGAAGTTTCACAAGAGGGCACTAGCTAACTTAGCGACCCGAGTGTAAGTCTTGAAAATGAGATTGTTTATTGTGAGTTTTTATTCCATTTTTGTCCACAGCTACATCTCTCATTATAGATATAATCAGGACAAACCCTGTGGAGGTTCACGCGATCACGTTACTCCACTAATCAGACACGTGCGCAATGAGAATGTGTACATTTGAGTTTCTTTGCCAAAACGGTGTCGATGTTTTACTCCATGATCACCAGTAAAGAAAGTGTGCACATATTTGAGCAAACCGATGTCCATCAAATCAATATTTCACTTGAAGAACCGAGCTGAGATGAATCCTATACTGAGCCAGTCTGACCAGGACGCTCCTTCCTACCTTAAAGTTGGATTCATGGGGTTCAAGGAATTCGGAAGTGGTGATGGTCCCCTCCCCCAGTCCCCGGGGTCCTTCCTATTTTCTATACTATCTGTGGCTCAGACAGCTTTACTTTTGCGGGAGAGTCAGAGTCAGGCACACTTGCACTACAAGGTCATGGTTTGTGTTATTTCCAACATGCTTCAAAGTGGCCTTCAGATTATTGTTGCATTAAATAGTTGGAAATCACACACCTTGCTTGTCCCAGAACACCAAATTGATTTCTTCATATTCTCAAGTGTCTCCTGCTCACATGGTCAGATTGAAGACCTTGACTATTATCAGACTTTTGGGTCACTAAAGACCAGCACCACCACTTTTCAAATGGGGGCTATAGATCACATCCTCTATCAAGATATATTAGATTTTACATGACAATATCCCTGTATATCTGTATTTTCCGGGGTGAAAATCTATGGTTTACATTACCAAACAGGATACATCTGTTCTTGGCAAACAACAGATTTATCTCTGGCAAATGTATATCTATGCAAATTAAACAGTTGAAAAGTACTTCATCATCTAAAACCCCATGAGGCAAATTGTGATGTACGATATTGGGCTATGGAAATAAAGTTCACTTGTCATTGCAGTTATGCAAAAATATCAAAATATTGTCATAAAACAGTCCTGCTCACTCATTTGCAACATTTTGCACAATGCCCCGATACAACCAGAGACAAAAAAGGGAAAGCCACAACGGAATAGATGGTATGTCTGTGGACAGATTTATTTCTCCTCAGGGTAGAGTTGCAGCAGGATACCGGTTTCATGTCGGTATGAAAATTGACAGTCATCATTTGCTTATTTACGGTATTTAATTCTCATAAGAAATTTTAAGTTTGTATCAAGTTTCATGTCTGTCAGGACAAAAAATTTGCAAAATTTATCTTGAAACATTTTTCAACCCCCCCAAAAAACCCCAAGAGTTTTCTCTCCTTTAAGGGTCCTTGGAACTGATACTAACGGTAATAACTGTTTAATACTCTGTACCGTGATACAGTGAAACCATGATGTTTTTTCAGATGGTTATTGTACCATGAAAACCTCTTGTAAACTTGAAATCATGCTTTGTTATAGATTTTAGCATTTTGTGTTTAAGTACCATAACAATCTTGGTGCTCAAATTTCTGCCAATAATCTTATAGATTGATTATATTGAGCTTCAATACTTTTGGAACTAGATAAAGTAAAATGTGTCTGATTCGTCTGCTGATTTTTAGCTTAATTAATTACTTGGCCTTTGAAATGTAAAAAAAAATGCCTGTTACAAATTCTTTAAGGCTGGAAGACTTCTTCAAATGTTTTCTTTTTTTCAAAGATATTTGATGATATAAAACACTGAGAAGCAAAAAATCCTAACATCAGAAAAGTTGGAACAAATGGTTGTTGAACATTAACATCTAACATTTTTAATAGCAAAAAAGACTTCAACTAATCAGTCAGTTGATTATTTGTTTCAGATTGTTATTTATAGATCAAGCACTAAAAGTTAGCCTGGCCAGAACTTAATTATGGCAAAGTTCTTGCTTTGGCTCTAAACAGTGTCTTTTGTTAAATTAAACAAAGGCTTTTGTAATATTCTTTTCAATGAGGTTTTAATAGTTTTGGCATCAATGCTGAAATGAACATATTGACACTAGTATTGCAAAATTTCAGACAATGCCCAGCCCTAATCTGTTGATTTAAAAACACACAAGGCAGTGGCATTAGTATACGTGTCTCATCCTGCCACTGAGTAAAACCCGGTGTGCCTTTTCCAGTGTTTGTCAGAACGATTTCAAAACCACTACTGTGTTTTTCCAGGATTTGTTCAGGATAAACTGCAGCCAGTTATCATTTCCAACAATCATGTTTATATCTATAAACTTTCAAGGGCAACAGCTGCCACAGATGATGGAAAACACCTGCTGTGTCATCAGTGATTGGAGTTTGACCAACACTGCGACTCACATGAAAGTCATTAAAACTTGAACATTTTCATTTGTTTCAGCTGTGGGAGTTACATGTATATATAGTTTGTTTGGAGCCCTTGAGATGAGATGCTCACAAGGGTTATATACACAGAGCATGATAGAGTGTGCTCGTGTCCCTTGCCCTCCACCCTCGCAGGAACATTGCTTATTACAGGGAACAAAAAGTGCTGAGTGCTTATTACCCCAGGCTGAGCATGTGGCATGTTTGACGCTGATACTTTTGTTCTCTCTCCTGACATAAAGACACATATTTGAATCAGATGTGACGGGTGTATAATCACTACCATGACATCACATCCCATTGATAAAACTGATGGTAGACAAGATAGCTGACAGCATGGAACAAAGCTTGTTTGAGCAGCAGTTCCCTCAGTGGTTTGTTGCCATGACCGTGGTGGCTCTTATTACTTGCATGGCTGCCCCCCATCTCTGCCTGGGCGGATAGGCTTCGTGCTGGTCAGTGGGGAGGGGGGTAGGGGTGGATGGGGGTATCCTGGAAATGAAAGGATGGATTGATCAGGGCCCAGCCTTTGCCTCTCCTCAGCTTCCTCTGTCCATTGTGGCTGGGAGACTAGGCCTATTGATTGAACTTTAAACATTTCTCCCTAAAGAACCACTTGGTGAAGGAAGTGTACAAATCAACTTGGGGGTGTCATTGGTACAAACTGGCACTGACTGTCGAGATGGCGCCTTTTTAAATAAATCTTATTCGTCCAAGAAGGAGAAGAATCTGACTGAGTTGACTAATTGCTGCCTCCCATGTACTGATGATGTACTTTTGATTTATTTGTACACTTCAGGCTGACCCATCCAAGGCACTAATAGCGTGTAGTTTTACTTCTCGTCATCATCTGACCCCTGTGCCATCTTCTGTGACCCTTTAAGGCCACCCTGCCTCTGTGTCATGCTAATGAGGGTTGTAACAGCTCAGCATATCTCCTCTTCATTCTGCAAACACTAGCCTTTCATGTTAGCATGAGAGGTAGGAGGTGCTGTTGGCTCCTTAGTGCAACCCTGGAGGATAGGTGATACGCCAGAGTCTTCTAATCCCTGCTCCTAAGTATTGGAAGGTAAATCCGCCGTCTGTCTGGCACAGGTCAAAAGGGAAAGCAATCACAATTAGTTGGAGCGCAGCTTTAAAGAGCCTGTCCTAGCTAATGTGACGGTGGCGGTTCCGAGATGACAGCATATTGTCCCTCAATGTAATGATGAATAGAAAGCATGTGTGGCGTTTCTCAAAGAGCCAGGGTTATATTCTGCAGTTGGAATTCATCGTGGCGAAAATGCTAAGCTGCATATCATCTTATTGTGTGTCGTGTGTGAGACATCCAGGCACAGATACCCAGCAGATAGCCCTCCCTCCCCACTAAGAAGGAATCTGAATAATATATAGGCCTAGCTGCTCTTTATTTAGGTGGCAAGTTTCAAGGACAGGTCTGATGAAATTGGAGTGTAGAGTCGGCACGCTGTTAAATTAGCTTCAGGAGTGTGTTTATTGAAAAGAGATCATCACTGTTTCTGACCCATATGGATCTTCATGTGTAGTCTCTGATTGATAAACATGCCATAGAAGCAACCTATATCTTAATATCTTTTAAAAGCAACACATAAAAGACTTTTCACAATAATCAGCAATAGACATAAAAGAGTCTTTGCAATAGTGAACAATATAAACATTTTAAAACTCTAATACAATTTTACATCTACTCTTATTTGGTCAGTCTCCTCCTGCTGTCAGTGTATTAGTTGTAGTTTTGTCCACAGTATCATCCATTGCCTCTCTGGCTCTCAGTGGGTGGCTTGTCCTACAGGCCAGCTTGTGCACTGTGCTGACTGGGACCATGTGTTTCCATGCCTGGCCAGCCGTGTGGAGACATGGGACAGGTGGACGAGCTTTGGAGGGAGGTAGGGAGGAGCAGAAACAGGCTCTTGTTGCTACTGTCGCATTTGTGTTGCAGCAAAGAGGAGAAATGTCAGATTACGTAGTGGTTGGGTTCATTCCCTCATGATAATTCTCTGCTATGCAAACCTGAGGCTTTTAATAGAGATGTTTCCGTTGTGCAGAGTGCCTGTTCAGCACACCGTGGTTACATGTGAGTGTGCGACAGAAGGTCTGTGTGTTGGATGGGAGTAGAGCATGGGGTGTCCCAGCTGTAGGAACCAGCTGGTGGATGGGGAGAGGACCAGTCCTACCGGAAGGGGCTTCTTCATTCACAAGGAGCTGCCTAGGCTAGATGCCTTACAGCAGACTGAAGGGCAAAACTGGAATCTTAGAAAGAAGTGAACAGACAACAGTCTCAGTTGCTCTTCTGGTTGTGCTGAGGCTTTGAAATTGAGATCTTAGAGCGTTCTGTTTCAGTGTATAATATTCTGCTATGAGAGAACCGGTTTCAGTCATGTGAGCCAGTTCTCCACCCAGACTGTGGATTCCCAAAGTGATAGCAAACCTGACGTGCATCTTAAAGCCTGCTCCTGCCCGGGACGCAGAGCAAAAGAACAGCTGCAGTTTACACAGAGTTGGCTCACCGAAATCACAAGTACCAGAGTGTATTATGTAATAAGAGACATTATCCAAGGTAACGCTTAGTGTGCTAATAGGGTGCATTAGATTGGCAGTGATGTAATGCATGGCAAAGCTCCTTTTCAAAATGCATGAATGTTTCTAATTCCCTATGTTTACTTGTTATATGAGGTGAAGAATTTTGCCTGTAAATCACATTAGACACATCTTTTTGCAGCGAGAAAAAAACACTTTGTGTTTTCATAAAAAATTTAACTGTGAATTTGCTGTCCTTCCCTCCACCCCCACCCCCCTCTGTGACAGGTACAATGGCTCTCTGCCCAATGGAGATCGGGGTAGACGGAAAAGCAGATTTGCGCTATACAGGAGGACCAAAGCCAATGGTGTTAAGCCAAGCACTGTGCACATCCTCAACACACCCCAGGCTAGCAAGGTACAGAAGAGATCACAGGATGAATAAGTTATTTATTGAACAGACTCTCTGTGAGAATGAACAATTGACTGCTTGTCTTTTGATGTATCTCTAAGACAAAATATATACATGCGTGCAAATGAATAAATGAGACAGAGAGTGATTTTAATTTTGTCAATATACTGAGGCAGTTTTGAATTGATGTTGTGATAGAACATCGAGGAAATAACAACAACTGACTGTCTCACAGCGGTAGAATATTCTTTCAGTGATTTCAGTAGCTTGTGGAACGTGTAGTAAACTCTTTTACATTATTGTTGGCAGATATCGATGTTGACATTTCCAGTACAATAACTTTAGTTCCTAGTTGGGCCTCATAGCTTTTCTTTGCACTGGTGTGCCTGCCAGAAACTGCCCCGTCGAGTATAACATGTCTGCCTTCCTGCATTCCTGCTTTTGGTTCCCAAGCAAAACTGCTAAATAAGCCAGAGGACCTGCTTGCTTGTGCACCTCTTGGAGGCCAATATTCCAGACATTTGTTGGGATTTTAGCTCCCCGGCCTGCAGCCCCCTGGTTCAGGTTACTCTCACCTTGTGGAACTTGACTCCTGATATCTGCTTAGAGCTTTTTCTGTGACAGAGGCTTTTTCATTGCAGAGATTGTGCATCATTCCATTCGAGTTTGAGCTGAATGTTTTGCCGCAGTGGTCTATTGAAATGTGGCTAAGTGTTTCTGCTGCTCCACACTACAAGTTGTTTCTCAGGCATTTTGCTCAGAAAACCATGTTACACTGCTTGTTTTTACTGCACAACTCAGCTGTGCAAAGAGTGTCATTTGCACAGTTAGTCACAGACTGTTTCAGTGATGGGAACTGCTGTGAGCTTCTTCCCCTTTCACCACTCTTCCTCTCTGCCACCCTGTAACCAGGCCTGGGATTAGTGGGGGTGAACTAAGGAGGAAGTTGTTGCAGTTGCCTGACCCTGCACTCTCAGCTGTACACAAGGTCAAAAATAGCTTTCCTTAGAGGCGAGCGGTGTGGGGAGCTTAATTTGAGGAGAGCCATCTTTCTGAATATGGAGTAAAGCAAACCGAGCCATCTCTCGTCTTTTTCTTTTATTTTCTTTTCTACAGCAGTCCCCCAACCTGCTGCAGCTCTCTCACAGCGTAGCAGTCTCATACGAACGAACTCTGTTCTGTGGCTCAGGAGCTGAGAGGGAAAGCTCACGTGTCTGTGCACACTCTGGTGTTCATGACAGATAATGAGGAGCTCCCATGATGCCACTGCCAGCCTCTTATTCCAACCCTGCCCTTGCTTTCTCATCACATCATGAAATAAATGACTTCATTTGTGCATGCGTGATTGTTTGCATTGGCCTTCCTTTGGGGGTTAGATGGCCTGTGGCTGTGTTTTTATTTTCACTCCGACATCTGAGAGAGGGTGTGAGTGACATTTTTGGGGGTGCTTATAAAAATATATGTTTTTGTGTGGAGTGCGTACGAACCTCTCTGAACAGGTGGAGCACCATTTGTTTGTAGCAGCGCAGTCGAGACAAGACTGCATGTGATGATGACATTTGTCCCCGTCTGTCTCTGAGGTTACAGCAGAGCGCTGATGACCCACTTTCTCTCCCCCTCTTTCACGTGACAAAGAGGAGGGGGGTTGTTTTGGAAATGGAATTCGTAGATTAGAGCAGGATGATAGTGGCATGTGGTAAAGTGTTGATGAGAGCTGGGGCTGAGTGGCTTTAACCCACCCTCTGTCACTACGCTGACTGAGGCAGTTCAGCTGGTTGGCGAGCTCGTGTTAACTCAGGCCAGTTTATGGTCACTGTCATGGGAGTGTGACTTTACACGCGCCTCTCTGTTCCTCTGCCAGAAATTCCTGCCACAGACAGTTCTTTGGTTTTAGTAATATAATGCAGAAACGTTGTTGCTTTAATGTGTGCTATAAAACCCACGATAAATAGCCATTATAATAAAAGCCTGCAAATTGTTTGAGATGTTAATAACTGGGTGAAAATGAGGGCAAATATATATTCTCTTCTGTCTAGAACTAAAGTAGTTGTTGAATCTTTAATCTTTTGCCCTGATCTGTAATTTAACCTCAGCAACAACGCAATTATTGCATGAGGCATATGCACTAAACAGTAAACACTCCTTTGCTGTTGGCACTCATATACTTAAACTGCTAAAATATGCATTCGTTGATTTTAATATGGAAGCGCAATGTGTGGCATGTTTTTGTAATGAGCTGTTTGTTATATTTCAGGCTGTGAACTGCAAAGGCCAACACAGCATCTCCTACACGCTGTCCAGAAACCAGACGGTGGTGGTGGAGTACAGCCATGATAAAGACACAGATATGTTTCAGGTAAAAGCCTAATAGATGACATTGTTACCTGTTACATTTAATCAAAAGTATTTGCTACTATAACTATAAATCTATGCACATATAGCTTTTTTCCCCTGCTGATACTCTACCTGCATGTGACCTGCATGTGTAGTGTCAACCATTCTGTCTGCAGCATTAATCTGAATGTACAGCAAGGAGATGATGACCAGAGGAAAGTTAGTGCTGCAGACACGTGCTTCACATTCAGCCCTGGATTGTGTCCATGTGTCTGTGAACAACACTGAGTAAATAGAAACAGACACAGCAGAGGGAGGCGGGGGGGACTATTCAAAAGATACTTTAGGACAATTTGAGATGAAAAAATGAGGAAATGAAACGGGGAAATGCTTATTTTTAACCTTCTGCTTGCTCAGTTCGAGAACAGTTTGGACATTTTTCAGTGTTGAGCTCGGGGGTCTGCTTAAAAATAAGCTTGAAATATCATTAAAAATAGAAACTTGGATTCTCTTCAGAGATGCAGCGATATAACAACATGCTGCTTTATGGAACTTTATCTACCCGAGTGTGTCGTGTCTCAGCATTTTTACCACACAAACGAAGCAACATGATCTTGTGCACTGCCATTCAAATGTCAAACCGCCATAAACTGGCAAATGGCTGAACTGCCGGGAAGTAGTTCAGAGTTCAAATGTCTGCAGGGAATTAAAAAGAAACCTCTTTTCATCTTTGCCACTGTACTGACAAGAGATCTCTAGAAACCATATAATAATACGGCATGATATTGATTAATGACTGCGCTGTTTTGTAGATTGGGCGTTCCACTGAGAGTCCCATAGACTTCGTGGTAACTGACACAATAGCTGGAGGCCAGGAGGGAGAGGAGACTCCCATCACACAGAGCACCATCTCCCGTTTTGCCTGCCGAGTTGTCTGTGAGCGGAATCCACCCTTCACCGCTCGCATCTACGCCGCCGGTTTCGATTCTTCCAAAAACATCTTCCTCGGGGTAATTACTACTCAGTGTTCCATGAAAGATATATGGTATCTCTATTTACTCTGCTGTCTTAATGGAAGGTTGGATGTCCAGTCTGTGCCTTCTAAATCCATAAATCATAACCAGATAAAGCAAGTTCTTTGACTGGACGTGTTGTGAACTGCCATCAGTTTGCATCATCATCTGTGTTATTTCTCGCCTAAAGGAAAAAGCCGCAAAATGGAAGAACCCTGACGGTCACATGGACGGACTAACAACCAATGGCGTGCTGGTAATGCACCCTAGGGGTGGGTTTACGGAGGAGTCCAAGCCTGGCGTCTGGAGAGAGATCTCTGTGTGTGGAGATGTGTACACACTGAGAGAGACCCGCTCAGCACAGACCCCAGGCAAACTGGTCAGTAGCTTCATACGTACAGTAAGTGAAGCATCACACAGTATTAAGCAGACGTTTCACAGTTCACAAATACAATGTGGTTATGAGAGCTACATGCATGCATTCTGCTATGCACTATGTAAAACTAAATGTGTGTCTGCTACATCACCCTCTGCAGGTGGAGAATGAGAGTAATATCCTGCAGGACGGCTCCCTGGTGGATCTGTGTGGAGCCACTCTGCTGTGGCGTACTGCAGAAGGCCTCTTTCACACTCCCACCCAAAAGCATCTGGAGGCTCTCAGGCAGGAGATCAACGCAGCGCGGCCCCAGTGCCCCGTGGGTCTCAACACGCTCGCCTTTCCCAGCATGCAACGCAGCCGCGCCCTCTCTTCTCTGGAAGACAAGCAGCCTTGGGTCTACTTAGCCTGCGGCCACGTGCACGGTTACCACAACTGGGGCCACCGTTCAGAGCAGGAGCCCAACACTCAGCGCGAGTGCCCCATGTGCCGGATGGTTGGGCCCTACGTGCCGCTGTGGCTGGGCTGTGAGGCAGCCTTCTATGTGGACACAGGTGCGCCCACGCACGCCTTCGTGCCATGTGGACACGTGTGCTCGGAGAAGTCGGTAAAGTACTGGGCGGAGATCCCTCTGCCCCACGGCACTCACGCCTTCCACGCCGCCTGCCCCTTCTGTGCCACCCAGCTCAGTCTCACTCAGGGCTGTTCCAAGCTAATCTTCCAGGGCCCGGTGGACTGAGCTCAAGGGTCCTGCTCCGGCAGAGAAGATTAGACAGGAATGCCAACATGCTGTGAAACTGTTCCGATTATTTTGTGCTTTCTTTTGTTCGTGTAAGCCAGCTGTGGAAAGGAGTAGGTCTTCTCAAGTTCTGGTCATATACTGTGGATTCTGCACAACAGAGAGCCATTACAGATTGTTCAGGGCCTCTTGTGGCTGTTTGGATGGACACTGTGGGACACAGAGATGTGGAGCACACTGGACCACAGATGCCTGGCTCCTCCAGGATGAAATATTGTTTCAGCTGTCCTGCCAACCAACTGCTTTAAACAAGGCTCCAACGCTGGGCTGTTTTAAACTATAATGGTTGCTACTTTTCCATCAGAGGGCCATAAAATTAGGGTTGTAGAAGGAATGAATTGTTTTACTCAGAGTGAACCAGATAACAGTGGTGTAGTTGGGTCTGTCAGGAATAAGAAAAGGCGGGGAGGGTTTATAGTTCAATTCCTGGTGAGTCTGAGACAAAGTTTTTACAGAGCCAGACAGCTGGACTGTTGGCTGGGAGAAAAGCCAGGAGAAACCTAGGGTCTAACTAGTTAAAATGCTCCCTGTTGCCCTGTCAGCCCTGAACTCTTAATGGCATCTAGATCACGTAGCTCTCCGGATTTGGCTTCCACTTGCTGAACAAACTTTGAGGAGGGGGTGAAAAAGAACTTTTTGTGTATAGAGATATAATCCAGTGCCTCGAATCCCATTAAACTGTGGGAATATTTTTCATAAATGAGAAAAGCTATTTTGTTGAAGGCAAAGGGAGAGATAGTTTTGCATACAGAAGACATAAGGAAACGACAACCCACACGGATTCTTCTCCACATTTATATCTGACAGAAGAGGTATTTTACTACACTGAGGCCCTTGTACTGTTTTGTAATGCAAATGTTAATATATTTTTCTCCTGCATAATTAATGTGTGTGAGAATGTTTGAGAGTGTGTGCATGCATGTGTGATTGTGTGTGTGTCTGTGTGTGTGCGCGTGTGTGGGTTGGACTGTGTGGGTGCCCTTGGGCTTTGTTCAAATCACCCTGCATCATTTCACCCCAATCCCCTTTCTAAGATCTCGCCCACCAACCAAACCGCTACCAGAGAGAACACAGGAATGAAACCGACCTTGCAGGGTTTGACAATGAATGTACTGAAATACATTGACTCTCCTCACTGGCGGTACTTCGCTTATACAACGTAGTCGTTAAAGGTATAGGTGAGGCCATCATGGGAGCTGCATCAACCACACCTGCTCGCTTGCTAGCCATGTCCCTGCCCCACACACATGTACTGTATTCAATCTGCACTGTTGTTAGCTTTATCCCGTGCTGGGTCTGATCCAATGATTTGTACGCTGTCAAACCTGGGCACAGTCTCAGCAGCATCCAGAGATTATACCAAATATAAGGAGGAGCTGTTTTCTCTCCACATGCAAGATGTAACGACCACACTCTCTCCGATCCAAAGTGTCTCTGTAAACAATCCTAAACCCAAACTGCTGCTATGGTGGAATGTTGACAGCTCTGGATTACAGTCGAGGCTGTTCAGTTGCTCGCAAAACCAGCTTCATGGGAATAATGATATTATCGCACACCATGCCAAATTTTTGGTGAGTTCTATTGTGTGTGGATGAGTCAAGTCGTCCAAAACGAAAAGTAGCAGATGAATTGAAACTAAAGAATCTGGGACGAATCTGTGCATTCTTCTGTGATGTTCGCTTACCAGACTGTGCCCATACGTAGAGTGTAGTTGAAGGCATTGATTCTGCCACTAGCTTATCAAATACGAAAATTGAGCATTAAAATTATGAGTTGTTGAGGGTCAACGTTCCTGTTGTAGCTTTCAAATTTCCTTCAAGGTCACATCATGATGACTAAAGATCAGAGGTATAGTTGGGGGCAGCATCATTGATTAAGGGCTCCTGGACTTTATTTTAAAAAGCTATGATCTCAACAGCAGTGTTGGACTGCTGGGAGTTTTTTTTTTTTGGTTCCCACCTTAGAGAAACATAACTCACATTCTTAAAAGCAGCATTATGCTTCACTCACACCGCAGAGCATTTCTGAATGGCTTGATTTCTTCAGATTTTATGTAACCACCGAGCAGGGTCAAGCACCAAGCCACATACTGTACAGTAGCATTCCTCTCCAACACTTTCGGCTCAAACACTGTGCCCATTGCTTAAGACCGTGTTCTGTAACAGCTGCAGAGTAGCTGCCTCAAACATTCCTCCTTGGTAAACATGGGTGGGGCCCTCAGTTCACCCAAGGGCTTGTTCTATGATTTTGTCTCCTACAGGAACTCTGTACACAAGCCATAGAACACACTGATGCTCCCAAATGCCTCCTTTGCAAAGAATAAAATATTTTTTAAAAATAACTTTAAAGCCAGTTTGGTTGTCTCTCTGTTTTTTTTTTTTTCTTTAAATGCAAGTTACTTCAAATTTCCATCCTCCTTGATAAGGCTGTGATAATGATTTTAAAAGGTAAATGCAGCTGATGAGGATTTGTTCCTTTTGTTGCTGCTGCCTTTGAACTCCGAATGTCTCAGCTGTGTACGCACAACATGGCAGTGATGTTTAATCACAGTTACATATGTGTTTCATCATTCCTCAGTATGAGCATTTCTCTGCTATCTTGGTCGCCAACATGGCTCTGCGTTTTTGATAGCTCTATCAACCACACTTTTTTTTTTCTGGAGATAAGGGGCACATTTTTCTTGAAGTCTATTTTATTCACATTTCATGTTCTATCTTATCAGCCTCCTCTTAATATTTACCATAGAAAATGACTCCCTGGTGTTCAGTGCTGAGTGTAGTTTCCCTCTCAAGCCACAAAAGGGCACTATTTCCTCAACAATGGAGACGCTGGCACCAAACCACTGGGCCTGCGGCATCTAATAGCCACAAACGCAGAGCAATGAAATGCAAGTTTGATGTTCATTTTTTATTAACACATCACAAACACATATGAAACAAGAGAAATTGAATTATCTAAATTGGCATGCACATAGATGCCTGAAAATCCTCTATATATGCGATTACGCTCCCCAGGAGATGGGCTGTATGTAGGCTATATATTTAAAGTTCATTCACTGATTAATCTTTAACATTCCATATGTCTTTGGTTTGGCGTTTTTTCTCAAATTAATTATGCTGTTCTTAGATTTATTTCAGATTTAGATCCTGGCATCATACTGAAGACTTGGCTGACAAATATGCACAGTTGTGAGCAATTTTTAGCTTTTATTTTTATGTGCATGCAAAAAAAATATTGTACGATGACGGTGATGACATTTTCCATCATTCGCATGTGACTTCATCTCCTTTATAATAAGGGCACATGAAAGGAATTTAAATACATAACATGTCAGTTAGGCGTTTGGAGAGGAATGGAGCCGTGGGATGCCTTGCTTCCTAATTAACATTTCTGCAGTAGATGTGAGATGGGTTCACATGTCTGCACACTTGCCTGTTTTTCTGAATGACAGAAGAGACACTGAAGGTGACAGCATGCTAATTTTGAGATCACTCGGTGGCTCCCCTGCCTTAAGCAGGGCAGGGTTATGCAAATAAAGTGGAATGATACAATATTTTTTTTCCCTTGAACCAGCTTCCTGGATGAGAAAGTGAGGTTCATGTGCTGTACTGGCTGGTCTTTGTGAAAGACTGACACAAACCATAGTACTTCTATCATCACCTTTTTAAACCTAATTAACTCCTAACACTTTCTGCAGACACACAACTCATTTTACATTATTCAGTTGAAATGGTTGTATGAAAATTGTATTAAAAAAGTTTCTCTTTGTATAAATAACATACATTTATTGGCACACAGAATGGGTGACAAACCCAAGTCCTATTCTGCAGCAGCAAAGCAACCACTGTGTGTCCTTTCAAAACTCCACATCTTGTTCCTTTAACCAAGGGGGTTCAGGAAAATGTTGCAGGAGATGCACATTTAGCCTGATATTTGGTTATGGAATATATGAGTACATAAATGTTGAGAGAGATTGCATGTTAATGAGTACAGCGTATAAACTCTTGATATTAAAGCAGTACCCCAGCAATTGCACTTCCGTAATGCTGGGAAACTCACAACAGACAGATTAAAAAATGAATAGAGCGAGAGAGGCAGAAATATGTTGACTTTTTGTTGCTACAGAGGGTAAATCTCCAAAAATGCTGAATCCCACATTTCCCATAATGCAACTGGATAGCATCTTTCATTAGACCCCACCCCCTCACTGATGACATCTTCAGGGTTATTTTTTAAACAATAAAAACACAAATATGTTATACAACTGAGAGAGTAGCCTCCACAAGAGTAAAGTAACCTTGTGTCAAATTGGTGGAATGCCCCTTTAAGTCATAATGAGCCTTTCACAAAATTAAAAGCATAGGAAGAGGTGTACTTGCATTGTGATAATGATGCAATAATATTATATAGTTTTTAATATTATTATTATTTGGAAAATATTGCTGCTGTGTAGTCCAGTAGTTTTAACCTCTGACTCTGGTTTGTGCTACAAGTTGAGAAAATACGACTTTTAACAGCAAAATGTATAATAGTCCTCAAGTTTTCTTGGATAGATGTTTTTTGGCTGGAAGTTTTAAGCTGCCAACAATATGTAGGTTGGAATATAATGTGTGTCTCATAGCAGACGATCTTCTCAACTAGTTTTAAGGGTTCAGCCTCAGTTCTATGTGTTTTCTTTGAGTGCCCCGAGACCTAACGTGTGAAATGCCACAGGTGGCTGCGGGCTGTTCGCCAAGCTATCAGCAGGACACCTTAGCTGGCAAGTTGAAGGCTGTGATATTTACCTCAATTACCCAGCATGCAACTGAGGCAAATTATATGCAGATCATCATCTGTAAATAAGAGATAGTGCTCTTCCCCTCGCGTAAATTAAGTAACAGCACATACAACCCTCAAAAGCAAACACAAGACACATTTGTCTCCCCGGATTTTAATATAGTAAACTTGGCAGCCATTTTTTTTTATCTCCCGGCAAATTGGACTGCCGTGGCACGGTGGCACATATTGGACGACGTTGTTAATTCCTCACTATTTCTGGCTTGTGTGGTTAGTCACTATTTGTTACACACACTGTTATTTATCACACACAGACGCGGCACTGTTATTCTGCCGCAAGTTGAGTTCACCTTTCCTCATCCACGCCCAAGGTCAAACACCTCACACAGGACTCTTGCTTTGGATTCGTGCAATTTGATCTCATCAAATAAAAATCATCGCTTTTTTTTTTTCCTACTTTAGCTTTCGGCGGGCTTTGCAGGGGTACCATTACACAATTCAAGCTGTATGCAGTACAGTTTGAAGAGGATTATGATTATATCAGGCCTATTTACTATTTCATGTGGCTCTTGATGATACTTTGTACTCAGCCTACTCAGCTTATTACTTTCTCAATGAATAACAAATGAGTTGTCAAATAAAAGGCAAATAAACACGGGCTAAAGAGAAGCTGATACAAATATTTTATTAGAGCATATGAGGCGAAAATAGGTTTGGAGAATCAAGCATTAAATTCCAACATTAAGAGTCTACCTCTCGAAGCCTCTGATGCCCTCTTTCTCTCGTATGCCCTTACAGAGGCAGGCACATGCAGCGTCTTGCCTACTCATCCAAACAGGGGGACAAATTACTTTAATTATGGAGTAATTGCAGAGTCTTGTGTTAATTAAATCTTTATCAGTTCAAGTAAGTGGATTTCTCCCACATGGAAACCATGCAGAGACGTGCTGTCTTGCCCCCCCCCCGGTCTGTCTAAATTTTCCACCAACACCACAGTCTGAGGCCATCTTTTATTCTCAGCCTCGCCCGACTCTCCCTCCCTCTCACCCCTGGGTCTCTCATACCGAAATGATTGGGATTAGTGTCATTCGTGGAAGGGGGCTGTTTTACCAACTCTGTCAGTAGCCAGCTGTTTCTTAAAAATACCATAACAAACATGATAGCACCGGTGCGAGGGAGTGTCCTCCGCTGAAAAATGAGATACAAGATTTATCTTAGGTTCCTGGTGTTTGACAAAATTGAATCCTCTCATTTTAATTGCTCTCGACTAGGTGTGCTGCTCCGGGCGATTGGGAACAGGAGCTCTGTATGTTGTCCCTTGTTCTCTTCAGACTATTATGTTCCATTGTGCAAAATGCCGATTATGATTTGCTTTATCCTTGTCATCTATCTTATTTAGGATAATTTAGGTAGCCACATGTTACAAAGGAACAGCAGCACGCCCTGTTATTACGTGTGTTTGAGTCCCCTGCTTCTTGTAATGAGAACAGGATCACAGAGGAGAATTAATCTCTCTGAAGACTTGTTCACCGGTTCAAGGCCTTACTACAGTTTAGAGAAAATGCAGGAAAATTGACTTGTTTTGTTGATTTTTGTCGGGCCAGAATCCGAGCCGAGGTTTGGAATATTAATATGAACACTTGTCATGTGCATGCAGCTCTTGCTCCATGGTTTTCTGAGCAAAAGGAGGGTTGAATTTGTTTGTGTGATAGGAAAAAATGTGCAAATCAAAATGATTATTTTCACTGTCCTGTATCATATTGTGCCTAAAATGTGTGATCTTGTGTTATATTTCTAACCTGAGGAAAAGTCAACTGAGCACAGTTTCTCTTTGCTGTGCCTGCGTCACGCTTGCACAAAGGCAAATACCACAGATTTTGATCTTTTAACATATACAGTATGCGGATTTTGGCTTGTGGACACTCTCAGCGAGCAACTGTTTAGTAGTGAGATTGTTTATGGGACGATGAATGGGTGTAATATGGCTGTGAAACAGATTCAAAAGGGCTTAACTGGATTACACCTCATTTCAAGGATGCTTAAGGTAAGATTAAAACAGATATGTGGTAAGTGAGGAAAATACAAAACCAAATAGATTGAATTTCACTCAGTGGTCTCCTAAGTCACTTGCTCATGCATGGCTGTCCTGTGTGTTTTTGTGAGTTTAAAAAAAAAAACCCACAGCAACAATCAGATGAGACAATATGTAGATTGTTAAAAAGGATTCAGCAGAGGAAACAGACGCACATTTCAAACAACAGTTTTGCTCTGTTGGACCGTCACAATTCACCATTAATGCCCTTTCTTATCTCATGCTACAAATCCCCAGAGCTGGAACATTAGAAGTCTCTAATCACACACACTGGCACACATTGAGTGTGTGTGCGTGCACTCTAGCACCACACACACACATAGAGAAAATCACACACCTCACATAGAATCTGAAAAGATAATGAATTTAATACCACTGCTATTACAGTCATCTAATGTTTGTTAATAGCTTGGTGCCATATGGAACCGGGGCCTCAACCATGTGGGTAATTCCTCTGTTTGGACAAGCTGTCAATAAAAAGGCCTTGCATTTTCTGGATGCATGGGGCAGAGGAGGGGAGGCGGATGTGCTTAATCCAGCAGACTCTAATGATTCCTCTGTGCCTGGAATAGCAGCTACAGGCCTCTGTGAATGTACCCGCAGCTGTGTTTTATCTTTCCTATCAGAGCTGAAAAGTATGTTCATATTAACACTCCACTGAGCATTTATGCATTATGCTGTTCAGTTTGGCTGGGTGCAAGACTTTGGTTTTCTATGTGGCGGGGGCTAATGGAAGTGGTGGTTTTAGAGAGAAGACTTTATGACGTGCCTGATTACCCCCCCTGCTTCTCGCCCTCCCCTCCTCCCTGCCTCCCCAAATTCACTCCATCTCCTCCCCATATCCCTCTGGCAGCACTGCAGCCCAGCGGATAACCAAGCGTGGATTAGCAGTGACATCACACTGAAGAGATGGCTGAGCCCGAGTGCGAGGAAGGGGTGAGTACTTTGGGTGTGTGCGTGTCAGATGGGTGTGAGCGTTGTGTGTGTGTTCAAGACTGATTAGACGATGAGGGTGGTGGTGAGAGGGAAGCGAGGATTAGAGAGCCATCCGAGAGTTGGCTAGGTGCTGACACCACTCCACCTCACCAAGGGCTCAATTTACTGAGGGATCAGACTCATTTACGGTGGGCTGGGATTATTATCAGTTCAATAGGGCAATTTCTTTATTACAGTCACCCTTCAACCTGTGAAATATGGACAGTTGTGAGACATTTATGGGTGCATGTATCTTGTTTCAGTTCTAATCTGGAGCTTTTCTGCTACAATTAATTGTGCATTAGCTGCTGAAACTAGTATTAAATGAAGTAGTATTACTCTTACTACAGGAGCTTTTTTAGAGCGAGCTCAAAGTGTCTGTTTCCTGCAAGTGTACCACAAGAAATCTTTTCTTTGTTTTTAAGAAAAGGCTGGTCACAATAAAACATCTATTAGAAATTTCAGACAACTGCCAGGAGTTTAAAGAAGGCTACGGTGACTCTGACGTGGAGCTTTTTTTTTTAAGGCTCCAAATCGGATAAGACAGGCAGCTATGTTTGAGTTTGGGTTTACCTGGAATGTCAACACTCTTAAGCTGGCCCTCTGTATTGAACCCCTTGTAATGCATTGAGCATCACCTGAATCTTCGACAGCACACATCACCGAGAAAACAGGTTTGGGCTGCATCTGAAACAACAGAACAATAGTGCACATAATGTAGCACACATTTATTTGCAGGCCAAATGTGAGGGAAGTGTCAGCTTTGGTAACTCCAGTCAAACCTATTGTGCAATGACCAAAGACCCCAAACCACCACAGCTGGATTTGTTGATATAAAGTATATGCAAATACATAATCTTGATCATGTCCATTTAGATTCAGAGTGCATTCTTGGAAAAGTAAAACTTATTAGGGCATAATAATTGTTTCATACTTTTTTCTGTAGATGCATTTTAAACTCTAGCACACATCCATATTATATTTGAAACATAACCCAAGACAGTGTATGGAAATTGAGAAAAAGAAACACACACACGGAGCAAATAAACAAGCTGAAGTATAGATTATTTTAGTTATTTTCGGATGAACAGTGCACAGCAGCTATTTGTGTTTGTGTAGCTGCAACCATGTGAATATAAGTGATGAGAAATCTCAGCTATTCACTTTGAGTCACAGTGAATCAGGAGGTACAGTTATTAGGTTTTCACAAGAAAAAGGGAAAACACTAGTCTTTAAATAACTATATTATCCAGTTACAGTATAAATCACAACTACTACTATCACAACTTTGATAACAGCTATAACTTGTAGGAATGGCGAGTCCGGAAGTATCGCGAGTTTAGCTCGTTGGCGAGATCCAGGCTGCGACTTCCCGGGAAGAGAGACGGTTCAAATTAGCTTTAACCATCAAGCCTGCACAATTAAATGTTCGTGTTTCTTCGGCGCCTTTTTGACTTAACAACAACTCTAGAATATCAGCGGTTTTCAGGTGACTAGTAGCTTACAGTTCTATTCAGTCTCAGCGCTGGAATGTATGGATGCTACTGTTAGCTAGCTCTCGCTAGTTAGTCGACAGCAGCGGCTGTTTGAAAACTATTGGCTTTTATCAAGAAGTGAAAATGTCCCCGGACCAGAGGACGAGTTGGATACTGACAGGGGCTACGGTCGCCTGTGTCACCGCTCTGTATGTGCCCTGTGTGCAAAGGACTGTCCCCGGAGGAGACTCAGGTAGGTGCTAGCCGGCTAGCTAATGTTTCTCCGGTCATGTGGCTTTGTTGTGTTGCCACGCAGCCAATCACGTGGCGGCTTGTTGCGGGTGAACGGCAGCAGGTACAGGTGCGTCAGTATGGAAACCTTAAACTATGAGAGAGATAAAACTGCATGAGAACAACATAAGAGTAATATGTTGATTGTAAAATACACACACTGATTGACTTAAGAAGTGTAAGATATCTTCCTAGTGAGCTTTCAAAAGGTCTATCAATAATAGCTTTAAATTCAACTGCGGGTACCCTATATGTGGTTTTCATAGTTTGTTCAATGCTATGAGTGATTGAAGGATGAAGGCTGAATTTAATGTAGAGTTAATATATATAAGATAATGCCTTCTGGAACAACATCTCTGGAAAAAATACTTTGATTTAAAACCCGTGTACTAAACAAACAACCCTAAAATATCACCACGTTGTGAGATTTAAATTTGTATAAAGGTGTCGGCTTTTGCACATGTATTGTTGTATTGTTGATGACTTGGGAGGAGTCCTGTTTCTATTGTTTCAATTGTTTTTGCTGTGTTGCCCTGGTGGGACAATTAGGTTCATTTATTCTATTCTATAAATGAGTTTTGAAAGGTTCTTGAATGTCTACTATGGTGCATTTGATTTTATTTCTGATATTAGAATGGTTTCTGTGTTACTTTTGACACTAGCGAAAGGATGTGATAAGAAGGTTTCTTCTCAGGAAATCAGAAAAGATTCTGTTGTTAGGATCAAACAGAAATTAGGACCAGTGGATCAACATGAATTTATGCTATGATAATTATCACAATATTAACTTTGCCCATTTGACCAGCCCCTAATTTCAGCCACCTGCACCAAAACAAAGCTTTTATTATTCATAGTCATTAAAAAGGTATTTGCTGTGTCACAAAAGGAGAAGAAAAAAACAGAACATTATTTCTTTTACTGAGTGCACTACCATGGTGGGTTATAAAGACACCATTTGTAATGACAAAGTATTGCTGACAACCCTTGACTTATAAAATAATATGGGTTGTTTGTCTGAATTGAATGTTGTACGTGTATGCATAAATTTAATTTGCACTCTTCTGCAACAAGGCTTAACAGTGGACCCAAATGTGTTTCACTCAGCACCTTCCTTCGCTGTAGACCAATGTGTTTTCCAACATTCTTGTAATGCAGTTTATGAAGAACTGCCTTGCACAATTACAAACAGTGTTTAGAAGTGATAGCTAGGTTACAAACTTGTAAATGTGGACTTGAGGGCATGAAGGCTCTGCTTGTTAGTTTTGCACTGCTCTGGCATACAAGCTGCTGTGGAGGGGAATGCACATTTTGCAAAATGAAAGCATATGAAAAGCTGGGCCAGATATGAGCGAGCGGAGACGAGGAGAGAGCAGGCAATTGGAGCGCTGAGTAGCCCAGCTGGTTGTGCTGCTGTCTAGCGAACGGGGCCTTTGAAAAAATGGCCAGCCCCTTCTCCACAGTGTTTAGGGACGGTGCAGGATGCCCGCTCTGATAGTGCCAGCTGAACACCCTTCCGAATTCTCCAGGTCTCCGTCTCTGTGTCCTAATCTCTTTAGGTGTGATGTGCCCTGGAGAGGCTTGAGCACAGCCCCGCGGGTACGCTGTTGTCTAGGAATGTGGAGTGTGGAAATGATGGGGATTATGGGAAGACTGGTGTGGGTGCCCATGCTCCACTATCACAAAGACTCTTGGCACCCGTGCTGCTACCCCGTTGAGTCAATATTTTCCCTTTTTAGTATTGGGGCTGCAGAACTGCATCTCCGTGGCACTGAGATGGATGTTTTGGCTCAATATTAGTTTGAGTTTTTCTGCGTTGAATGGTGTAAAAGTGTGCCACTACTGAGGGAAAATGAGTGAAATTGAGAAACCGATGAGGGATGAGAAAGTGTGATGTAAAATGATGGCAGGTAGCTGGCGGCTCATGCCAGGTGAAATGGAGCTGTGAAAACATTTAAGCTGTGCAGGTGGAGGAGTTCTGACTTCATGGTCCATTAGGCTGATAAGAGTTAGGGCTCCTCATGTGGCAGAAATTTAGGCATAATAATTTACTGTATCAACAAGGTTGCAAAATACGTGATGCAGCCAACGCCATCTGAAATTGAGCCATTCTGTTCTATAATGGGTGGTGCTGCATAGGGGGCCATGTTCTTGCACTTCAAATGCTTATTTTGAAAACGTAAAAACACTTAAAGATGCCTTGATGCCTGTACGAGAATAACCACCTGTACTCTGTTGCTAATTTTAATGTTTGTTTAAATAAAAAATTATTTACCTTTTTAATGTAATTTATTTCCTAGGCTACATGTATGAATCATAACTTAGGCTGTGTGCAGGTGAAGCAATAGACTGCAGGAAACAAGGCCACTGTTTTGTTGGCTGTATTGGATGGTGAAGATGATTACCTATCAAGTACCAGTAGAGGGAGCTGTCTTGAACCCAAACATTTATCAATGTCATTTAATCTGAACCAAATTTCAATTTTCATGAGTGGGAGATGCAAACATTGGGTGAGAAATCAGTCTAATTTGAAACGCTCTGGGTGTATTCTGGCACAAATGGGTTTGTGCCCAGATACATTAAAGCTTCCTCAAATAGCTTTTAGGGGTTTTCTTTTCACTTTGTGCTGCGCCTCACACAGAGCTTGTCAAAAAATTGTGCAACCGACTCTTATTTTTACAGCTTACCTCATTCTGTGACTGTCACCAACGTTGCCTTTCTGTTTGTGCCCAACGGACTAAACGAGACATTGAGACACTGGGAGTGTGGGAGCAGCAGAGAGGCACGTAGAGCGGCAGAAGAAAGGGGAAGGGAAAGGACCCCGATGCATGGGGAGGATGGGACTGGGAGCATTATTCTCAGATCAGCATATGTGTGTCTTTGTGTGACAGAGCATTGGAGAGGGAGTCTAATGGTTTGTGTGTGTGTGTGTTTGTATCTGTGTGTATGTGCTGGAGGAAGGGAGGGAGGCATCAGGGGAGAAGCGAGAGATGAAGAGAATGAGCGTGCCGCTTAGGAAATGTCACACTGGGAAGATTTGTAGGTTTTGATCCTGGCAAATTAATGCAAAACCCCAGTGCAAGTATTTGATTTGGGAAAACTTTGGGAGCAGACTTGTCTCTTAATAATAATTATTGGGTTTACATTAATTTCCTCCCCTATTCTCTTCCACAGGAGAGCTGATCACCACTGCTTGTGAGCTGGGGGTAAGTATTAGCTGTATTGTTTAATCAATTCACTCATTAACTCTTATAAGCATTAAGGAAGTTTAATTAAGCATGGGCAGAAGCAGATTAATTTACTTTCAGTCCACAGGTTTTTCCCCTTCTTTTCTATACACTTATTTTACTAAGTTGCAAGTAGAGAATGCTATAATTTGCAACCCGTTTTTCAAATCCAATTAAAGTCAATGGTAAGGCGATGGCTTTTGTAGGCTTTGCCTTATGTACGGTATAAGGCTTATTATATCCACCCCTCTTTTTTTGTGTGTGTGTAAGCCGCGAAGAATGAACTAAATCGGGTTAACAGTTATAATAAGTTTTATTATTTAATAAAGTTTATTACGCCGCTGTGATCCTTTTAGGGAGGCTGTGTCGGTGTCACTATGCCAGTAATCCTGCCGTTAGTGCTGCAGTCCGTGTGGCCTGCCTGTCTGCCTTTCAGGCCTCCCCAGGGCCTCGCAGGCCGTCCCTGGGCCCCAGGCTGCTGGCCCCCCCTTCTGATCCCCAGAGCTCCAGTGCTTGCCCGTGCTCTCTGTGGCCTTTGTCCCTACGCTGTCCCTTGGCTGCACATCTGTCCACTCCTGTCAGCCACACAGTCCTCCCTCCACATGCTCTTAGTTGATGCTCATTTTGGTGGAGCTACCTACTTGATTGATGCTAACACTCAGTTCACCCAGCTGCCTGCCAAGTTGCTATCTTCTTTTTTCTTTTATTCTTTCATTTACTTCCTGTCTTTTGCTCCTTGACTTCTCTCTGACCTACATGCTCCATCCCTGACCCATCCCTTTGAACTGGGTAAATGGGCACACTGGGTAAAGTTACTTCTATGTTGTGCATAACCAAGGAGTCTGAGGTGACCGGTGAGGTAGTCACACTCTCACCTTTCAGCTCTGTGTTCATTTAAAGAGCTGCCCCTTCTCCCTGCCTGCATGGCTTGCGTTATCAGTGCCAGGGAATGAGTCTGTGTTTAATGACTGAGCCCTTATCTGGGTGGAGGAGACTTAGCGGCTAATTGCTGTGATTGCTGAGATCCCCCAGGCGAGAATGGCTGCGGCTTGGAGGTGGTTTGGGAGCTGGGGCTGGCGAGCACCACGTGCTCTACCACGGGCTCCAGGGAGCTTCACTGTCCTTGGGAAGAGGCCAGAGGAAAAGACGTGAGAAGAGGGAGGAAGAGAGAGAGAGAGAGAGGAGGGCTCTGGTATCATAGCAGAGTCAGTTTGCGGTCATGCCAGGCGGGGTGTGTCTGCCTCTTCTCCATTAGTACAGCTCTACAGCACACCCGTCTATTGAGGGCAGAAGAGCAACTAGATTTGCCACTCAGTCAGAACGGGCTAGTAAACATAACACATCCTACTGCTCCTTAGCACTCTCTATCTGCCAGTTACCTTCTATATTCTCATTCTAGCTTTGTATTGTTTTATCTCTTGTGCAACATCTGCACTTTACCTTTGCCGCTGTCCGCTCAGAAACATCTTGAATGATGTGTTGTTTATCTGCTGTTCTCTTGAATCTCTCATTGCATCTCTGGGTTTGGATTTCAAACTTTGTCTGTCATTTTGTTCGTAGGTGGCCCATCCTCCAGGATACCCTCTCTTCACCTTACTAGCTCACCTGGCTATGTGTCTTCTGCCCACGCTCTCTCCAGCCCACAGCGTCAACCTGATGAGTAGTCTGCTGGGGGCTGCAGCTTGTGGCGCCCTCTGCATTTCTGTCTGCAAGTAAGCTCATGAAATATAAGTTTCTTGTGTCATTTTCCAGAATTTGTTGATGTGTTTGTGTTAATCCTCTGTTCTGCAATTACTGTGCTCTGATTTTAAAGAATGTGTCAGTAAAAAGAAAGCCCTGCCTGGGCATTTTAGTGGTCTAGTTCTCTCTTGTAATTGGAATCTGCACACGATGCCATGTCACACAGTTGTGCTTGTATGTGTATGTCTCAAACTTAGATCTGAGGAAATCACAGAGAAGCCTTCCCACTTCAACAGGGGAATCTGACAACAGGCTTCTAGTAACAAACTCAGCACTTGCATCAATCTGTATAGCAAAAGTCAAACATCTGAGGGAAGTAACAGTACAAAGAGACATTTTTTGAGTGGAGGGGGTCTTAAAACATTCCCCTGCTGACTTTTTGCATCTTGATGCTGTCTGGAACAGAGAGTGGTATTTTCGGGTCCTGACAGACTGGCAGTGTCGTCCCTGATCCTCTGTTCAGTATTCAGGAGCGGAGCCCAGCCGCCCTCCTCCCTCCCACCACCCTGCCCTGCCTGTTTACCCATCAGCCACCCGTTGTGAGCGTGCGTGTGTATGTATATCACAATTATCGCGCCATCCAACCCCCACCCTGACGTCCCTGTTCTCTTGCCCTCCCCCCCACACACTGCCCAGCATGCTCCCAATCCTGACATGGCACGATTTCTTATCTCCCCCTTCTTGCCTCCTGGGTCTGAGAGGGACAGGATCACTAACTCCGCTCCTCCCTCTCCCCTCTCTTCAACCATCTCTCCCTTCGCTCAGTCATGAACACAGTTTACGGTCTCTGCATTGCCATCTACCACCCTGCAGTTTCGCCTGCTGCTGACCCCATCATGTAAGGAGTATTTTACCCCTTCTCTCTTTGTGTGTGATTATCTCCCGTGGTTGGCCGGACTACCTTACATCACCCTTTTGCTGATCTTAGTAATTTTCCACATTGCATTGTTGGTGGCAGCTTAGTGTCAACATTTTTCCTTTTTGTCAATGTTTATGCATACTGGTGCATTTCCAAGCATGTTATATTTCTGATATACTCTTTCAGAATGAGAATTGTTGAATATGATGTAATTTCATCCTGCTATACACCTTGGCAGCCTGTGAGGACCCAGCGATAGTGGGGGGAAAACAGGTGAAAATGAAGTTGTGCTTGTTCCCAGGTGCGCAGTACCGAGTCTACTTCCTGTGTGCTTGGCTGGTGTGTGCTCAGTGGCAGGTGGTCTGGAGTAGGTCAGGGTACAGGGTCATCCCTGCTGCAGTAGGGCATGGGGCTGGGGAGGAAGTGCTCTCCAGGGGACTGGCCCTAAGCCCAGACTGCATCAGCCTTAGACCCTGCCCCGCCTTACTGCTTCTCAGAGGTGAATCAAAACCTGCCAGCTTCAACCACTCTGCCCAGGACAAGACAGTGGAGAGGAACAAAAAAAGAGAAGGCCACAAGAAAGGGAAGGAACGCCATGCTTCTTTGGGGCTTTTTGCTTTTGTATCCTTAATGTCCCACTAGTCTTAATGCATTTAATGAGTTACCAGTTGAACGATTGGACTCAGCTCTTGGCCAGACATTTACAGACAGTTATTTTGAGGCCAGAAAATATCCATGCAGTCTGGGTGGATATTTTGGCTCAAAGTGTGCATGTTAACTGTAGCCCTGTTTGTAATCTTTGGGGGATTTAGATCCAATTTTGGATTCTGGTCAAGTAAAAAGTCATTATGAGGACCTCCAACCCCACCCACCCCCCCAACGAGGGATGATGGGTAGTGAGGACTTCAGCCAGAGCACACAGTCACACTATATAAGCGCTTAAGTATGAACGTATAATCTACGCTTTCAATTTGAGAAATAAGCATAAAAGGTTTTAGTCATTATCTGCTCAGGGCCTAGTTTGGGATGAGCTTGTAGCTGTGGATCAGTTGGCACACACTGCCTGGTGAGGAGTTGCTGGAGAGGGCAAAAGATGAGGAGAGTGAAAGGGAGGGAGAGGGTTTCTGGATGGTCAAGACCTCCCTCTCAGTTCTGGCACGAAGGGCACTGGGTGCGTTGACCATACCAAGAAGACTGGCATAGATGTCATGCCACAACCCTGCGGGGATTATCTGGCCCGACCTTCCCCTCAGATGAAATGCCAAAAAACTGGCCAGTTGACACCCGTTCATACCTGCTCTTTCCACGCAGAAACAGTTTGCTGTGTCTTTTCCCAAAATAATTAAGTTGAGAAACGTCTTTTGTTGTTTTTGTCCCTTTGAGGCTCTCATAAACTTTTTTCAGTACTTCTTATTTTTAGGTTTGCATCAGCTGAGAAGTAGAGTTTTTCCTCCCGAACAAATCACCTCTTTGTGTGATTATTTTCAGATGGCAAAATATATTGAAGTTAATACGGGTACTTGAAGGCAGTTTCTCTCAAATAGTAAATTGTAAGACCTTGAAATTCATCTGGAGTATACCCAACATGGCAAGCCTTTGATGTATCAATTTAAATTAGTCGGCCAGATTGCCGTGTTTAATGTGGGGGAATGTAAGTTGATAGGCTTGGAAGCCACTTCTCTCTCTTGCATAAGTTTAAATGTAGCACTTAGCCTCCCTTTGATTTGTCAATTACAGTTCTCTTGGCTTGATCATATGGTTTGATGGCCAAATTGCATGTCTTGTTATGTTTTCACACCATGGCCTGACAAGCCTTTGAGGATGGTGGACGTAATGATAATTACTATCGATTGCACTTGGAGGTTCACAGAAAGAAACGATCGACCCGTGGAATGCAGAAAGGCCTCAGCCACGAGTCTCTGGAGGAATGCACCCTTCAGAGCGGGATAATCCAGACAGCTCGGTCTTCTGTGCTCTCTCGTTTCACAGTTTATCTGCTAAAGCTGCTCTGAATCTCTGCTACCTGGGAGGAATCTCTCTCCGTTCCCGAGCTTATCCCGAGAAACCAGGAGAAGACGCGTTAACGTTGCTGACAGCCATCGGAGCAGAAAAACAACCTCACAACGCTCAGTCATCAGCGCTTTTTGTTTGATCACATGATTACATAACAGCGCTGTTGAAGCACACCAAACGTGTCTGGCCTCCCCTTTTCCCTGGCGGCCCTCGAAACAAAATGCACACCTGCGAGAGGCTCTCCCGCCAAGAGCTGGATCCATGTGGCACAGCTGATACCTCAGTGGACCGGAGGGTGGGCGTGGTGCCATCCCCTGCCTTGTGCTGCGTCCCCAGCTCCTTATAAGGACCTCCACCATATGGTCCTGATGGCGCTTTCCCTCCTTGCTCAGGTGGGTTGTTTTTCCACAGGGGTGGGGTTGCGTGTATCTTGTTGGGGTCATGTCAGGAGCAGTGTGTGTGGGTATTGCTGCTCTGCAGTCATTTGCGTAGTCTTGTTTTTATAGACGTCTTGAGTGGGAGTTGTGGGTCTTGGAAACAGCTGAATAGGGTTGTTTTGTTGGATAATGTTCTCACCTCTCCCTGCAGGTGGCAAGGCTGCCCCTCCCTCTCACATCTGCTATGGTCGGATAAAATCTTCATCCCAAGTGGCTAAAGAGAATACAGCCACATTTTTTAAACGTTTTTCTTCTGAAAATGCAGAAGACAATTTTAGGTTTGTCTATTTAAAAGGCCCCAATCTCTGGACCTTTTGTTCCATTTCTGCAGTATCTCATCCGTCATATTGTAGTCCAACAGACCTCCTTTACTCCCCCCCCATCCTCAGCATGACCAATGGTTCCCCCAGGACTCATCCTTTTAATACAGTTAAACAGATGTCTAATGAAGATGTTATTTCCTCATTACTGGCTATGGGATGGGGATAGAGAGGAGGAGGGAGGAGGGCTAGATAGACAGCAGAATACAGTACCAGTTTAATATTCCTTTCGCCCGTGGGCCCGAGATTGTGTCTGCCTCGGACGTCAATATTACATTCCTTACCCACCACAGGCGGTCTTAATAAGGCACCAGGCACGGAGACGGATCAGACTCGGCAATTACAATTCACCCAGAATTAGTTAATGGAATCTATACAGCAACATTTATGTATCACTGGTGTGTGCCTAATGACTTTGTTGGAAAAAGCAGCAATAAAAATGGCATTCAGTGAATTGCATAAACACAGGATTTTTGTAAATTGTTTTTTTCCCCCCTCTTCCTGTAATTTTTGTGTGTTGGGTGGAGATTAAGATGGCATTCTGGGAGAAATTGTCATGTCAGTGGCTGCATTGTTTGAGCAGAATTGTGGTGATTAATTTTACACGCACTTGGAGCACTGTAGCGCTCTCCTGGAGGAGGGGTGTCTGAACGGCAGAGCTGGGACCCTTATTTACCCTCCTCTCTGTTCAAGCAGACAGCCTCCTCTTCGCACATCCGACGAGGCAGGAAAGACAGGGAAGTGCCTGGTTTGGTGACTGACTGAAAATTAGGCTGCGGCATCCCACATTCAAATGTACTATTTTTGAACGTCAGTTAGAATAAAGAATCGAGGCTGGGCATAACCGAAAGAATCAAATGATTTATATTATTTACCTCAATAATAAGGCAATGTTTTGTTCATGGTTATTAGCTCTTTTGGAAAATAATTTCACAACAAATAATTTTGAATTATGTAAAAGAAGGAAATAAGTGCAAGTATTCATAGGTAATTTCATACAGCTGAGCTCAGAAGATAATATAACATTATCTATAATACATCTATTACATGACTGGGTAATGTGGCTGAAATCAAAATCATGATATAAGTAAGACATGTTTTTGGTATCAGTAGGTATCAGGATACTCAAATGTTTGTAGATTACCTATTATATAAACAGTGCAAGTAAGTATGTTTGTTTTATTTATACTATTCATATGTAAAATGAAAACCTTAATAACATCATATAGTTTTTCAGTACAGTTTACTTGAAATAAAAAAATTAAAGGGTCACTCCAGTCATTTTAGCTTACAGAGAGATACATTTTTCAAATAGTCAAAATCATCCTGACATTTAGTTTCAAGTACAGGTCTAGATACCAAGACAGTGGATCCTACATTTCCCATAATGCAACCCAATAAGCATATTTTTAAAATTTTGATTAACCCTCCCTGCCTCTTAAATGTCCTTGTCTTTATAGCCCCACAACCCCAGTCTTTCTGTTAAATACTGTTGTCTCCAATCCCAAGCCAAAAATACTGAATTTTGCAAGTACACTTCACTTGATGTATAAAGTTGGAGGAGTGCCCATTAAAAAAATGAATTTTGCAAAATGATAAGACAATATGATCATATTTTATCCCGTGAACGACAGTAAATGAGAATACTGAAATATTGCGCAGCCCTAATCCATGCATGGACTGGCTTTAAAACACTATTATGTTATTTCCTAACATATATCATTTAGAAGTTAAATTTCTGTATCAATTACTGCTGGCCTTTGAAATTTTGAAACCAGTGCATCAGACACTCACCACTGTCATATAACAGCTACTAAGTACCCTGCCCGGTGTCCTGGCCAGAGGAGAGCCCTCGGGAGTCAGCGATGGCCAGCTGGAAACCTTAGCCCGAGCAGGCCACCTCCTCTCTCGGGCTCTCTACCCTCTTCAGGAATGTGTGATTCTTTTCCAGCGCTGTTTCCCCAAACCACCACTCGGTTAGAAAACAGTGCAGCTCTGATCCGCCATGGCACGGCTATGGTATTGTCTGTTCCCTGGGGTGGTGTGTGACAGTGGCTCCCTTGGCCAGTTCCATTGTGAAGCCTCATTCAGTTCAGAGTGCTGGTGTAGGCTTTTTTGTGTGCTGTTATTTAGCACAGACGACTGGTGCTGGCACGTCTCTGGCCCATACTGTAGAACTGAGGGGGTAAATGAGGCAGGTCCCATTTTGACACTTCAAAGTGATTTTACTGAGCTTTTGTTGTGTCCTTGAAGAGGACATTGCAGAGTCTGTTGTATGCATTTATTGGTTTTGTTATTTACCTTTGATCTTTCTGTTTGAACCTGAATTTCATTTAATATTATCTCATTTTTCCTATTTCTTCATTTTCTTTCCTTGTATAATTTTGAGCAAAGAAAAAGTTGAATTATTGGTAATTTTCTTTCCTAACCATATACATTATTTCCAAGTTTGTTCCAGGCTATATGCATAATATTTGTCATTCAGTTAATTACCCAAGTGATGACACAGACATTTTGGCAGGGTAGATCAGTTCAGGGCGGAATAGTCTCGCTGTCAGCCGCGTTATTCTCCTGCCACATCTCAACCAGGCCATTGTCAGTGAGCCACAACATTTCAGCTCAGCAGCATACTGCACCGCATTGAGTCGCGATAACAGGGAACACGGCCACACTGGTGTCAGAATGTGTCCTGCTTTTATCTGCGCGCCCTGGGAGCAGCCAGCCTGGAGAATGAGCTGCGGAGAGGCTGAGAAGGCTGACTGGGACCCAGGTGGTCCCGCGCAGACAGACAGGTCATTTACAGCCCGCACTGTACACACACCACTGGGCTCTTAGGGACTGACAAGCTCTAACAGAGAGATTTGTCAGGCACTCAGGGAGAATAAAGAAGTTGAAGAAAAGGAATGTGTGTGCGCGCGTGTTTGTGTGTGTCTCTGAGGATGTGACGAGTGCTGCCTGGATATCAGACGAGGCTTCAGAGGCAGGAACGTACTGGGTGTAATAACCTCACCCTTGGACCCCCACGACTGTTCTGCACCCAGTGCTACCCCAAAAATCAGCCCCCCTGCTAGGTGTATGAGCTACGGGTTAATTGTCATGCAGGGAGGTAAAATTATGGGTGCGGGGGGTCTCTGCACCTCAACAAAAGTCCTCATCTGCTTTCCCCCCACCCCCATCCCGTCCTTCTTCATCCTTCCTTCAAGTTACAACTAATTCCTGGAGCGGTGCAGCGAGAAAGACGCTGCTATCTCTTATTAAGACCCACTCCTAGACACCCCATCAACACAGTCCACCCCCCCTTTTTTTAAGTGCACACACACACACACACACACACACACACACACATATATATTTATATAGTCATTCACCAAGCTCGCCTTATAGTGAACAGAGAGGAAAAATAGTGGAGAGAAGGAGAGAGAAAACCCAAGAAAAAAAGGGGAAGTAGTCAGCAAGCAGAGTTTTTTTCCCTACCATCCTCTCGCTCTCCCTCTCCTTTTTTTCCTGATTTACCGCGCTTTCCTCAGAAAGCTCCATTGTTCCCCTAGCCTAAGTCTCATCAGGCCTTTTGTGGCTGACTATCACAGCGGCAGGCAGAGAGCTGGAAATGTATAAATGGTATCATGCCTTGTGATTAATGGCGGTGCTTATGAGTCAGGTCTGATAACGGGCCTGCTCTCTACTCAATTTCAGATACCGTTAATGGAATCTGTCTTCTGCGATTGTAATGTGAGAGCGCCTAATTTGCTATGGAGCTTGAAGCTGTCACCGGCAAGGGATTGTGGGGTCATAAGGGACCTGGCAGCCGTTTGGCCTGCAGCTTGTATCTGCAGTGCTGAATAGAGCAGCTCTCTGCCTGTCAGTTAGCTGATAGGCTGATGAGGACTCTAAGCCACTCCACACAATGGCGGAAAGGGCCATACTGCCTGACTTCCCTAATTGTCGAGCCTGCTCATATTTCAGAGCCAGCATGCCGGGGACTGGGCTGCGTTTTTTTTTCTTTTCTCTTTTTTCCCCTCTCTCTTCTTGAACTTTTTTCTTCCTTTTTCTTTATTTCATCCTTTATCCCGCACACTGTCTCACCCCTTTAACACACACTTCTCTGCACTATTTTTCTTTTCTTTCCCCTCTCCCCATCATTTGTCGCCTCTCTCCCTCTCTCTCTCCCTCTCCCCCTCTGTCTCTCATTTTAGTAAGTGGTGGGTCTTAGCGTATGACAGATTATCCCAAGTTTGCTTCAATTACCGCAAAGGAGATGGAGACAGTACAGGAGAGGAGGAAGGGAAAACTTTTGTGCACACATTATATTTAAGAAGCTGAGGATAAAGTGCTATCTCTACCACGGTGGTTTTTGTGCCAGTCTGCTCGAGATCAACCGGCTGCTGGGGAGGGACTTCTCATGATATGTGAATGGCCCAATTCACTGAGTGTTTTTCAAGGTCTTGTCCGAGAAGCAAACTTGGGTCGGAGGAAGATTATAATGGGTCCACAAATTAGTCTGGAGGAAGTGGTAGCTTTTTTTTCTGACTGCAAATTTTTAATTTTGTCTGAAGCTGCTGACTTTGTTGTTTTGACTTTTTTTTGTCAGTGCAGTATAACTTCGGTCAAATAAAATACTGAAGAAAAACATGAAGTTCTGTAGCCTTGAAAACTGACTAAGAACAAAAAGTAAGGCTGAGATTGGTCAATTTGAATATTTTAAGATATGTTTTCCTATTTTCTGTCCAAAAGATTTTGATGATTGCTGTGACCCCATAGTGAAAAATGAAATGTGAAAGAAAAATGAAGGTATCTCCTCCCTGTTAGGTTGGCAGGTCCTGGTCCTGGTGCAGTACTGGCTGGAGGGCTGTTTGCTGTGAGCAGGCTGAGCTGGCAGTGGTCCATGGTGGCAGAGGTCTTCACCCTCAACAACCTTTTCGTTGGTCTGCTCTTCTTCTTGACTGCCGACTTCCACTGTGCTGAAAATGCCACTCAAAGGGCGAAGGTAACTCAGTGCAGCACACCCTCACTGGGGACCTGTGTCTTTCGGTTTCCTGTGATCATTCATAAGATGATCCGTGAAGATAACTTCAAATTTAGCTACTTTACTTACTTAAATGCTTGACCTTGTCAGATTGCACACTGGGGGGCGCTATGCTGTGGCCTGGGGCTCTGTAACCAGCACACCCTGGTGCTCTATGTTCTGGTCATCATTCCCTGGGTCCTTCACCAGCTTTACTCTCACAGGGTAAGTTCTAGGGTCTTGTGTATAAAAACCTATATAGAACAGATTCTAAATGTGAGTTTAAGAAACCTCGAGACAGGCAAGGAAATTTATGCTTACTAACTTATTTGAATTAATTGACACTTTACAGATAGTAAAGCAGAATCACTGCATACTTCTAAAATGGTTTGAATGTAAAAGGTTTATCCAAGAACCATAAGCCTGGGAACAGTTTTTCTGAAATAAAAAGATATATATCTCTCTGAAAAATATTTCAAAGAGACAAAGAGAAATCTGAGCTACTTCAGCAGGTTCCCGGCATACTACAGAATAGTTGCAAATAGTAAAAGTAATGTTAACATTAGTCTTAAAAATGACCTATTAAGATTGTGAATATACTGTAGATCTCTACATTTTTCCAGACTTGTTGCCGTCCCATCTACAGTGTAGGAACTTACCATACTGTATACTCAATATCACTCATGTGTAATAACAACAATCTAAAGTGACGTTTCTTTGGATGCCTCTATTTTGAATGTTGGTCAATTCCCTTTTCGTGAGCAAACTGAGAAATTTTCTATTCCAATCATCTCGACAGGAGCTGTCTTTGCGCAGCCTTTTGACTCTGGGAGTGTGTTTCCTCGCTGGCTTTCTACCATACATCTATCTGCCTGTCTCTTCCTACCTCAACACAGCCCGCTGGAGCTGGGGGGATCAGACCACCATGTCGGGCCTGCTGACCCACCTGCTGAGGGCTGAATATGGCACCTTCAGTCTGGTACGTATTGTTTACGCCACTCTCTCTGCCACTCTGTTCACCTTTTTACCTTGTATAACAATCACATATATTTACCGCCTCATTGTATTGCTCTTCTGTTTGCAGGCAAAGACAGAGGTCTCTGTCAATCTGACTACAATGCTAAAGTGAGTCTGCATTGTTTGCACATTTGAAATACTAAACACAACTGTTTCTAAAGTTTCTATGTTTTACAGTATATACTGAGTTCATATATATTCACATTATACACTGATTAATCACAGCTCTTGAGATGACATGACATCTTGACGTCTTCTGCATTGCATTTTAGTGTAATGTGAAGGCTGCAACTAAGGATTACTTCTCTCATCAACACTGACTGTTATATTGACAAGTTCTTCAAGTAATTGTGGGTCAGCCATTTAGTCGATAAAATCATAGTTATCACCATCATAGTTGTCAATAGCCCAAAGTGCTTGTTTTGTGTGACATTCCAATATCAAAATATGTTCAATTTAGAATAACATAGTGATACAGTACAATATGGGAGTGTGAATGTTGGATTGGTGAATGCCCCCCCCCCCCCCCCAAATCCCACAATGGAAAGGTGTGGTGTTCTATTTGTACTTCAACAATAGCTCCTAAGATGGAGTAGAAAAGAAACAAAAGAGAAAAGCTTTCAGCCGAAGCACAGAGAGGGCACACGTGGTTCTAGAGATGGGGGACCCAACCACTTTTTTGTGCTGGTTCTGGTGTTTTACACCGGTTTAACCACAGACACTCCAGTCTGTTCTGAGAGCCCGGAGTCATTTCTGCAGCCCATCTCTCTCTCCTCCTCTCTCTTCTCTCCAGCAGCTTTTGTTCTTCCCATTCCACTCTCTCCCATCAAAGCAGAACTGAACCTGCTTAGAGGGCCAAATCGCTGTGTTCTGTTTCTCCAGCAGTTTGAAATGATCACTCAGCTCTGGTGTTTAAGCGTGACAAGCTGTGATGACAGACACTGCAATAGAGCTGGAGAAATTGTATTTTTCCACTCCAGCACCCCCCCCCCCCCCACTTCCTCCACCCAATTCCCTCCCTTTCTCCCCGCTACCACCACCACCACCGCAGTCATCCCGTTCCTGGTATCTTTCTCCAGCTGACGGGATGGGGGTGCATGTGCGTCTTAAGACCCCCCACTACCAGCCCTCCCTCTGCCAGGCACCCACCCTTTCCCATCACCCCTGCTGCTTGATGGACAAGCACACCTTCAAGATGGGGAAGAGAGGCGAACATGACAGGCATGTCGCACTGGAGACGTAAACCCGCTGGAGAAGCTGACACACACACCCGCAAACACACGCTCGCGAGCACATTCACACATAGTGTACATTGGGAGATATAGAGACTCAATAAGCTGTCAAATAGAGATGGGTATTAAGGAAGAGGCAGGAAACTATCTCTCTGCTCTGAGCAAGCGTTCTGTGACTGACAGGCGCTGTGAGGAGAGGATGGGGCAGCGGGGGTTGGATGACACAGTCATTCGTATCTGTCAATCCGATTGAAAGGAGGAGCGCACAGTCCAAGGAGTTTGTTTTGATAGGGGATGGAGGGCATTTAATAATTGCTGTCCTTGAGTTCAGTAGCAGGGAGGGTAATTGAGCTTCTTTGGTGTCCGTCACATGTGTTAGATGTGTGTTTGTGTGTATGTGTGTGTACAGGGCCCAGCTGGACCACTGCCTGGCAGACCTTTCGCCTCCCGCTCTCGCGCTGGCAGGAATAGGCCTTCTCCTCTCCTTGTGGGACAGGTAGGATGAGCGAGACGTCGACATACAAAACACCAAACTCTGTCACACACATCTCAGCAGCCACTTCAACCAAAAATCTAATCCCCCCGCAGTAAAAGACAGGGAACAAAACCACTGACAAAATGCTGATCTTAGAAAAAAAGAATACAAAAAAACACTGAGGCACCTAACTGTCAAGCTGTCACGACGCTCCACATTCAAATCAAGAGAGGCTGATGGTGTGTTTTGGATTTTCAAAAACATGTTTGTGTGTACAAGTAAATCACCGCTTGTATGTATCTTTATGTGGCAGTGTGGCGGCGTGATCCAGTAATTCATCACAGCAGTGCCTTTTCTAGGGTCCATGGGGTGGAGCTGATGAAGCAGAGTGAAGTCCAGGGGCGCTGTAGGGCACCGACCACCCCCTGCCTCCCCCCTCTCCTGGGGTGCACTTTGATAAACTTGGCTGTATGCACACACAGATGAAAAAGAACAAGGTCATTTCACAGGATGCCAAAGGGAAGCGAGGCAGATGCTAATTCACCTAATGTTAAAATGTTGTATGTGAAGTACATTTTAATACTGAAAAAAAATCCGCATTTATTTTTTACCCATTGTTCATTATGCCAAAAAATAAAGCACAAACAAAAACTAAATCTTGACAGTAGGTGTTACTGTAGTAGCCAGTCAGTGGAACCCATCAGATCAGTGTGTTGGCAAGAAAACCAAAAGTCATTTTCTCTAGCTTGAAAGTGTCTCTTCAGGTTCAGATGATGATTTGTTATTGCCATAAGGGTAACATGTTTTCTTTTTAGTGTATAAGTACATTTTACAGCTGTACTGTAATGAGTTTGTGATTCAGCGGTTGGCAGCAGCTCATTATGATTCAGTCTGCATTAGAAAATCAATCATGCACCTCTTAGCTGGCTGGCGTATGCATTTGCTCTCGGGCTTGTGATCTCCATCCCTGCATTAATATTTTTACGGACTTCTTCAAAACAAGTAAATTTTTACAGAGTAAACAGACAAAATAATACATTAGAGTAGATATATGGAAATGGCAGTCCAGCAGTGTATAGAATAATATTCATGAAGTGATATTGAAAATGAGTGTTTGACTAGTGGCCTTCCCTGTCCTAGGACGTGTCGCTCAGTGTCCTGGTTGTTGACTGCCATGCTAGTGGTCTACTCGCTGTTTTTTTCTTGGAGAGCCAACCTGGACATCAGCAGACCCCTGCTGCTCGGAGTGGTGAGCTCATTTTGGCATCCTGCCTCTAAGCCAAAGTGTTTCTATTGTTTCCATTTACCTGCAGTAGTCTAAAAAGTGTACTTTATATATTGAGTTACAATTCAAGTTTGAGTGCATGAGAAGTCTATATAGACAGTGCACTCATCCTGAAATAAAAATACTACAGAAAACATTGATGTATGTGTATATGTTTGTCTGTGTTCATGTTTATACTCACTTCCTGCAGGTTGAGCGTTTCTGGCTCCAGAGTGATGCCGCGGTGTGTGTGCTGGCAGGCCTTGGTTTGAGCCGGACACACAGCGAGCTGGAGAGGAGGCTTGGTCGTGGGGGGGTGTGGAAGACCACAGGCTGGGTCCTCACCATGGCTCTGCTGGCACATATGGTACACACCAATCACAGGTGAGCGTTGCACTCAGTTACAGTAACAAACTTCCTGTTGTGTCTGATGAAAACAGAATGCAATCCATGAATATGAAAACAGTCTGTGTTTGTCACTGTTTGGGTCCACAACACACTGGGTTTCAGATAAATGATGACAATGAGATTAAATATGCATTTTGGGTGAACATTGTTGAGACATAAAAACACTGCCCAAATATGTACACCTCCTCTTCCACCACTGGAGACTTGCAGTTGAAGCCCTTATGTTTTTTAGGGCTAAGAAATAAAGTCAATTTTGTAACATACGACACACTTTGCAGTTGATTTAAAAAATGAGCTGTACAATAGCAAACATAGTAATCACAGTACACAAGTGCACTTGACAAACAAATGCACACAAAATGACATATTCAGTATGTCAAGCTGGATCTTCAAGGTTTTCTTCCAAAGAGGTTTCTGATTCAGCAGTAGCTACACTGGACCCAAATGTGCCCTAAGTTACTTTTAAATACTTAAATACTTTACTGTTTAGTAAAGTTAAAGTGTGATAATAACTCCCCTCTCATTCTAGTTCCTTCCAAAATCCCCATGCATAAGTTTTCCCTGAGTCAACCTGATTTGTTTCTCCTCTGCGCTTCATACCGCAGGTCTGAACTCCACATGTCAGTTTTTTTCTCTACTCACCCCATGGTAGGGGCTAAAGAGAGGCACGGTTAGCACATAGATTCCACTCACAGAGCTCAGTCTGAGATGTTAGCTGTCCGAGAAGGCAGATTACACCAGCGTAGTGCTGGGGAGTGCCAGACAGCCATCACTGAGCGGCTTTGATCAAGGGGAGAGCATGGCCTGTGCTGTCAGACCCATCACACCTGTCTCCCCACGATTAGATAGGCAGCCAGAGTGCTCTGCAGAGGGGAAGGGGCGGGGGCACTGACAACTTACCCTCAGAGCACCTTGAAAACGTACCTACAAACAGGGACTCACTCTAACACACACTGCTGTACACACACTTCTAAGAAGGGGTAAGGATGCACTCAAACACCTTCTTAAATTCAAGCAAGCACAGCTTGTGGTTTCGATGACATTATACAGTATGATGGTGTATGTGCTGATGATTCTAGGGAGTGTGATCAGAGCGGAAACAGTGTGGTCGAGAGATTCGGCAGGGAGCTTCTGGCCTCCGTCCCAACAGACTCAATCATCCTGACCAGAGGAGATCTGCCTGGAAACTCCCTGCGCTACTTATACTACTGCCAGGGTGTACGGCCTGATGTACGTCTGGTGGACCAGGAGGTCAGAGCTGTGATTTTGCCACTGTCTTGTCTTTGTCGGCACTTACACTGTTCTCGTTAAAGCCTGGATTTTTGAAACAAATCAAAAGTAAGAATTTGGCTTTATTAAGAAAAATTCAATTTTAGAACCAAGAAAGTTAAGACAGTTAAGCTCAAGTACGAAAGTACGTACAAAAATCGAGCAAACATTAGTGTATTTTGTGTATTGTATTGACATTATATGTTCTTTGTCATTTATGTTATATGCTGAGAAATGTTGTTTTTTAAAATTGATATCGCTTCTTTTTTATTATGAATTAGGAAAGGCTCAGAAAAACACAATTTCTTTATTTTCAAAAAAGAGAAAGGAATATTTTGTGAAGAGGATGAACATTTGTCTAGCAGTGCATTTGTTTGGTCAAAATGGGAGTTTACCTGTGTGATAAATGGCTGAAATTCATACAACAAACATAAATTAGAGCCTACGTGGGGAAGTCTCTTGCAAGCTTTCTGAGTTGAGTACATAATCAAACATTTGTATATCTCTTTCAACACTGCAGCCATAAAAGGCTTTAAGACAGCAGTGTAATAAAATAAGGAGTGAAAATAAGAGCCTCCAAATTTAGACTATCAAGTTGGGAAAGCAAACCCTTTTGATAACCTCAAAAATGGAGCTAAAGCCACTGAAATAGCCAATAAATCCTTTTCTTTAAGTCAATTGTAGACTGAGTGGTAATTTAACTGCTAATCACACTGGAATACAAAGAACTGAACAGAGTTGGTGGTACTCTTTCTTTCTTCCAGATGATGACATACACGTGGTATGTGGCCAAGCTGGCACAGCACCACCCTGGGGTCCACTTCCCAGGCCGCTGGTGGGACCCTGTCCACCCTGAGGGGAAAGACACCTTCAGTCTGGAGCAGTTTCTGTCCCACAACACACAGTGAGTCACAGGGAGAGAGCAGAGAGAGAGAGAATAAAAGGGATGGGCTGAACAGATAAATAGAGGGCTGTAAAATGGAGAGAGGGTGAATCGAGAGGGGAAACAATGGTCCAAATGAACAAGTGGGTGATCTAATGAGGCAGAAATCAGTGGGATGGTCGACACAGCGGTGAGTGTGGGGAGGAGATAAGCCCGTAGAAGTGTTGAGGCCATAAAAGGAGTCTGATGAACTACAGAAGTCGACTAATCTACTTGATTTGGTTAAACGGTCTCTGGTGGACTCATCGCTGCTCCCTGCTCTCACCATTCACTCTTTCCACGAGGAATTGAGACCCAGAAACTGGCTGGAGACCTGTTAATACCAAGCCCACCAGGGGGCAGTGTTTGCCAGGCCAACATGTCTTTCTCTCAGTGGGGCAACACTGACCTGTGGGATTAACCCTCAGGGCCCTAAACCTTTGGTGAACAGCACGGGGCTGGAGGGGAGCTAGAAGGTGTTGGGATGTGAGGAAATGCTGGTGCTCCTGTGTGTCCCAACATCAGCTGTTGCTTGAAAGAGGGATGTGTACATTGATATAAATGGAGGATGTGAGCGAGCCTCTTTCTGGTTGTGTTTCTGCAGGAGGGATGTGTTCGCCTGCATCGGGCTGCCTGAAGGAGACCCAAGCTGGGAGCGTAGTTTCTCTCGTTGGCCCCTGGGTGTGTGCGACTATCTGGTGCCAGTTCAGAGGCAGTTTCACCCAAAAGAGTGGGCCCATCGAACTCGCAACATCTACAACTGGAGTGAGCCACACGACAGGTGCATACACAAACACACAGAAGCATTAACATCTCTGGACAGGTATGGTCTGACCCCCATACATTTCCTCCTCTTAAGAAGCTTGAAGGTTGAAAAATCGCCTTATTCCACACTGTTAACTGAACATGCGTTGTGTTGAGTTCAATTGTGCATAATTTTACACACATAATTCATCTGTGATCTTTTGAAAATCTTGACTTGAATTTGAAATAAAATTCTCTGGGTTTGATCAATGTTTAGCTCCACAGTTTGTGTTTGTACAGACTGGTCCAGTGGCAAGTCAGTGAGCTTTAAGAGGTTAAATCAGCAGGATGTAATTTCCAGGAGACCTACTAAAAGAATCCTTTTGCATCTTGATTTAAACAACACACAAGCTATAAATTGAACAAAAGAAATTCAGTCAGAAAGATAATAGTCCTCGCCACGTATTTCATCACCAGCATCTCTTGGCCCTCTCGCCTGTCTGTGGTCTCCAGTCATCCCTCCACAGACTCCACAGATCTTCCCTCGGTGAGGTTGTCCTCTGTTCTTCATGCTGTGATCCAGCTCTTTGTGAATTCAACCAGAGCAAGACATTAGGCCCTCAGCCATTTGAAATGAGACTGAAGATGAAAAATAATGAGTTTCTTATTGCATTTTGTCAATAACTGTGTCAAAAGTGGAATTAGTCAAAGCTGCATATTCTGTTGCTGTTGCCAGCAGCCCTTCATTCACTCAGATATCCACGGCTGAATACTGTGACATTATTTCCCGCACCCTCACGACAAGCGTGTCCGCCGATGCCCACAAGCCAAATATTAGCTCAGGAACCCTGCTAAAATATTCTTTTGAAGAAGAGGTCAAGTGTTTACAGTCAACAACGTGAAAAAAAGGGAGATGTGGTTTTACTCCATGTCTAATGTGCTGGCTGGTATTGTTGCTCAATCATTTAATGTTTATGCAGCAAACATTGATGTTTAGTGTATCAAAACCTGCGCCATTGAGTGGAACAATATATTCACATAAATAATCATTTAGAGTTAGTGGAACTGTGCACAACGCCTCAAGCTGTTTAGATAAATAATTTTTTTCCCGTGTTCGAACAGTTTCCATCCTGCGTCCTGGGAGCATGTCGCTAATGAGGAGATGTGGCAAGCCAGGTACAGTAAACTTTTTATTTCCTCTTTGGAGACGTTGTATACTTTAGTGTGCAGATAAAAGCTGCGTCACGATTCATACTAGCCCGCTAGAACATCTCCATAAACCAGTCTTGTGTGGTAGAGCATCTACATGTACATTCTATTTGGTATCGACATCTACATAAATCACTCCATTGGAGTGGTGCGTCTGTGAGTGTGGATCTGCATGGCTCATCCATCCAGCACTTAGCCCTGAGCCTGCGTGCTTTGTTTCAGGATGAAGACGGCTTTCTTTCTGTTTGACCTGGCAGAAGGGATGCAGGGAGAGGGGAAAGCTCGCCTCTTTGAGCTGTCTTACACTGTGAGTCTGACCTCAACAAACATGCTACAATACTGTTACCATAATGGGGCAAATTTAAGTGCCGTGCAAAGTATGATATATTCGTAGTCTTTTTTTGCTCTAACATCTGCTTTTATGTGTGTGTGTCTCTGTGTGTATATGTGTTTGTGTTTGCTGAGCAGCTGTATAAGGAGATTGTGGAGGCCCACTCAGGCTACCCTCCAAACTGGGACAAGAACTTGGCACTGGCCTGCGAGAGACTGCTCCACTCGGGTCACCAGGGCTACAGTCCAGACAGCCTGCTGACCTGCAGCACCAGGCACTTTAGGCTCTACTTAGAGAAGGAACCCACGGATCCCCAGGCGCCCGCCATACGCTCTGCCATTTCTCACCTGCTCAAAGAGAGAGATAGGCTCCGCCAGAGCCGGAGGCAAGCCCCATAACAGGACAGCACACTGAGATTGCTCCGCAAACCCAGCCCAAAGTGCGAGACACTAGAGACGAGGTCTGAATGTGCCTCTTCTTGTGGTTTAAAGGTGGTGATCCAGATGGATAGAATGACTAAATGGACTAGCCCAAATTGGACTTATGAGTTGGAGATTTAGAAGAGTGCTGATGCAGAAGTACTGGCCTCACAAAGGACAGAGAATTTGGCCATGCTTCATTTGATGAATGTTTACAGTTGACCAGGGACAGAGCTTGACTTCAGGAAGCCCTGACTGACCCCAATCAAGCTGCGCGTGCTCCCCTTAAACTCAACCATTCGATTGCTTTATCGTTACATCTCATTCTTTTTTTTTCTCCTCTTCTGCTCTCACAGTTTTTAATGTGCTGATTATTTTGCCTCAGCCACTGCTCCAGTTCTCTTTTTCTCACATTAGGATGGCACGGCCGAGATTGAGGGAAAACCAATTTGGGGGCAGAAATGGGGGATTAGAGCGACTGTTTAATCTAGGACAGACTTGTGCTGTGCCACACAGTCCTCACTCCGCATAACCGGCAATACCCACCCACCCACCCCTCTATCCTCCCATCAGTCTATCTTAGATGGTCCTTTAAATGTTTAAAACTAATGGATTCGATGAGTGTTTTTTTTTTTCCCTCTCTTCCTTTCTAACGGGAGGGCTGTAATCCCTCATGGATTTAAATGAAATGTGAAATGTCACAATGCCAGGGACCCTTTTAGAGGTGCGTTTCTGTGTGCAATGCGTGTTGATTTGTATTTGCATGTCGGTGTGTGTGTGTGTGTGTGTGCACGCGAACATGCTTAAATCTCCACCCGAGCCTTTTCCCTGCCCGGAACTGCATATGTACGTAGTCATTAAACAGCTCGGCACACAGCAAAGAGAGAGAAGCACAGAGTCATGCAAACTCCAGGGACACACGTTAAGACACGCGAGACCGTCAGCCTCCAAGCTCTCGGGAAAATGGAACTCTAGCCCTGTGAGCGTGGCTGACGTAGCATGCAAACACTACGAATGGACCAGAGTCACTTGTCTTTGACGTTTTCCCAGGGTCCAAAACCTCAGTTACACATTGTTTTTGTAAATGCCGGTGCTGATATTAATGAACCTTGTGCTGTGAAATTTGTTGTGCAGTCGTCAAACCATAAGCTAAAACACTGCTGAAGTAGCCGTCTTTTTGAGATGCCACTAGAAAGCAAAGGACAGTAAGTGCATTTGCAGTTTTCTCAGAATGTAATCTGCCCTCTCTGTTCGCAGGCGTGGTTAGTGGCTGTCAGCTGCCTGGATGATGAGATTCGACCTGCTGTAGCACAGATGGTTTGGTTTCTCATAAAAAAAGAGGGAAAACTGTCACTTTCCCATGTCACAGATTAAAATATTTCAATAAAGATTCTGTTTATTTTAACACATTTTGGACCCTTTTTTTCTAATGGTAGATTGAAACTTTCCGGTCACAAATATTGATCATATTGGTTCAACCTTTTGTTTTGCCATTTACCATCTCTTGTCTCATGCACTCTTCTTTTTTTTTTTTTTTTTTTACTTTACTTTCTTTCTGTCCTCTCCTTTGTCATCCCTCTCTTGCCCCCCCCCCTCCTCCCCCAAACCCTGTCTTTCCCTAACCCCTCTGTTCCTCTCCTCTCCCCTGTCTCTGAGAGTCAGTTGCCCACCCTAAATCAGCAAGCTGCCGAGGATTGTGGGAACCCATGGAATCGCCGTGACCAGGGATGCAGGCAGGGAGCCACGGCAATGCTGGAATGTGGGGCGTCTGAGGAGATAAGAGCTGTGAGCCCAGCCAGGGAGAGGGGAGGGATGCAGCGAGAGAGGAGCGAGGGGGGTGGGGGGTGTGGGGAGGCAGAGCGAGGAGGGTGAGACGGAAACAGGGAGAGCAGCAAGTCTGTGAATGGGGAGACAGAAACACAACACCATAAACAGCCCAGAGAGCAAGACAGAGTGAGACAGAGAAAGAGGGGCGGAGGACTTAGGGGGGCACACACTGGAGATGGGAAGCCAGCCTTATTCCTCTTTGCATTTCATTTACATCCCTGGCCGTATCGACCAATCGGATTGGGAGCAAAGCCCAGGGCTTAGGAGGGGAATAAAAAGACAAAATGCCTTTGCTGCTCTCATCCCTCCCTGATAATACCCCTTCTGTTTTTCTTTTCTCTTTTTCTCCCGTCTATAAGTAGATACTGTCCGAAATGCCAGCGGAAAAGCGACACCTCCGCTTGCTGTGTATCTCAGATAGACCGAGCGGGAGCAGGGGCTGAAAAGACAGCTTTAGCAACTGGGCCTATCTCCTCTCCTCTCCTCTCTCTGGCTGGATGGAAGCTTGGAGTGGAGGGAGGCGGAGGGCCGGGGTGTGTTGGTTAGTGTTTGGGAAGAGAATAGAGGGTGTGAGAGGCATGATATACTGAGCTGGCCACAGATTTTGCAGAATCTCACTCTCTGGAAAAACTTTGCCTGCAGATCCCTTTCCTAAGCACAAGAAACCTGTTTCAAGGATGTTTATGAGGTGCCACCCATCTTTGTGAAGGTTGCCAGTGCCTGCTACCAAACTCCACACTTATTTAGAGCTCGGGATTGTTGTTATTCTAGTGTACTAAGTTGCAGCTTTATTCAAAATGGCAACTCCTGTCAGTTAGTTGACTGTATATTTTCTATGCAGTTGAACTTTAAACATCTTTAGCATTTTTAAAACTGTTTTTCTAAATTAAATATTTTCCTATAGACTGACTGATGTGTATTGGGGAGAATTAGGCCCATTAACGTCAGTCTGTGTTGACATGAAGTCCTGATTGACTTGTCTCAGGTTTTTGTTTGCCATCACTCCTGATGTGTGTGTTTCTCAGTGTGTGGCAGCCACTGTTGGTGTGTCAGGTACAGTACGTCCGCAGCTTTACTGAGTTTATTTGTCCAGGTGTTTGCAGTGCTCTCCATTGTGTTCCTGTTTGTATTTGGGTTGCTTTGCGTCTATTGTGTCAAAAAGGACAAAGTGTTTTTGCTTGTTGTAAGTGTCTTCCTGAATTTAAAGGACTATGCCATTGTCTTGGCGCTCACGCCTTTGTGTAGGCGCACCCAGACTATTGTACTGCCACTGGACCCAGTGCTGGCATCACTGCTGATATAGAGCTTACTGAACGTGATTGTTGTTCCACAGATGAGAGTTCATCTCAATAGGGGTCTGCGGCAAAGCATTCAGACAGAGAGGGTCCTTTACCTGCTTCCACCAGACGCATGTGAGAGATAAGGTCACCTTAGGACCCTGCGTAGACCCCCTCCGCCTTCACAGCATCCTCATCCTCCTCAGCCCGCACAACCTCACCCCTCTAGTTAAACAAACCAAACAATAGAGGCAGATATGTGAGGGATTAGAGGTCAGAGGGTTGGGGAATGCGACATCTCCATTTCCAGGATCAATCTTCAACTGCTTGGTAATCTCTGGCCCCAGGCCCCACATACCTCCAGTGGTCTCTCTGGCTGGGAGCTGGCATTGCCAGGCTGTGTGAGCTGGTACCCCTGCTGGGTGTGGGGTGATGATAGGATAGTGTGGGGGTGGGGTTATAACCTGATAGTGTGGATGGATGGTGGCGCAGAGGGATGAGTAACAAAGGGTCCTCGCTTTATATCCAAACCTCACCTAAATCCTCACTGACAGATGTGTAAATGCATGTTTGTCTGTGTGTTTGCACATGTATGACACAGACACAATGTGAACGTGTGTCTGTTTATTTTAATCTTTAAACTTGTAAAGTTTGCTTTAATCTGCAAATTCGGAAATGTGAAATAACTTTGAGTTCTTCAGAGCAAACTGAATATTATCCGCAAGTTCCCGTTGTTATCTTGTGTACACACATTTGTTTATTTGATACAGCCCCTCTCCACCACTGCACTTCTGTATATCAAAGACAGCAGTGCAGAGCGCAATTGAAAATGGCTACCGTGGAGAAAGGTCTCTCTCTGCTTTGACTGCGAAGAGGCAGAAAAAGCCCCATTCTCCGCTCCCTTCTTAGATCTATTTAAATAATTGAGGAGTAAACTGACAAATTAGGCACCTTTATGGACGCCCCTGGGCTCTCTCTGGGGTCCTTCAGTTTCCCCAATACAAGAGAGTGCCACCAGCCACAGGATAATATCTCTGTGTGCTTTGAGAGGAGGGGGAGGAGGAGGGTAGTGGACCAGGAGGGGTTTCGCCAATCAAGCGGGCCACACTTCCTCCCCCAGGTTCTAATTTTGTGCCACATTAAAGAGCTCGGCCTCCATTTAGGACACAGAGAGGCATTTTCATAATTTGCCGGGTCTCTCGACTAGCTCGGGGTGCCTTTTTTCCTCTCTCTCCTCCCTCTCCCTCTCACTCCGTGTCTGAATGGAAGGCCTGGGGAGGAAGAGGGGTAATTCATTCGCCTCCTTTCAACCAACCGGCTCCAGTTCTGCATAATGTTGCTGCTAGGTGTGTATAGCAGCTAATATTTATCTCTTTAATAATTCTCTATTAGACCTGAATATTATTTGCCATATAAAAGCTAACACTGCTTATTGTCAGCCGTACAAAAATGGTGTCATCCACGTTTTGTCAATGCATTAGGGCTAATTCACATGCCTGCATTTAGCATGTTGAGTTAAAGACTATAGTGGATCTAATCTGTGACCGTGCAGCCATACAGCTGTGATGCCGGCATTGATAAAAACCTGTGCTTTAATATACATAGAGCACATAATCTAGGTTAAAGTTGTTTCATTTCCTCTCACTGACACCATCCATTCATGCACTACAGCATGCGTAAGCATTGATTCATATGTGATTGGTCACATAATTCACAGTCTCAGGGGGCATTTCATCGCTGACAGACAAGCTAATCTAAAATCCCCCAATTTACAAATGAAAATCCCACCATCCAATTGAGCTAATAGAGGGACTTGAATGGGATAATAAGATGTGGTGTAATACTGTGTAAAAAGCCTGTAACGTTGTGTTGGTGTAAGAGCCTGTGTGACTGGATGTTTGACTGTTTGCAGTGATTACAGGGGCCTGCGGGCCTGGCGGCGGCTCCGTGGCTGGGACAGGGAGCTTCTCCCTGGGCAAGGAGATACGCCTGTCTGCCCCTTCTGCTGGAGCTACAGGGACCAGGATGTCAGGAGGGGAGAGTACTCCCTGTGAGCTCCCTCTCTCTCCCTCTCTCTCTCTCTTTCACTTGCTGTCTCTTTCTGTCTGTCTCTCTCCCTCTCGTTCCCAGTCTCGCTGTGTCTGTACTATTGCAGTGCTTGCAGATGTGCACAAACAAGGGAGGATTAAAGCAAAACGAATCTAAACAGACAAATGGAATTAGAGTGATGGGTGTCGGTGGGCTGGTTCACAGTGATAAACATAATGATGCTCTGTGCGTGTGTGTGTGTGTGTGTGTATGAGAGAGAGTGTGTGTTCGTGTCTAGGGGATTATCAGTGGTTAGGTGTGTGGTGTGTATGGCTGGGTGACTGCTTCTGGGTGTCTTTGTGTGTTTGCCTATCTGTCTATGTTTTTGTAATTATGTGTGTGTATATTTACTCGGTCTCTACTTGTGTGTGTGATAAATGTGTTTTCTACATTGCCTCACAAAAACAAGTCTGCGCCCTCTGCGTGTGTGTGTGTGTTCATATGTTTCTCTGTGTTTTCCTGTTGGTCGGGGTCATATTTCCTTCATGTCTTTCATTGTGTGTGTTTGTATTGGTGTAGTGGAGCTGCTACCTAAGCCTGTATGTCTCGACTGTACACCAGAACTCTTCACTCAGGGTTGACATATGCCCAGAGAGACATTTGGGGAATGCGACGGTCTCATAAACGAATCTTGTGCCCTGCAGTTTGTGTGCTGATGCTGTGTGTGTAGAGTTGTTTTCTTGTGGCAGGGGTCTGTGTGTTTGTGCACCGAGGAGGTCAGGAGTGTGGAGGAGCCAGCAGGGGGGCAGTGATCAACAGCCTGGGGCTCCCCTGCCGAGGGGCTCTGGGATTAGGGCTAAAGCCTGCCCTGCCAGATGGGCACAACACATCCCCAACATCGCACACCAGCACCTTTAGGATCACCCTGCCCCCTTCTTCTGTGGAAACCGGGCAACTGGGAGCGATGGTGAATACTTACTGGTACGATTCTTAACAGACTCAGAGGTCATTAAAAGTGCACTGACACAATCACAATACATTCTAAATGAAGTATACTCAATCTTTCACATTTTAAAGAAACCCTTAATTATTGTAGCTCAAGAATATCATTACCCTTGTTAATTAAAGTTTAACATTCCTGTTTCTTAGCTTAATATTGGCATGGATTGGTTAACTAAATGTTTGTTTGTAGCAGCCATGTTAGTGAGTGTATCATCAATCGTCTCTTCTCAGGAACACACACAGAATGGCGGCGGGAGAGACGACTGGAATGAGGTACTCTTCAAAGTGTCAGCTAGTGGACAGTTTGGCCAGTCAGCAGGTTCAAGGGTATCGGAAATGAAACTTACAGGTTGTTTTGATGTGCTGTATTCCAGAGCCACAGGCAACACAGAAATGATAAAGTGTGTGTGTGTGTGGGTGTATGTGTGCAGATACTTACTGTGCGTGTGGTGGCTCAGGAATCAGCAGTGTGTTTATGGCTTCCTGCTTGAATTTTATCACACACAACTGGCACTAAATTGTCTCCAGTTTGGGTCATGAATCACTAGATTGTGTATTTATTTTTTACTTTATTTGCAACATTTATCTCTGGAAGACGTTCATCTTGTTCAATCACACTTCATTTTCTATTACAGGGGCATAAAGTGGGATTTTCTGGTCACAAGAAGATTTGATATTCACCATTCTAACCTGTTGCCACTTACTATTTCAGATTAGTTTTACTACTGTCTATAAATGCTCTAATAACTAAATGACTGGGTTAAAAGCCATGACATCATCCCAAGGAGGCTATTCTTCTTTCTCCTGTCCTAACAGTCATGCAGCATTTCCATGCATAGAGTTCCATACGCGTGCTAGCAGACAAAAAGGCCTGCAGTTCAGTAGTAGCTGTGTCAACCTGCTGTTAGTCTTTGTGATGCTCCCCCACCTGGATCTGTTATCCACTGGTCCCCCAGCATGACTGAAGAATTCATCTCTGTATTAGTAGAGAGCAGATTACATGAGAAAAGTTACAAACAAATAAAAGATTACAGGCTGTGAACATGTTTCAGTCTAATGCCCTTTCAACAAGCAGTACTCAGCACAATGCTTTTCTCTCCCCGAGCTAAATTTGGATTTCCCCTCAGATGTGAAGGCCTGCTGGCCAGCTGTGTCTTCCACCAAGAGCACAACCTCTGTAATGACAGTGTTCCACACGACTGGCCTGTCTCCTCCACTGGTATTAGTTAGGCTTTGGAGTTCAAGTGACTACGGGGTTTAAACACGGATTTTTTTTTTAAAAAAAGGGGGGGAAGAAAGACTCGCTGTTGTTCTTGAAAAGCTGTGTTTATCCAGGATTAGAGACACCAACATGTTAATAATTGTTTCTCACAGAACTGCAAAGAAGCACTTTCCTGTAATCCCCTAATCAGGCATTACACCTCTGAGCGAAGCCACAACGCAGGCGCGTGGTGTCTGTGACGCAGCACGCCCACACTCTGTAATACACCCACGTCTTCCTCAACACCACACCCACTATGTGCAAAAGCACCTGCTCTATTCATTTCCTTTTAAATCGACTTTCCTCTACCCACTACATCCATTCACCACCAAAGAGCAATAATACAGACAATAATATTTTTTTCTGTAGTGCTGTTTTTTGTTGATGTTCTGCTGAAAATATTAGAACTTTGATGTTCAAAACTTGGCATCTAGGAAAATAGACCTGTTAGAATTTTTCAGTCTAGTAACACCATAACAGCATGTTGACGTGTTCAGAGCAAGATAAGGTTAGTCTGCTCACCAAGTCCCTTACAAAAAACACGTTATTCTCAGACTAGTTTGAAAGTAGTTTCTGCGACCTGCACTTGTAATTCGTGACTAGGTGGAATGTAGCACCTCCTCTGATGCTGCAGAGGTCACATAGTTTGCTAGTTGTTGGTCAGCGTGTCGGCGTGTCCTCTGTAGTACAGTGGCACAGGGTCAGACATGAGGCCACTGTACATGCTGAGACGATGGCAGGCCCGAGGCTGGTCCTGGGAATGTGAGGGCACAGTCACACAGGTTGTCAACAAGATGTGGGTTAACTTTAATAAGTCTGTAAGAAAATGCCTTAATCAGCAGAAGTTTAACTTGGTGTTTTTTTTCCAAATCATCCATAAGGAAGAGCTGAAGATGAATTAGAGCTGAGTTTTCTGCTTGGGGTGCACGTGTGTTTGCTGGTGTCCTGCTACACACAGATGCTTGTTTGTCCACGTTTGCTTGTCTCCACCACCCCCCACACATCACACAGTGTTTCATGCTTTTCATTTTCACATTCAGCTTCTTCTTTTTTTTTTCTTCTGTTTTTGAATTTTTCCGTGCCCATTGTCGGTGTTGAATGTTTGTTTGTTGTTCCCCCAGTCTCTGCCCCCTGTCTCCTTGCAGGGCCTGGTGGGAGAGTGCGATGAGGGGATCGGCGGGGATTAACCTGGGGAATTTAATTAGTGAAGCTGTCGTCGCTGCCCTTAACATTTCAATCTCCCTGGGCTGGCTGGCGGTGCTGGAGCTGGACCTGTGATGGCCAGCAGCTGGGGAGGGAGGCAGGCAAGAGGGGAGGGGGGGTGTAGGGTGCAGAGGCAAGACACGTTTTGACAAACAGATTAGTCTAGCACCCTGATGGAGTGTTCCTCGTGGGGGGAGGCGATGGAGGAGGGAGAAGGATGGAGTAGAAGGGCTGAAAAACATAAAGACCATCTTTTGGCCTAAACACACCTAGGAGTACGAACGAATATTAAAACTATACACCTTAACTTAATGTAATAACCAGCTACTGCCATTAGAGGGAGCACATCTTGCGCATGTCTCACAATTGATTTCTAAAATGAAGGTTATTGTGGAGAAAAAACATTTTTTACACAATTTTTTGTAAGATCAGTTTTTGTTTTTTTATACTTCCCTGTTCCGATACTATATTTTGTGATAATTTTATCCAGTATAATGTTAATATCTTATTTATTTGTAACCACGCCCCGTCTCATTGGCCTAGTGGTGTTGTTGGCGAGCAATAGAAGGGGGTAGCCTGTGTGAGCTTGGGGTAATAACTCCTCAATCCAAAGCCACACTGTTGCATTGTAATCCTGATGCTAAACTCCCCATTAACCCATCTGGGACCCTACAACAGCCAACCCCCCCCCCCACCTGCCCTGCAAACACACACACACACGCCCAGTGCGACTGTGGCTGTATGTTAGAAGTCTGTCCTGTTAGCGCCTGCTCGGGGGGGGTCATGTCCAGCAAATTAAAAAAGCTGCTGCAGGAATGTCGCCAAGTCCCACAGGAGCGACCAGCGCTCCGTCCCTCTTCCAGCGCTGACCCACTGGTCACTGGTGAATCCCCTGTTTGTATTCCACACACACCCCCGGCTCTGGGGAGCGGTCCCAGAAGCCTCCTGTGGGACTGCTGATAATTTAAGTCAAACATTATGTCCCCGCTTGTTTGACACCCATTTAAAGCTTTTCAATCACATGTGTTTGCTACAGTCCATTGCCTAGCCTTGGGGCCCTATCCATGTCACACCCTTTCAAAGACCTAATCAATTTTGTTTGATCATGTTCCTCATGTCAAAACAATTGATTTTCTTTAGCAATCCAATTGGTGCACTGATAATTCAGAATAGGTTAGCTGTCTGTTAATTTTTTTTTACAAGACGTATTTTTATATGAGTAAGGCCAACAGTGGGCTCACTATATAAACTCCCCTCCCCCAGTGTGGCTCCCCTCCTTCCCAGCATGCCCCTCCTGATGCATGGCTGGCCAGTGTCAGTGTGCCACTAATTAAGGACTCTTAAAGAGCTATGGAGCATACTCATTAATGAACTGTAGCATCCTTTACTGTCCGCGGAGTGAAAAGGGGAGGGGAGGGGAGGGGAGGGAGGACCTGATTCAATTTGAGGGTCTGCTGGCCTCGTGGCACGCAGTTCAGTTGGTGTCCAGAAGGTCAGAAAAGACCCACCAAGATGAGAAATTTAGTTTTCAAACTCCTGTTGATTGTTAAAAAAAACATGCAACTGTAGCTTGACTTTAATTTTATTCAGTATCACACCTTTTCATTCTTTGCAGTTAACATTTAGCAAGCAGGATGTTGCCTTTTTGTTTTCTATTCTTATATATGAGGTAAAAAAAATCCCCTGCTCCAACTGTCCCCCACCCCTGCCATTTGTTTATTCCATTTTCATGGAAATGCAGAACAAAACAAATGGCTGTGTTTGTCTTTATGAAAGTAGGCCAAACAACCGCTGACAAACAAGAGGGGGGGAGTTGTAGGTCAGGGCGCCACAAGCCATGTGTAACCGTGCCTGACGAGAGAGCATGACACGATGTAGTAAGCCACAATAGACACAATAACATACAAGCAGCCCTGCCAGAATGATGTAACATTGTCTAGACTAAACAAAAACGCACACACGAATAAATGAGTTGGAACAGCAGGCGTACAGGGAGCGGACAAAATAACAGGAACAGCACGTTATAAAAGACTTAAACAGTTACAAATACAGATATTAAGACAATTTTCCTTTAACTCACTGCTGATTATATTAAAGAGGTCTAATAATAAATCATTTTATAAGAAAGGTTTTGAAGCCACATCAGGCATCTAACAGAGATCCAAAGAGGTCAAAGCAGGTTGATTAAAACGTTGCTTTCCACTAGAGTTCATAAACCATACAGGGGAACAGATGGGAGCAGCTCATCATTGTTTGTTTGAACTGATCAGTTTTATTGATCTGAGAAGTGATGTGAGTGAGCAAGGACTGTAGCGAGCACTGACCCCGGCAAACTGTCGTAAAAATGTTAGAAGATACTCAAGTACAGAGGCCCCTATGGAAGGAGGTGAATGTTTTGACTTGCATTCTAAAAAGAAAGTAAATATTCACCTACAGATTTGGGTCATCTTGAAATTTTTCAGATAAGTTCTCAACGGATTTGTAGATATTTTATTTGTACTCTGATACATTACAATTACTCCCAAGTGCACCATTGTTCACTATAAGGTTCATATTTTGAATAATAAGAATTTTCTTGTTATCCGTTAAAGTGCTCCAGCATGAATTTCATTAGCAGAAGTTGACCTGTTAAGGCCACAATGTATTCAAGTGTAGACCTCATTTAATTATAATAGACGCAATTGTTTTTAAGTCCCCCCCTCGCCTCTCTCACACACACATGCATGCCATGTTCTTTGTCTCCTGCCGCCTCGTCTGGCATCATACCTCAGGTTAGACACACGCACATATACACAACAGATGCCCCCTGACGCTCATTCACATATAGCGGGCACGTGATCGACGGCCCCCGAATCCACAGGCCTGCCAGCCTCATGGCATTGTGTTCCCCCTGGGCAGGCAGCCGGCCTCCCTAAATACCCTTTTGTCTTGGGTGGGATAATAACACAGTGGCCAAGCCACTGGTGTGGCACGCGCACAGCCACTCATCCCCCTGGTCTGTGCCCTAAACAGGTGGATAGGAGGGAAGGCCTGGTTGTGGCGGGTGGACGAAGAGGAGGGGGCGGCGGGGAGGACGAGGGGAAGGAGGGGGGAGGGGAGAGAAGAGGCTGCATCTGTCCCCACACTCAACGACTCCCTGGGTCAGCCACTGCCCCATATGCTCTCAGGAGAGAGGGAGGCATGCATGCAACCCCAGACTAACAGGTGGAGGGGGCAAAGGGGGGATTAAGAGAGGTAAAATTGATCAGGATAGAGGGATTTTGGAACTGTCAAATTAGCTGTATAAGACGAAAGAGAGAGAGATCCGAATATCCCAGGAAGATTTCACTTAGAGGAGATTCTTCACCCTTAAGCCATATTAAATGTTTGGCCTGCATTATGAGAGCCACTTTTTTCTCTCTGCCTAACGGCCATATTGGCTCTCAGGCCCTAGAGCCTTGTCTCTTCAACAGGCAACTGTTGCTGTGTTTCTGTGCTCATGTAGTTGGCTCTGTTTTCAAGCCAGAATCTCATCAGCATTGTTAAATGTTAGTAAGCTCATATTAAGTCATGTTTTATGCACTCTCTCCCCATGTTGTATCTTGTTCATGTGAGAATTCAAGCAAAGCTGTTTTGTGACATCTTCCAGGCAGACAACAAGCACCAGTGAATCAATTCTGGCCATTTGTCAGTAAATGAATGGTAAACCAACACTCAAATATCGTATAGTAGTAGTAGAGGAGCGATGCTGCTCTACAGACTTCCTGATGTAATCACACTCCATGCAATGCACTGTGAACTACAGGTGAAACACATTTTAATAACAGTAGCTCAGTCCCATCACATGTCCTGGTCATGCTAATGCTAACTAGCTCACCTAAATGGAATACAGTTGTTTTTAATGTTATTGGTTACACCTGCATTTCCATTGTGCACTCACACTGGAAAAACTGACAAAATTAACCATAATGAAAGATGTCATAATGCATTAGGGCTGCAATTAAAGATTATCCATAAACCATAAATGACAATGCATCCTCACATTGAAGAACTAGCATGTGTTTGACATTTTTGCTTGAAAAATTACTGAATTGATTATCAATATAGTTGGTGATTCATTTTCTTTTGGGAAATGAATGAGCCTTAACCACTAAGCTATCAGGAACTCCTTACCTCTAAAAAAGTATCCTATGAAAATGATTATGTAATGTGTACTTTAATCATCATCTACTATAATTCAGACCTAAACAAATGTTGGGTTTTGTGGACCATTTTTATAATCAAAGAGAGAGAGAGAGAGAGAGAGAGAGAGAGAAAACAACCTCTCCTCTGTATCTCTCTCTAAAGTTTGCTGGTAAAAAAGTGTCTGAGTGTTGCTGAGGTGCTGTTTCTAGAAGTTGAACACAGTTTTGAACTTGTGTGATAGAGACACTTGCTTTCATGTATTCGAGGCACGTTGGATGAAGGCATACACTCGCGGGCCATGAATTCCAAAGGCTTAGCTTCTGCGCGATGACACCCTGAAACAGTTCATTGATGTATAACACTCAATGAAATATTGAAATAAGCAAAGAGGAGATTCTGCCTTTGTGCTGATTTGCCTTTCCTCTCTGCACTCTAGTCTAACTAACTGCTGTCCATTTAGGGAGGGTGTGTGTGTGAGGGGGGGTCTCCGAGCTCTAATCTGTTGGATGCAGCTAATTAATTTTTGGTTCCTCCTATAGGCCTACTGTCTCACAAGAGAACAGTGTTTGCAGGAGATTAAGAGATAGAGTGTTTGTTAGAAAGGTGTAAATTATCAGTGAGGCCTCATCACATGCACCTGTGTTAATTGTTATAATGAGGAGTCTCATGGGTCTGGTGAGGAGGAGAGAAGTGGGTCTTTCACAGGTAACTGCAGTATTATGTGGCTTAGTGGAAACTAGGGAACCATGTACTTATATAGTCAAAACACATGCTAAAGAAAAAAAATCATTATTGGTGTATTACTTAAGAGAAAGCTCGCCTTTTATGAATTAATTCATTGACATTGCTGAATTCATGCGGCCAAGGGATTAATGTGAAATTAGTAAATGATATTGTTGCACTACTTTTTCTCTTTTGAGATACACTGTGGCTCTTTTTGATATACCGTGTAGCCTGTGGTGAGAATACTGGCAGAATGGAGAGAAATTGGCTCCGTTCACCATGAAGTCATTAAATTTGTAAGCTATTTGTGATCAAAAGGTGTGTTTGAGGCCATTAACTATGGAGTTTGATCATGGCTTACATGCAGTGTCAAATGTCACTTGTTCCTGCTATTTCCCTCAATTTCAGTTGAAAGTAAGTATTAAGCCAGAAGAGAATATCAAAAGCTCACTATGTAAATGTTGTTAAATACCACTACTGAAGTTTGGTCTATACTGTATTGTTTCTGACGCACATTTGATGCCCAAAATCCTCACTTTGCTTCGACTCAGTGGGATTTCGAGAGGGATTACAGTGGGTTACGTCCGTCAGTGTTTCCGCTCGGACCACACGCCCTCATGTTGGACATTTTATGGACTAAACCATGCAGAAATATTTTGAACTTTAAGGTTCACGCCTGACCTTGGAAATCTCGACATGAGGTCCAACTTCTGGAGGCCTTCCTTTAACTGAATTTGGGAATAATAGCAGGAACCACTAATGTGATATATTAATGACAACTCCCCTAAGAAAGGCTACCAGATGTGGTTCAGAAACAACAAGTAAGCTGGACCCTTTGTTGAGGATTTCTTTGTCAACATGCAAGCACATTTTAAGTTGTAAGAATGTTTTTTAGCAGCAGGGGTATTTCCATTGCAGAAATTTGTCATAGGTCAAGTGAACTGACTGCACTTGACAACTGAAAGCACATGACATACGATTATGACAGAGGCCAACACAACAATAACGAGAGCTGTTCTTTGCTTTGAAGCTTAACGCGGCTCCGTTTAATATCGAGTGGCCAAATCTGTTGTCTGTCTGTTTAAGCTCTCTAGGACTTCGGCATTATTAATGACCAGTAGGCATCAGTTAGGGGCGATTATAATTGTAATATTTCAGCACTTTACTCTTTACCATCCCGCTGTGTGTGGGGACATCACCATTAGGACGATGAATAATCCACTATGAAAATATGTCCATTCGTCTCCATAAGGAGATTTTTTATTAATGGTTTTTGAGAATATTTAATCCAAGCAGTTTGAAGGATCTGTCCTTTTAATATATGACAGTGTGGTCATCAAACAAATTTACTGACTGTATCTGTAATTTTTGCTTAACATGCAAAAAAAAAAGTTTTGTCCTTAACTGTCAGAATTAAAACCTAAAAGATTCTAAGCTAAAATGTCTTTTTAAATGGACAGCCTCTACTAACTAGGTGAGCTTTAACTAACTAGGTATTAACTCGACCCATAAGCATAGTAATAATGTGTTTTTTAACATATGCTGAGATCTGGTAATCTTCTTATGGGTTTGAGGGTTTTTTTCCCTGGTCCCCTTAATAGCTTAACAAAATATGCCTCAGTAATGGATGGTTGTATCCTCATCCATCGCCCGCCTCCCACCTACTATAACTTGAAATAGGCCATCAAGTGGCTAATGAACTGATAAGCCCTCTGTGTCCTGTGGGGCTTATGAACATCATAAGCCAAATGTTTAGGCATATTCGGTGAGACCGGTTTTTAAAAGAGCACTTAGTGTATGTGGGTAAAGGAAAGAAATAAAGTCCTGATAGTTGCAACAGTATGAGAATGTGCTTTTATATGCATGTGTTTTTTTCTGCAGGGGGTTAAAAAAAATCACTGCAGGTTGTGAAAGAAACAGTGACTATTTTGAGTATTTTTGAGGTTATCTCACAGGTTTTCCTGATGCTCACTCACGCAGAAAGAATGTGTGGCCCTTTGCTTCATCAGACCTCCAGCTAGTCAAGCTGCTAGTATCATTATCAGTTTTGGATCTCTGTAAATCCATGGATTTGTGTGAGCAGTCTGAGAAATTAAAATAACATGCTTTTTACTGCGCTTACTTCAAATCTCTTTAGACTTCATTTTTTAAAACATCTAAATCTGTTATTATGTAGGCTACACAAAACCCTTTTAATTTAATCTTTGACAAGATTATCAAATTCATTGATGATGTCACAAACTTAAATAATTTCAGAAAATGTCGACTAAGCCTGGATAAGCACTTTCAAGGGGATACTGTTGGATTAGCTTAAAAAATATTATTTATTTTTGTTTTGTTTTTTTCATTAGTTGTTGGCACATTTCCCCCACATCATTATGTTATCTTGCTTTTATTTTTTATTTTCATTACAATGTCTAGCAATAAATACACATGCATATATCATGCAGCCTATCAAACAAGTGGTACGATCTGAAAGCAGTGTGGTCATTTTTTAAATTGAGAACTTCATTTTTACAATCTGTCCCACACTCCTGGGCAGCTTTTATAATCTCGTTCTCTTTCATAATATACTAGTTTAATTTGCCTTTTCATCACCAATACTTACGCTTTATATTCATCAAAAGTTCCAGGGAGTTCAACAGCAAAAGCAGATTGTGGTGTGACCTGGATTTCTTTGCTCAAATGGAAAAACACCTGCAGACTTTTGCAGGAGAAAACTTTGAGGGAATCTCATGTTGGTGAATTTCTTTTGTAAATCAGATGTTCAACCTACTCTCAAATGATTTTCCTAACTGGTGATTGGACCACATACTGGGTGAATAATCCACCTCCTGCAGGCCTGATTCACCGGCACCTGAAGAGGCCAATGGTGAGGAGGGTGACTTGAGTTTGTGACCCACCGGACAGCCACCAGACCAGGGGACAGGGGCCGCTGTGCAGCCCGCTGTTAGACAGAAAACCAAGAGGGATTAATGTGGCGTCTGTTGGTCCCATATGCTCCTCAGCGCTGCTTTGCTCTTGATTAAAACTCATTGTATGTATGAAGTATTGTGGAGGCCGGGTGTCTAATCCTCCTCATGACTTGTGCACTTTGAAGACAAGAGGCTCCAAGGTTACAATAACAAGCTGGATGAAGCCATTGTGTGTCAGTTGATATTGGATGTATCAGCGAGCATTGATCAGGGGCCAGAGAAGTGCATTGTTTAGAGTGTATAAGGGCCCCTTTAAACATATAGTGTCTAATTGTCATTTTACAGTGAGCTCAGCTGTGCTTTTATTTTGTAATCATCTGTGTTAGGTTTTTGAAATTTAGAAAGAAATGTTTGTCCCTTTTATAAGCTGCAGTTCTTTTTCTCATGACATATGTTTTTTTCTTTTGTGGTGTCAGTGTTGTGGAAGAGTCCAGATGAACTTCAAACTTTCTTCATGAGTCTTAGAGCAATAATTTTTTTTTTGTTTTTAAAAAAAAAAAAAAAAAAATCTACAGCTGACATTTGAAAGTGACCCTTCAGCCTGAAACTGTGTTTTTCTCCCTCTCTTTTTTCTGCAGAAGTCTGGCTGGAGGAGTCGAGAGAAGGAGACGCATCTCATGAATATTCAGGCTTGTGTCAGACTGAGCTTTTGTTTCCAAGTTCAATTGTTGCATTGTTTATCTCCATAACGGTGCATATGTGCACGCTGCAAAAAAAAAAACCTGCGTCGATATTATAATTAAATCTTGAATATCATTGCGCCATAACCGACCTGCGTCATAAAACGAGCGCACAGGACACAAGCAGCTATTTCTGCTTCACCCTTGAATAAGTTATGGATACGGGTTATTGTAGCCTCATTAAGTCTTTCAAAACTACAATCCAACCCCCTTAAACACACACACATGCACACACACACACCTTTTTTTCTGTCCACGCAGGAGTGGAATCAAAGTGGCTTTTTCTCTTTAACGCTTCGATTATTTCAAGCAACGCTTTTAATTAGTGCGGCTCCTTTAGCGGAGACTCCAATGAAAGAGAGATTATTGGCAATGTCAAGGATGCTAATTGAATGTTGGACTTCTAACAATTAGCCCACTGCAGAGCCATGTCGACTCATTACACATCCCAGAGACGCTCCGACTTTATTTAGTGTGTCTTCGAGCTGACAGTGAGGTTGGACTGGAGAGCAAACAGAAAGTAAACACACACACAATAAAACTCCTTTTTAAAAAGCAGCATTAACCTTCTGACTCCTCAAGTAGTATTTTGAGACATTTTTCTGAAGGTTGTTAGATGCAAATAAATCCATTCACCTCGTGCAGTGTGTAGGTGGAAATGTTTTAAATCCTGCAGCTTTAGATTGAATTTATAAGTGTATTATTTAATGCACACTTTATGATTTTGCAGGAATTTTATGGTGACTTTTTCTTAACTTCTAAAAATAATGCGCAGTAATTTTGTAGGTTTTAGTGTCGAGTTTCTGCAGGTTTTTCTCTTGGAGGATTTTTAAAAAAAATCAGCATCATATTTGCAGAAATCCATAATAATCAGCAAAAGAGAAAAAAAAGATACCCAGCTGTGATTTTTACTTATTTTTTCTTCATATTCAAAAGGATTTAAAGCCTTCTCCTTCCGATGCATTAAACACAACACGCAATTAAATCAAATCAGTGCAACAACTTGTTTTCTTCCCTGTTAGATGAAATATGAGGCTTCACATTAGAGCGCACATTTGGGGATCAGGCATGTAAAGCCCATGTGGTGGTCTTTCAATGGGGACACTGCTGCCCCCAGAGAAACCCCCGCCGGTGAAATATTGGGATTAACATCTCTGGGAGGCCGGGATTTAACTGTGCTTTCTCAAACCGCACACTCTCTTTGTTAAGACTGTGTGATTTGAACAAGCCTACCGGAAACTGAGAGAGAGAGAAAAAAGTTAATTCCACCATCTGAGCAGAGAGAAAATAAACTATGACCACATATTTTTAAGAACAGCATTGGCAGATTTTTTTTTACATTGCTTGTATTTTTCTTCCTTATTATTATAAGTAGGCTACAATCTAATTTTAAATCTGATTGAAATCCATGTGTTAATATGGGCTTTTTAGATTATCACATATGCTGGAAGAGCTAATGATGCATGAGGAAACAGTTTGGTCGCTATTGAGAAGCACGAGACTCTAATTATTGGCTTAATTAAAACACCTTTAAAACTGCTGACCTCCACTTAAAAAAAACGTGTTAAATCTTTTTTTCCTCTCAATTTTTCACCAAATATAGAGTCTGATTTTTAAAAATTAGGCCTGTCTGAAATTAAAATTAGAGCCATTATCATAACTTTTATTGTTTTTTTTGCTACCTAATATAATTTCGGTTGGCAAAAGATCGAATTTGCCTTTGTGATTATTTTATTATTTTTATAAGAATTGTTGAAATGGTTTATGAATATTTCCTTAATTCAAATAAACCATCTTAAAAAAAAAACAAAATAAAAAAAATTGCACCATTTCCCACACACACACACACACACACAGAGATCGTCTCTTGATGAAAGAGTGAGCTCACAGGACCTTTTTATTCATGTCTTTTCAGCGGTGAGGTCACACCATCTTTGGAGCCAGTGAAGGATCCACAATCACCGTGTGTTGAGATCAGTGGAGGGGAGCGAGTGTGGAGCTCTCAGCAGCCGTGAGTTATTTCCAGTGTTGGGAGGGTGGGAGTGGGAGAGGGGGTTGCTGACCCTTCATTATTATTATTACTACTACCGTGTGCTTGGAAAGTCTCGTCTCTGTTTGTGAGGCCGGCAATTGAACCATTAGCGTCCAAAAAAAGTTAGAAATCTATTAAAATCACAGCAGAGAGTCTGATGCGAGGGGGGCTCACAAATTGCATACAATACAACAGATCACAGTTTCGAAGGCTAGCACAGATAAAAAAAAACACATATGTACCATTTATATACAACCCTGATTCCAAAACAGCTGGGTCCCCGCGTGAAACAATTAAAACCAGGATGCGATCATATGCAAACAAACTGTGATCCCGAATCATACAATCATGTGTTCACAAAGTGTTGAACCTCTCTGTCTCTCATACCCAATCATGATGCTATCACCTGTTACCAATGAACCTGTTTACCTGTGGAATGATCCAAACAGGTGTTTTTGGATCAGTCAACAACTTTCACAGTCTTTTGTTGCTCCTGTCCCCAAATTCAAATTCAGAATATTTACAGTCAATGAGCCAATAAAAATATATTGTCTTTGTATTTTTTTTCCAATCGAGTCAAAAATGATGAGCAAATGATCACACTCTGTTTCAATCATGTTTTAGGCAGAATCCCACCTTTTTTTTGGAATCTGGGGTTGCAAGACACACACTGATTGTCTCTTAGAAACTACATATTGATTCCTTATAAACACTTTTTTTTTCTTAAATAAAGTAGTGCATCCATGTCCACACACCGTCCTCATCGTCTCTCTGCCTGCAGCTCGGCAAAGTCGCATAAGAAGCTTGAAGGAGGCCTGTCCATCCCGAGCACTTCAGCAGAGGAGCGAGCTGGAGTCTTGTTCTGGGATAAACATTAGTTCCGTGGCTCTGTGTTGTCCTCAACAGGTGTGTGTGTGTGTTTTACGCATAGAGGCACACACTGACAGACATGGATGAGGGGCTACAACCTGTGAATGAACGGAACGAAAACAAAAACAAAAATCTCTTTTCCAGTGCTAAAATAAATTAAACCTCTCCTCTAGGAGGACCAAAGACCATCATGCCAGGAGGCCCCTGAGAGCCCTGCCTCACTGTTACCCAGTCTGATGTTGTATTGAGGGATGGCAGCTGATGTGTCACTGTTTGTGCACTTTTTTTTTTTCTTCGTCTTCTTCAAACAGCTGATTGCTCTGTTCACAGGACCTGGAATTTCCACGAGGACGTTTGATCCTTATAATCCAAGCAATCGGCATTGAAGTTCAGCTTCCACGACGCGGCTTGGTCCTTATAATCCAAGCAGTCTGCTGTGGAGTTGAAGCCCAGGCCGGACGTCCCGTAGCCCTGGGTGGAGAGGGACGCCGGGGACTGGTTCAGGTGGCTCGTGACCGCGTTCGTGCTCATCGGACTGAGGGTCGAGCCGGGGCCCGACAGCTGGTGGTGCATGGGCGTGAGGTAAGAGCCGCAGTCCATGCCGCCGAAGTAGGAGGTCGAGCCGGCGTAGCCCTGGCTGTAGCTGGAGGCCTGGGTGTAGGTCATGGGGTAGGACCTCTGCATGCAGGAGGAGGAGGTAGACAGGGGGTCCGAGAGCGGGGAGATGGACGCCGGGCTCCAGATGGACACCGGGGCGGTGCTGGTGGAGATGGCCGGGACGGTGGTGGTGCTGGTGGGGGGCGTGAACTGGCCGCTGGCCCCGCTCTCCGAGCTCACTTCTCTGGTCGGGGAACTTTTCTTCTTGGCAGGTCGCACCTTGTTCTGGCCTCCGTTCTGCTGCTGCTGCTGCTGCTGGCGACACTTGGCCCGCCGGTTCTTGAACCAGACCTGGAGGAGAGACACATCCCGTAATTAGAGAGAAAATGTAAGTTTCTCTGATAGAGCACAAATAGTTAAATATTCACCCACTGCAAGGTTTATTTCCATTTTTTAATCCATGTGAAAAATTTTATTTCAGATCAAGATGTTTTAGACTTTTTTCCCCTTAAAGCCAGTTTTTGCTCCCAGTGGACTGATCGGTTTCATTTCATTGCTCCAAAACAGGAATCTATGTTTAAGTGGAATTATCTCACCCCACTGCCAAAAGTTTTCCACTTGATTTAAGGCAGACAAAATGCTAAGCTCCTCATATACTGTCAGTCACGGGTTAACATGAAGCTTTCTTACACTGCAGATATTAAATTGATTTTTTTTCCCTTAACAGTTTCTACGAGCTTTTTTTCTTTCTCATTTATCCTCAAGTCTTCATAAACTATTTTTTTCCACATTATTAAATCACACATTTGTTTAATCATTTAAACGTGTTACAGGAATATTACGCACAAATTCACAATTTTGCTTTGATATTTTTTCCCGTGTCTGAAGTATTTCCTCATCGATCACTTATTGGTTGACTCACCTGGACCCGAGACTCAGGTAGATTGATTTTCAGCGCCACCTCTTCGCGCATGAATATGTCCGGGTATCGAGTTTTGGCGAACAACGCCTCCAAAACGTCGAGCTGCGCGCGCGTAAAAGTAGTCCTCTCTCGCCTCTGCTTCCGCGGCGTTGCTGCGGGTAAAAGACATATAGATTAATTTAATTATATTGCTTATGTTTCCCTGTGAAAAAAAGAGACATGAAAGCAAGTAAAAACATCAAAAGTCACAATAGGCAGATTTGTAATAAAATATATGTGTTTTGTTATTTGCGTAATTACGCACGTGAGACTCAGATGCCAGTGGCAAATTGTGGCCAACCACTGTAATCTAATGTGCCAAAAAATGATGCAATATGCGCAAAAAAATTATATCAATTTGCCAGTAATTCTTGTGAAAGGCACATCTAAAAATTTAATTGCATGCATGTGCGCATGAAGTTTAGTAAAATGACTGATGTGATTTTAATGTGTTTGATTTATTGACTAATTTATAATGATCACATCTTTATTATATCCCACAATGTAGAAGTTATTATTAGATTTAGAAGTTTTGAAATAGGTCTTGATCACACACTGTCGCATTTCCACTCCATTAAGTCTGTGGCTCCAAAAAAATAACCTTTTCTCTCGTGTATTCTTTAAAGAGTGTAAACCCACCTGGATAGCCCACTGATGGATGTAAAAGATCCATGCCGGAAGTGGTTAAGCTGAGGCCATTGACTGTGTAAGGTGGTTGCTTTAGATACGACATCATGCTAATGTTTGTCTGAGGGCTGAAGTTGGAGAAAATCTTGAAAACTGGTGGAGCTCCCGAGGTGCACTTGGTGTCCTGCGATCGCCGTGTGGTCCGTGTTAAACCGGGCACCTGTTCCAAACAACAAACGACAAGAGGCAGAAAGACGCGGATGAAGATGCACCTTGTGAAGAGAGAGTCTGTTTACACGACGCCGAAATGAGCCCTGTGCGAAACACACGGCGCTCCTCAAAAAGCACCGAGCACATTTCCATCTCTCTCCAAACCCTCCTCTAACAAACAGAGACATTCACAAGCTGCAACAAGTCACTTTAAAGTTTAATTAAATGCACTGAGTCCTGCGTGTAAAATATAATACAATTTGAATATAGGAACTTTTAAATCCTAACACTCAAAGTGCCAAAATTTTCAGACACCATTTCACTTATTTTTTTCTTTGTTTCTTTGTCTATTTCACATCATCTCATATTGGATCTCTGTTTTACATAAAGTTTTGTTTATAAAAGTCCATCAGAAAATCAGAAATGTGAGAGAAGAAACTGAATTGTTTGAATTGATATTAAACAAACTCTCTAAAAAAAACGCTCTAAAAATAATCTTCAAGATCTAATTCCTGATTTAAGATGATCAACTTTTAAAATAATTTTCTTTTTTTATTTTGTAAGATCTGCATTAATTTTCAAGATAATTTGAATGAAATTCATGTTTTTTAAAAATTATTTTAAAACGAGAGATTATTTACTGCAAAGACGCTCTAATTCACTATAATAAAAAAGGGCATGTTTAAGATCTAATTGCTGAGTCCTTTAAACAGAAGTCAACGTGCTCTGTGATGTTGATTGCTGAATGTGTGATTGCTGTCACTTCAACTTCAGTGACCCTCACCCTTCATCCCCACTGCGCGTCTTGATTAGTTGCATTTTTTTCCCCCAATATCCAACGGTTTTAACCCCCTCATCCCAATCTGTCACACTTAAAACACACCCGTCTACCAGTTGCACACACCCGCTCAATAACAACCACCCTGTCCGAGAATTAATTATGATAAATGTTTTTTTTTCTTTTCTTCCTGCTGATGAATTAACGAGATAATCCGAGTGGCATCTGAGTGGAGTTTGGTATCAATACAGTCCAAAGTGCTTCAGGCTCCTCAAAATGATCCTTCAAACCAAGCAGCTGTTCCTTCTTTAATAATTCCTGCTGCACGTTTAATTGTAATTATAGTTTTAAATCTGCTGCAGCACTTTTTTGGAGAACAAATTTAAAAAACGAGGAGGGGGGGAAATTGAATTCTTAGAAATGGAATCGAGCTCCCAGTTTGGACGCATAAACACAATCTGTCAGTAGAAATATGTAAAATGTGACTTGTTGGTTTATTGTCCTCTGCGTGATTCCTGTGTGGAGGCAGAGAAAAGCCCCCCCCCTCCCTCACCCATACATTTTTCCACAGCAGGCCTTATAAATTCTCTTTTCTCTTCAATGCATCTTTCACCATCCACTGTGCTCCATTTTAGTTGTATTGAATTTATGTTTGAGGACTGAGTGTGAAATAAACGAGGGTTTCAAACTTCACTCAGTGAATGTGGAGGCACAGTGAGACTGTGAAATTTGGGAAATGGCTGTGACCTCCAGGAATCATATCGTTAGGAAAAACACTGAGAAATGCTTTAATTCAGCTTCCTCTTTTTTTCCACGACTCTGTCATAATGTCACCTCAACGGTTTGCTCCTATAATTACCGGATACTCTCTGTGCTCCATATGTGCGTTTGCTCATTTTGTGCTTTAAGATTGATGTGAATCTGAATGGGTTTGGTGACCAGACACACACTCACTGCCTCTGCACTGGATAAATAACAGCTGAATTTAGGAGGATTCAGGTGCAGTTTGATGCCACTGAAGCTTCATCATTTCTTTCATTGGCTTTTTATTTGAGCAATGATGAAGCCTTCCTGCTTTAAAGAAAATGCCAACCTTTTAAATGTGCTTTTATTGAAACAGGTGTGCTTCCCATTTTTTTTCTTTCACTACCACGACTCCTTATTTCTAATGATAATAATACTAATAATGATGGCTTAATAATAGTAATAATAATGAAAGTAAAACTTACCCTGCTATGGACGGCTGTAAAGTTCTTTGTCTGCTTGCTTTCCTCCAGGAGAAATAACCAAACTCAGCGCAGATAATCGACGTCCTGGCGGATAAAAGAGCAGAAAGCCACCGGGGAGCAGGAGCAGGAGCAGCCGCGTTCACAGGCGCAACAACAGTGCGGATAAAAGTTAAACGTCGGGCGCCTGCATGAGGTTTTGAAGCGGTGCGACAGCGGCGCAGTGATGGAGGAGGCTGCATGAACGCCCTCAGGATTGGTCGGTGTGTTGTGAGTGAAGTGGTTGGAGTTGGATTTTGTACAAGCTGCCAGCCAATGGGAGGACCGAGCTGAGGTCTGTCTCTGTCTCCGTCTCTCACACCGGTGGGGAGGATGAGGGTTTTTTTTTCTCTTTTTTTTTCTGGGAAACAAATGTCTCCAGCTACTTTTTTTTGACGCACAGTCCTCAGCCAATGGCAGCGAGAGGGCGACTGACAACATCCCCATCCCACCGCAGAGAGGGTGCATTGATGATAAATAAACGAGAAGTGGGAAACCGAGCTTTAGTCACCTTTTATTATTTTTTTTATTGCATTTAATATTTGACATCCTTGTTATTAAGTGCGTGCATTAAACTGAGGGAAGTTGCATGGAGGCTTGGAGGATGGTGCACAAATAAAGAGGAAATAAAATGAATGTGCATTAGATTAGAAGTCTCATGCTTTAAAAATATTTCCCAGTGCATCATTTATTTTCAGTGAAAATCATTTAAAATTGTTATTTTCTGTTTTTATAATAAGCAACATTTTTTTAAAGTTCCAAACAATCGAGGAATATTAAAACATCTTGATATGAAATTTCAGACTTTATGGTAAAATAATTCAAATATATCGCTCTTGTATAAAAGAGTTAAATATAGGGCAAAGAAATAAATCTGTGAGCAAAAAAAAAAAAAGGCAAGAAAAAAGGAGCAGGGTTCTTAAATCAGGGCTCACCGTCCTCTCACATTCCAGCGCGTCGCAAAAAAAAGGAGGATTTACAGCGACTTATTTTCTTTAAAACTGTCCTCCCGTCCACAGCCAGCCAGTCTGCTCCCATCAGCCTCCAACAGGCCTGCAGCTAAAGGAAAGAAAAAAACTCACACCCAGAATATTTCCAGGAGAGATCCCACCGAGAGACACCGAGCAGCAGCCGGGAGAGGCACCGGAGCTGCAGAGCGCAGGCAGCCGGGGATCAGGAGGGATGACTAGGGGTTGGAGGGGGGAGGATGGAGGCAGCTCCAGGCCGGTGTGGAGGAGAGCAGCACAGAGACTCATCTCACTTGTGCAAAAGAAGAGACACATGTGAAGGTAGGCCTGTTTCATTTTAGAGCTCATTTACAGGGAAGTGCATTTTTAAAGTTTTGTATTGCAATATTGACACAATAATAATAATAGTAATAATACAACCAATAATTATAGTAAATCAGTATTCGATGTTATTGATATATTAGGTCTTTAGCTGAGGACTGATCTTCATATTTTCTGCAGGACCTACATGCTGCACAGGACAAATAAGCCTCCTCCATGTCACTTGAATTTTGAACCTGCGTGCCCATCTCAAAGTAATATGCCGAGGGTTTTTGTCACGGCTTGGTAAATGTATCATCTTAAGAGGCTTTGTGAAACACCTACACACACTCACACACACACACACACACACACACACACACTCACACTCACAGGCACGCACGCACACACACACACATCGCGCCTGCACGGACACACCCGCTCACTTCAAACAGATTTGAATATTGATTTAGATTTATAAACACAGGCAGACGGTGAGCTTTTATGAATCGTCGTTTGCCTGTCTGTGTGGCTGCTGTGGAGGCCAGAGTCAAAGGTGCATGCATGGGGCAGCTGTTGGGAGCACTGGTTTCCAGCTCACAGACCAGCTTCACCACATCATCCAAACTCAGTGACATCTCTTTTGACAGATCTCCATCAGAGGATGGACGGATCCTAACCCTGGATTTGTTTTCACGAAGCCCACACGAGATTCGATGTGAGCAGAGGGAAAGTTTTTGTTCGCCTGTTTTTGGAGAAGAGGAACTGCAGCACATTCAGGTATCCAGTTTTATTTTGGTGTGTTTTTATTTGTGTTTATTTATGATTTTACCGCCGGGTTGCATACATGTATTTTGTCATCTAATAAGCTGGGGAAAAAGTGTTAAAATCACCTAAACTCAGGTGTTTGTGTTGATTTAAAAATGACTGTAATAAATTCATGTCATATATGAATCATGAATTGCAGTTTCAGTCTTGGTTGATTTTTAATTGCTGTTTGCTTTATGACCAACACAAAGGTCACAGTTTAGCTTTGCCACATTTTTTTTTAAACTCCACCAGACTCCAGTCAAAAATCATCACATTTAACGCAAATTGAACAGAGACTTATTTCTCCTTTAAAATGTCCTGCCTTCCCTTACTCACTCCTTCGCACATCGGGCCACGAAGAGCAACTTTTACAGCCTCATAATGCATCTAAATAAAAATCACCTCGCGGATAAAAAGGGACATTTTTAAATAAACACGTGAACGTTGCTCAGATTTTTTTTTTTTTTGCAGCTGCACGTTTATGCGCCTTAACGCGAGACTTTGAAACGTGCAAAACGCCTGACGTGCTCTGCTGTTATCTGCCGGATCTCAGCGTTTAAATTGCTAAATAATTTATTAAAGTGTAAAGCCAGGCCCTCCGCAGGGACTTAGTATCTTAAAAGGACGTTTAAAGGGAGAAGCAGTGAAACGCCTCTGGCGAGCAGCGCCTCCTCTGACTGCAGGCTAATTGACGACGACGGCTTTTATCTGCGCCTGTGCTCCTCTCAACCTGAGGCCTGCTCCAACCTGTGATTCCTACCTCATACATCTCTACTAATGCATTGGACAGGCCTGGGTGTTTGACCCTTGTTTGATAGCTTTAAACAGAAAAAAAAAATCTTATTTCCACATTGGATAATTACCCCCCTGCCCCCCCTGCTCCTGCGCCTTATCCAGGCAGAACAAGAAATAATCAGCAAATTATAGAGGGGATGCATGCATGCTTTTAAAATTATATAGATCAAATTAAAAAAACAACAGGCTGAGAATTTAAATGTTTTTTTTGCTTTTTTGCAAAATGCATGTGAGTTGAATTTATGCTCCATATTTACCAAACATATATATATATATTCTAACTATATAGGCAGCTTTCCTCTTTGCCTCCTTTCCCTCCTTGTTTGATATCCGCATGGCTGAAGATGAGGAATGTGTTGGTGGAATTCATTCTGAGCTTTAAAAAAAAGAGCCAGAAAAAAGGGAATAAAAATCCAATAAAGCCAATTCATACAGAAATGCTGATAATCTCTAATGTCAAGAAAAGCTTTTCTCTCACTCTCTCTGCATTTTGGATTTAAAATGACCTCAAATCAAACTTACCTTTTTACAAAAAATACACTTTACAGTTCCTTTTAACATTCTTGTTAATTTTTTACCCTTCATTTCTTTTTAGTTATTAACTGCAGAAAGTTATTATTAATACCTCAACTATTAGGTGAAAATAGATCTGCACACCTTGCAGCCTTTTAAACTAATCTCACTTTACAGAATCACTTATCTCAGTCATTATTTTCACTGCTGTCACACAAATGTGGCAATAATGTTTTTCTTTAATTCTATATTTTATTCATTTATGTATGTATAACACTAAGCAAAATAGATAAATCCACTGAGGTTCCAATCCTTTTTTAACCTGGATATAGGTTTTAATTATTTTGGATAGATGTGTGTGTGTGTGTGTGTGTATGTATGTGTGTGTTTGGTTGTGAGTGTGTGGGTGACAGAAAGAGAGAGAAAGAGAGAGAGATGAGCTGAAGTAGGATAATCACACGCTGTATTTTAATTAGCCTGGCAGGTTTGATGGATACGTTGCTGCTGCTGCTGCCTTGCAAATAAGAAAATGTGCACGGCGTAGTGAGCGAGGTGTCTGAACTGAGGGCTTTCCCTGCGCTGTCCCCTTATCACAAAGGAGCTAAACCTTTGTGTAATGTAACATGTAACTGACCCTAGAGGTCATCAAAACACATTCAGTCTCCTCCCCAGGGATTAAAGGGGGAGAAACCCCCGTTCAGTGTCAGTTTGGGAAGAGTTTTTTCTGCCACAGACAGATTCACCAGGCAGCACTGTGCATCAGGGATTTTATCTCTCCAATTATTCACAATGTTACAAATTTAGTTTTGGTTCAAAGTTCTGCTTAAAATGATTATAGAAAATGCTTATGCTGTTGAATGAGTCTGTATTGTAGTTTTTAAGGCTCTACTTCCGTAATGAAAAGGTGTGCTGATCATGAAATTATGGGTTTATTCTCCACACACGTTTTCTCCATGAATTCAAATGGGGTGCCTCGATAATGCTGTGGCTGTGTGTTTGTGTGTTTGTGTGTCTGTGTTTGCCAAGTTTGCTCTTTCCATTAATATGACATGCCTTTTAATTAGTGCCATAATTGTTTGTGTTGTGTTTGTGCAGGAGTTCGCCAACAAACAAACGGATGCAATTAAACACACTCGCCTTCAGATCATCAATGGGGAGGCAAAGTCAAGACTGGTGGAAAAAAACGGCAAGGACGAATGGAAGACGGGGGAAGAGTCTGCCGCCTCAAGGTTACACATAAACTGTGTGAAGAGCTCGTCTTCACACAGTCTGGATAGTCTTCTTCAAAGACACATCATTAGCTGCTTTTTGTATTAAACGTCCTCATTTTGCAACTTGATATAACTCTTAATTGATGCAACATTTTGGTCCTTGCTGGAGAAGTTCCTGTTTCTTCTCTGCCTCCACACTGTCTTGGAAGTAATTAAAAAAGACAATTTGCAAATAAAGAGTATAATTGTCAAAGCACCACCCTGCTCTCTGACTGTGTCTCTCTGCACCTAGCCATCAGTAGCCTTCTCCTGTGTGTGCTGAGGTGTCTGCATGGCGTGGTAAAACCTGCCCTGCAGACTGGACCTCTCAAGTCTTCAAAGGAGGAAGAACTCAATGTGGGGGATTTGTTCAGGCTTATTTGGTAACCTAGGATTTGAATTGGATTCTGGGAGGCATTCATAACACATTTGAAAATGTTACATTGTGTGATTTTGTGTGTAATCCCCATAATAAATTTTAGAACTGGTCACAGCACTTGCACAACTGTGACTATTCACGATTTATCAAATGGTTTTCTTGTCTTGCCTCTCGGGGGTGAGGTGTGTGTTGCCGGCAGGGAACGGGACGATCTCAGCCGTCGGTTTGGGAGAGCCAGTGAGGAGACGACTCCTTCGTTTTAACCTTTCTCTCAACGCTGTTTTGTTTATCTGACCTGAATATGTGATAGGGTCAGCTACCGTGCTTCCAGAGGGATTCTCTCAGACCCCCCAACAGCACTGGAGCACCACAGCCTCGAGTGGATTATACCTCCCTGGGAGGAGGGTTAGTGTACACTCACACACACATCACAGGTACACTTTATTAAACTTAGTGAATATTTTATTAAAGCCACAGTCATAGATTAATAAGATGTTTTCTTTTCTCCATCATGCTTTTGAAGTTGCAATAAGACAGTCAAGTAGAAAACTGCAGCTAAATCATGTTATACTTGTAAAGTATTAAATAATACAAAAGTCTAATGAGTCCAGTTTTAAAGGCCACCTTTGAATAATAATTTTGTCTGATATAGTGTTTCCGCACAAAGTTCATATACCTGTTAAAAATTCTTAAAATTACATCTACTCCATCTCCTTCCTTGAAAAATCACGAATATATCAATCTGCAAATGTTGTGAATTTTAAAGTTTGACCACTGGACACTTTGCTGAAAAGTCCATTCTGAGTGTTTGTGCTCTGGAGTGTCACAAGTTTTGAATTTGTCACATCACATTTGTGCTTCGTTGCACATTGGACCACATTTGGCGTCTAGACTTCCAAGAAATCTTAAATTCAGATTTAAGGTTAGCTCGGACAAAGTTTCCTTCCTTTAGAAAACAGCTTTTAGTGTCAAACATCATTCTGCACAGTGATGGTAAATACTAGTAATAAGGAAAACATGTTTTTAAGTGTTTGTGTGGGGGGGGGGGGCTATCATGCCCCTTTGCCTCCAAAATGAGTGGTGTGTGTTTGCAAAACCTCAAAATAAATGTTGGCCAGGTGCTTTATGGAAATAAAAGGATAAGTCAGAACACAGCATGCTGTTTCAGATAGTCCAGAAGGAGTGAATAATGTTATCCAGTGGATTAACTTTCCTTACGAACACGGCTCATCACATGGTTTGGTGGCTCCACTGCTTGGATTTCTTGTCTGGTACATGAAACTCTCCCGCCTTAGTTCGATAAGAGCGAGAGCAAGGGTGTGTGTGTGTGTGTGTGTGTGTGTGTGTGTGCGCGCATGTGTAAATCAGTGTTTGTGCCCTGTCCAAACCCCACTTTGCTTTGAATGACACTTTGGCGATGCCCCCAGCTCCCCACTTCGACTTCTCAAGCGTACCCCCTGTTAGTGCCAACTCTGCCAATGCCTCTCATGTCTTTAATATCTCTCTTTGGGCCCTTGGGTTTTGCCAGTGAAGGCTCCCCAGTGACAGTTGGACATTGCCGTCACATTTGGGAGACAGCGGCGGGTGTTTGTAGCGTTCCCAGCCCCGGGCCTGTGGGGAATCTGTGATGGCTCGCCTGTCAGCCGGCCCCTCCCCTGTAATTAGGAGAGTAAACACAGCGCCTGGCTCGGCTTGGGGGTGAAGTAGGAGGGAGCGGAGGAGGGGGACCGTCCGGCTCCTGTCCTACTGCTGCTTGAGCTGTCCAGGAGCAACTTTGCACAGACAGGCTGTGATATGCATCCTCTGTGGAGCAGAGTGAAGTCTGTCTGCAGAACATGTTGAGAAACATCAGATTTCCATTTGTACCTTGTTGAGCATCAGTAAAGCACTGAGGACTTTTTTATTGAACTGAACCTTTGTAGAGAAAATACAAAGAACCTGATCACTCAAGATGATCAAGTAGAGTGAAAAACATTTTGATGCCTAAAAACTGTTTCCTGTGAGGTATTTCTTGTATGTTTGTACCAGTGTTACGCTCATGCAGAAGCTCAGCAGATAATGTAAAACAAACCAGCACTAAGCCTTCGTCCCTCCTCTCTTCACCTCTCTCCTGGTTGCTGGGGGGACTGGTCAGCGCCTGGAGGAATGTGTTGTGGGCTGGAGTTGTAGCCGTAGCTTGGGACCAGCTCGGGGGGAGCGCCATCCCACCCAGCCCCAGCCACTCCACTCTGCCCAGGCAGGGAGGCTGGCTGCGGGAATGCCGAGACCAGGAGGGGAGGAATTTTTCAGTGGAGGACCTGCCAGAGAAATGCCATGCGGGGAGCGATGAAGAGAGAAACCTAGATAGAGAGAGAGAGGGAGAGAGGGAGAAAAGGAGATCTCAGCCAATTGAAACGCAGCCTGTCAGTGTCATTCTGGTTCTGTAGGATGCTTACTGATGATGGGCCAGTTGCTGAATGAGCTGGGTGCCACACAGACACAGTGGCACCGCATCTGACTCAGACCTTTCTCAGATGGCTTGGTGTTCAGTGGGCGTAACTGAGGTGGCATCAAGTGGAGTCGGCGCATTATAAATATATTATTGTTTTACAGTTTCAGTGTGAATCATCCATCTGTATTAACCGCCATCTGTCTGTCCAACGCATGAGCATGATCACATGCACTAGTTTTTGTGTAAGTACATTTTAAATCAGATGGTGTGCATCAGTGTGTGCATGTGGCGGACAGGGAGAGTACAAAGGGAGGGGTGCTTGAAGGCCCAGTGTACTTGCCAAAGTCTTTACGGCGCCCAGAGAGCCATGCTGCAGCATCATGGTCCACAGCATGGAAAGACATGGGGCAGATGGGTGCAGTGTAGCAGCACAACCTCCCCCCTTCTCCTCCCAAATGCGAGGCAGCAGTGGTGGGAATGGCACAGTGTGAGAGGGAGCCTGGGTTCATGGCTGAAACAGAAAAGCTGTTGGAGGGGCATTTGGGGGCTGGGAGAGAGTGGGGGCTGAAAGCTGTTTGAGGAGGGAGGGGGGGCTTTGGAGAAGTTGGTGGGGCAGGGATCCTGCAATGGAGAGGGAAAGCCAGTCCCCCTGTCACATCCCTTTGAAATCCAAGTGCAGGGGCACGAGCCCAGGGAGGAGTGGCAGCGTGGCCCAGCGCCTGGGCAGACAGGCAGTCACCGCACTGGGCCGCAGTCCAGCTCGCCTCGCCTGGCCCCTTCCCACCCCAGCCCACCCCGTCTGGCCCAGGCTTACGGGAGTCAGGCAGCCGACCCCCAGTGGACAGGCCGGAGCCCTACACTACTGAGTCCCATCTCGGAGCCTCTGCGGGGTTCGAAACAGCAGCACACATCCACCGGGAGAGAGGCCTCACGGAGACAGGCGGGGGGAGTCGGCTCCCTCCGCTGCCTCGCCACTCCTCCCGCACCCAGGCCTCTGGATGGGGGCCCAGCGGAGTCTGCTGCTGATGATAACCCCCACCTCACCACCAGGCCGGTCTGCCTTCAGGGCCTGCGCAGGTCCACACATCCCCATGGCAACAGTGGCAGGGCCGTCCACACAATGTGAGTGGGCAACAAGCCAAGTGCTGCCAAATTGGGATGAGGGAGAGACATTTTGGGAGAATGCTCAATCCTGAATCTTTTCACCTTTATTTTGTCTCCGGGTAATCGTGTTTTTGGCTCCAGTGATCTAATATCAGAGACTTGGACTGTGTTTGTTATCTGAGCAGTGGTCAGCAGCAGCACAAACACTCTGTTCTTTTGTGAGGTTCTCCAACGCCGCTCCATGCTACTTCTGTTCTCCCACCTCTCTTTAGGCGCTAAAATATTAATTGTCAGTTTCTTGACAGCAACGCCAGGCATTTATAAAACCAGACCCTCGGGCAGAATTGACCTCATACATTCTGAAGCGTTCGCTGTGTGTTTAAAGAGACCTTGTCATGGCAGTATTAAGCCTGCGTAAACACAAGTAGTTCAATGACATTCACAGCAGCCACCTAAAGTTGATTCCCCACCCACTCTAAGCCACTGGGAAGATACTGTATAAGTGGCTGGGTGGTGTTTACTGAAAGTGGATATCTGCTGTTTGTTTTGTTGTTCTGCTTTCCGACCGTAAACACTGCATAGATTTCCTTGAGTGGTGTTTGAAACGCGCGCGTGTGTGTGTATGCCATGTGTTATATTTGCTGATAACAGGATTTACTCAAATTGCGAATCACCAGTTGAGAAAGGTTAATTGTCAGTGCAACTGGTAGAATGGGTACATGCAATAATTATTAGTCTAAGTTGCTTTATTATTTAGGGATGCTAATTAGGCATTAACTGTGGTCTCCTTTTTGGATCACAACTTCAAATGCATGTCAAATTGCATTAAGTTCACTTTGACATCCGTTTATCAAACTAAAGGAATGCTGTTTTGTAGATGTCCTTAGTGTGTTTATTATTATGAAACCGATCTGTTCTTGAGGTATTGATCAGAAAATTAGCTGAGGGATTTTCAGAAATTGCTCAACACAGTGCATCTTCATTTTATTCACTGCCAGGACAATGCAGTTTACCACTGGTGTGTTTTTTGGGTGCTGGTGGTTTTAGTGGTTTCTTAATTTAAGATTGCATTAAGACGGGTGTTTGATACTCGCACGAAAACCCCACAAACACTTGAGCAGAGATTTGAAGCGTCTACTCATTTGCACCAGCTATTACGTCTCTTAGAAACACAAGGTTTGCTCTATGTGCCACCCATGTGGATGAGGCTGGCATGAGGCTGGCATTAAGGTGAGGTGGAAAGTGACAAGAAAAGAAAGCAAGAGATCAAGGCGTGACTGCCAGTGCATGTCATTGCCCTACACTCTCATCAAATAGCCCCGTGCTGCTTATGTTGCTGCCCAGACGCAAATTAATTTGGACGCCTGGAAAGACTGCAGAGCCCAGGACTCATCTCTGCCCTTTAAAAAAGAAAAGACACCAGCGGAGAGCACTCTTCCAACAAGGAGGGGGGGGTGCAGGGGCCAAGAGAGGGGTTTTGATGGATTTCGGCGGAGGGCAATACAGTGTCTGGAATAAGATGGGAGGGTACAGAGGACACGGTTGAATGTGCTTGTCCTGCTATGATGACAAGATGGCTCAGCCACCACTGTGCCACTGGCCTCCCCTTGCTTTCTTCCTCCCCTCCCTCCCCCTGGTACTCCCCCTCAGGACACTAGTGAAGTAGAAGGGAGTGTTGAAGGAAGAGCGAGGGGGGGGTAGAAGAGTACTGACGGTTAGCCGCCGTTTAATCTCCTCCTTGGCTCACTGCAGATTCTTTCACTACATGCCCCACTCCCTCTTCTCCCCAAATCTGTACCTGCTCATCCCTGGGCCCGCTTTACAGGGGGGCTCTTGATCAGTGAGGTGATGGAGAATGGCCCTCGTCACACACTCCAAATAGGATCGGATTGCCTGGGAGTAAAAGGTGAGAGCTTCATGGAGCTTGGTAAAAATAGAGGAGGTGGTGGTGGTGGTGGTGGGGGCTTCCGCAACCAGACACTACCAAGAAATGAGCTCTGTTTGAGATGGAGTTTCCAGGGCTTGAAGGTTTTAGAGGGGTTTGTGCTGGTGCAGAACAACCACAAAGGGTTAAATAAAAACACATGCTGGGTCACAGACCAGCCCCCCCCCCCCGATTCTGTATTTTACACTTAAGTGGCTCAAATGAAGTGTTTCAATATTCTGGGTCAAAAAATAGAATCATTTTCCCCTGAAAAACTTTATAGCATTACAGAGTGAAACCACTGTTGTGTCTGTATGATGTGTATGAAGCTACAGTCAACAGCCCCCCACATTAGAATGTTATTTCTAAATTTATTCAGTCCGAACAAAAGTTTGATCTTTTTACCTTTGGACAGAGTTAGGCTGTTTCCCACCTGTTTTCAGTCCTAATGTTAATTTAATGTACAGAGCAGTATATAAGAAAATAATCGTGTATCCAAAGATGTTGAACTAGTCCTAATAGGAGCGTATTAACATTGAAGTACTTCAAAATTGTGCTTAACTACAATACTTGAGAAAACATATTCAGTTCTGTGATTATATTAATATCTGTTTTGTATATGCCTCAGTGAAATCAGTAAAGCCCCTATTGTTTACACTACACACAATAGATTAAGTGCTATAGTGAGTTGTTCTTTCTGCAAACTCTGTATTTATTATGGTAACTAACAGGATAATGTACTGAGTGATGTTTTATTCTGCTGCATAAGGTTTTAAATTCAGCGAACAAAGAGACTGGCACAGAAACCAGAGGCTCCCTGTACTTCCTGCAGCCTGTCTCCTAATATTAATGCATGTTTACCACCATCCCATAACAGTAGTTAGCGAAAAGCAAAAGTAGCGTGACAATTTAGTCTTTGTTTGGAGGTTCAAAGTGTGTGTACCAGTGTGAGGCGAGTTAATGAGATGGAGGCTGGAGATGGAGTACAGAGGGGAAGAAATGGCCAGTGAGAGTCAGAACAAGAGGTTGGTAACTCTTGCTTAGTCTTGTGATCAAACACCAGTGGTGACACTACAAACTTCTATCCCCTCTTTTCAGCATTTCTCCTTTGCAACCCCCCCTCCCTCCCTTCTTTTCTACAGTAGTAATGCCCCTCACTATTTCTCCACATCTTATCCCTTTTAATTAGAAAGCAAATTCTGCAGCCTGGAGAGACCTAATCCCCTACTACCCAACAATGCACAGAGTGGCTTTGAACAGCCGACCTGCAGCCCTCAACCCCCAATGCCTCAAATTCCCCCCGCACTGCTGGACCTTCGGGGGGGAAGGGGGCCTTTTTCTTCCCAGAACATTATTACTTAAGGATACATGTGCTGCACTATTTGCAGAGCTACATATTTGCATTTTGGGGAATGTTAACAGTAATTAACAACTAAGTGACACATGTGACAGAAACGATACACGCGTACGCCAACTGGGTCTATCTCCCCCGTGAGAGATGCAGCCCCGGCTGATTTGCATATATATTAATGTCCCTTATTATATAGATTAGATCCCATTAGTTGTGGTGATTCTGGGAGAAGGTGCAGTCACTGGGATGCTAAAAGTCCAGTTATTATGTTAAAATGGTGTTTAAATTGTTGGGAGGGCAAAGAAAAAAAAGAAGGGGTTATGGCACTGATGCAAGGTTAAGGGTGATTAGACGCCCTGACCGTCCTGACAATAGGCTGAGATTAGATTCTAAAAGCCCCCCCAAAAAGGAAAAAGGCCTCTCTAAAATGGAACTCTATTAGCTGTCTGTGCATTTACACTGCTTGTATCTAAAATTACCAGCTTTCATTTCTTAATAAAAGTATATCTAGATGGAGCACGCAGCCGGCTGGAATGAAATTCTGCCTTCGTTCCTGGCTCTGAGCGCTTTACATCCACTCTGGCAGTTAACACGGGGGCAAAGTGATCATTTACTGAGCTGTTTGTCAGGAGAATTATGAAGCTGTCAGTGTCTGCTCTTGTGCCATCCCGTGGAAGAGAGGTCATCTGATAGCGGCGATGATGAGAGGGAGGAGGAGGAGAAAATCAGGCGCAGAGACGCTGACAATGGCAACAGTTTAATCTACTGATTGCTGCTCTTGATTTACAAGAGAGCAGAAAACATTGGAAAGTTAGATCTCGAGTCTTTGCGCTGCGCTGCCTCCAGTGGCGGATGCTCTGCCCCACCCATGATGTACTTTCTTCATTACTACAGAGGTGGTGTGGGATTACAGCTGGTGAGTTTTCTTGTTGGCCTTGAAGGAGAAGGTGTCATCAGTGTTAGGAAACATACCTGGGAAATGTGTTTAATATATATTTAGGGGAAGTTATCTCTATGCTTGAAGCTGCACTCGTCAATATTTTTATTTTAACAATCGATTAAATGACTGTGTGTAGTTTGATAGAGGTTGTAACCCAGCAGCTCTACATGGACTTGTAGCGTCTTTCAGCTTATTGTTTTGGTTCACTCTCATTGTGTTCAACAGGATAGTTTCCACACACTATACGCTATGTGCCTAGTAAATAGACACTGTTAGCGACTAACTGGTGAACATAATGGGACATTTAGCCGCTAAACAGTCAGATATACTCAGGAGTTGGACCAGAACATATCTAAAAAGACTTCCGCAGTGTTGTGTTTGCAACTTGTTCCAAAAATAATGATGCTCTGAACTATTACTAGCCGCAACCTACATTCTGTTTACCTTAAAAATAACAGCTGTGTTGTCATATGTTGCAGCCAATTTCCTGCAGATGTGTCTCCTACATCAGAGTTAATCATTGTCTAATGCATGTTGCACAGTTTTAGGTTTCAGGAAGAGTTTTTTCTGTTTGTCATGCAGACATAGTTTTCAGAGAGCATGGTATCTGCTTTTTATTGTTTTGTAAATTACATTATCATTCTGCAGGAGTGTGTTCCTCTTACTTTCTCTCTGCACAGAAATGCTACAGTGTGCATAAAGCATGAATGATTTGTGGGATATGTGCTACAACGTGAAACCCCGCCCCCCCCCAAAAAGAGTCTGTTAAAATTGATCTTGCATTAACTTAAATTGGAATTGGAATTGGACCAGGTGTTTTCGATCATTGTTTGAAATGTGGCATCAAGTTCAGAATAAGCATATATATACAGAAATCACTGTGTCAGTTGAGTATACGGCAAAAAGGATTAGCAGATGACAAGAACACAGCATCCAGACTTTGGATTCAGGGTTATAGAATAATGATTCTGCATGCTTTTTGTTGTTGCCTCGACGACCATACATGCAGATGCTGCAACAGAATATACCATACACATGGATGGACTGGAGCTACAAGTACTTTACTTGTATGAACATTCATGAATCATTGCTAGTAGGAGAAGAAGCTGTGAAGCAGGGCATTTTGGTTCAAATGAAAGAGATGAAAGAAAATCTCTGTCATGAATGGATAAACTGGGCCTGTGTGGGGAACTTGCAGTAATTTACAGACAACATTCTTCATAGCTCCATCACTGCTCTGCTCTCGCTCTAACAATGTTGTCTAAAAGGAATTCATAGTTTTATTGACATAATGAGTGATCTTTCAAAGGAAACACCGATTACATGAAATAACTTCATTTAGCTTCCATATTAATCATTGCTCAGCTAATTAACATTGATAGAGATGCCCTGAGCAGGGATAGTGCTGTGTGTGTGTGTGTGTGTGTGTGTGTGTGTGTGTGTGTGTGTGTGTGTGTGTGTGTGTGTGTGTGTGTGTGTGGAGGGGTGGCTGCAAGATGAGGGCATTCTCCCACTTCCATTTACTTAAAGCTCAGAGGATCTTTTTTGCATCCCGTCTCAATTAGTTACTCACGCTGTCACTCTGCCTGTCACATCCTGGTGTGTCACACTGAAACAACTGTGGAGTGGGCTGCCGGGATGAACAAACAACAAGTCTGAGCGCGGAGAGCGTGGGTCACACTCTTGCCTAAGGCCACCATATTCCTTTTCCTACTCAAGGGTTCAATTTTCGGAAAGCTACTTAGGTATTATTCTAATCCCTGCCCAGCTTTTTTCCCCCCCAAGGCCAAAAACTCAGGTTACCAGTTTGGACACTTGATCAGGTGTCGTGCTAAAGTTTGAAGCCGAGGTTTAGTTTGTCACAACACTGTGTGTGGCATAAGGAGACAACAATGGCAGGTTTGAGGTCTCCAGTAGCTTCTTGTCAAAATAAGCGATCAGAGCTACAATGCTATGGCGCTGTCGGTTAATATGCCATCGTTTAGCAGGAGACTGTGCCGCCATTCTGTATGTGATGGAGCAGGCGCCAACTTGTTAATAAAACATCATATCTTAATTTGCTATAACAACACATTAGCATGACAAAATCAATGGCTTTGATTTGGTATTCATGTATTTCTCCGAGCATATTTGCTGATCTCCCGGGCCCGCGCGCGCTCTGCGGCGGCGTTTCCCGAGGCTGCCGCAGATGGGAGGGGGGCCAGCGGAGGTCGTGGTGAGGACTGCTGGGAGTTGCAGGGACGTCCGCCTCTGTGGGATGTTTTTCTCTTGTACAGTTTTGTTGTCTAAATGATTTACAAACTTAATTGGCATTCCCAGGGGAAGGCCGCCAGCTGTCTGCCTGATGGCGAGGCTTTCTAATTTGGTGCACGGCGAAGGCTAGCTGCCGGGGTAGCTAGCGGAGCGGAGCAGGGCGCGCAACACGCCACACATGGCCTGATCGAGCCCGGGGTTTGTTTGTTTTTCCCTCGTTTGTTCAGCAACAGACATTTCTTCACCAGGAAAGAGCGTAACAGCTGCTATCTAACAAGCAGAGAGCGAGCTGGGCCATGGTGCTGGGGTGAGGTTTTGGAGAGAGCTGCCTGACCGCCGGTGAACCAGCAACACAGGCCGTCGTGACCTCGTATGTTATCAGTGCTAACTTAGATACCAACTTAATCTATGCAAGATTTTTTTTTTCCTTTTTCAGTCAAACTTAAAGTAGGATTTAAAAGTTACTGACAGTGTTTCAACAGGGTCTGTGAGCTGTCCCTTTCTCTCCTCTTTACCTTTCGCTCGGTGACTCTCCAGCTAGGTAAGTCCTCTCCTCAACTCCAGCCAACCCTTTCAATTTGACAATCTGATGCCACTGAGGGATTTCAGAGGTCAAGGTACTCATTTAAAAAAGTCAAACTAAGCTTGATTTCTGCTTTAAGCACTAATTCATATAAATGAGTGGAATAAAGAGCTTGGAAGTATTAAGGGTTTAGTTAAGGAAAGATGGAGGATAAGAAACTGCTGACACTGGAGTGCACTTTAAACAAAGACTTTCATTGACTAGAATGTAATCGCAAAGACAAAAACATATGTTCGATATACTTGAAGTACTAACTACTCTCTGCTTTGAGTTGCTGAAATTGAGGTTTAAAGTAAAGTAAAAGTAGGATTCCACATAAGAATGATTTTGTTGGAACACATTACAGCATTGTAAATGTTGATGCTGCATTATGAACCAAGACTATATTAACTTAAGTAAAAGTGGCAGCATTGTGTAGAAATACTACAATACATGTAAATGTCCTGCAAAATTACACAACTTGTATTAGCAAGATGTCACAATGGCAATGTTATGTAATGCAGCAGTGATATTTGCAAAATCTAAATCTAATAAAGTAAGTAGTAACTATAGCTGTCAAATAAGTGTTCATTTAAAATACAGGGAAGTATAAAGTAGTTCAAATTTAAAATACTGAAGTAAAGTATTTCAAAACTCCAGATATTTTTGCACATCAGGTGAAAACATTGTACTCTTTGCAAATCACACACTCTATCTAGAAATAGATGTGGATGATGATAACTGGTTTGGTTGAGTTAGATTCATTCAGATCTCCACACTTTGGTCAACACACACACACTCTCACACCCTTGCACACACACACACACACAGATCCACCATCCAGCTTAGCTAACAGAGTCGAGCCCTGCTGCAGTGACCTGCGTGGCAGGGTGGGCCGGGGTGGCTGAGACCGACCCCTGCCAGCGAGCTCAGTCTGTAGGACATGTTGACTCTGCGCACATTATCAGTATCACCAATGCATGGCGCTGCATAGACACACAGGATAATTGGCCTACGGTGGTGGCACGGCAGCGGGATATGTAATAGTTGCTGGTTTTTCAAGGGTAAACAGGACTCGTCTCCCTGACAAGGTGGTGACAACTGAGTGATTTATAAACATGCTCTGGGGAAGTGGGTCCATATTCATGACAGGATGTCCACACAAGATCTGCACCAGCAGCCGCCCAAACCAGCCTCTGTTGGTGTGGCATTAAATTCTGCTGGATATTTGGTGTATTTATTACAATGCAGTGATTCTGAGAGGCATAAAGAACAGCTTATCTGCAGCACGAGTGGCATTAGATGCTCTAAATGTGCTCCCGTGGTGCCCAGAGGTGCTGAAATACCAAGGCTCTCAGTTTGGGACTAATATGCATCATCTGGCTTTAGAAAAAATATCCCACCTGAGATGCTTCCCCTCTCCCTGTCCCTTCAACTGTAAAAGCAGAGATAAAGTCCAGTTGAGTGTCCTTTTAAAAATATGTTCCTGTGAGCCCGGGTTACTGTTTGAGTACGCTATCAGGAGATGACTAACAGCTGCAACCTCTCTACTATAGATGGGCTACTCTTGGCTCAAGGCCCATCAATTTTTTTCAGCCACTTTTTTTTTCAAACAAGAGTCCGGATGTGGAGGATGTAGAGGATCAAGGGATCTAAAGCTTAGTAAGTGCGCTGCATTCATGATGCATGTGGCTGGTGGCCGGGACTGGAGCGAACATATGCTGAGGTCTTTATTGGCATTCTAGAGGAGATTGGAGGGACAATCAATTAGCCATGAAGCTGTGTGTCCCCGGGGACTCTTAGGATATCCAAATGACTTAGTGGCCATACACACACTTAGATGCTAATTGACTGGGCTTGACTTGATGGGCAAATGCCATCGGGTGAATAGTGCCCATACAGTGATTTTCCCCACATTGTTCAAGGGTGACTCGGCAGGTGCGGGTGAATAAAGTGAGCACACTGAAGGTGTGTATCTGACCCTGGGTGGTATGGGCGAACCTGGTTTTAATGTAGCTGCTCTTGACTTTAATTGGCCCTGTAATAGTCTAATTGATAAGTGTTGTGAGCGGGACAGGGAGGGGGCAAAGGGTTGCACTACACCCCTGGCTGCGGTGGAGACTTGAGAGGAGCATGCAGGGGCACTGCTGATTATTCAACATGTTTCTCTAATCCCAGCCCTTGTGGTAGGAACCTGTGAAAGAGCCTGGTCTTTGTGCCGGGGGGCTAATCGTGTTTTGGAAACGCCGATCGAGGCTAATCTTCTGGCCTGCCTCTAATGTGGAGCCGCTGATATCCTCTGCTGCGATAAATTAAGCTACTTATTAATCTAATTATGGCACATTCATCCCCACAAACTTTCATGTGACTTGGAAAGCCCCCTTCACCATTAACTCCCATACCCCTCCATCTTCCTCCTCTCCAAACCCAGATCTTGAGACTGACTTCCCTCTCTCTTTCTCTCTCTCTTTCTCTCTCTCTCTCCCAGACCGCCTGGCCCTGGCCGGCCCAATTAGGAGCCCTCAGGATCTCTCCTCTAACGAGCCTCCAGGCTCCAGTCGGCCTCTCCACACAGACTGGGGTCAGTCTTTCGCATTCTCCGCCTCTTTGCCCCCTGCTAAATCCACACCTGCTTTATTCTGTCTTTCATTAATCATTTTTGGTCGGAGAGCGGTGGTCTCAAGAGTTTTCTTTTGTGCTTTTTCTCATCATAGTTAGACTCATTATATGTAAAAAAAAAAAAACACACACCAATGTTGCCTTGCGTTTGCCTTTTCACTCCATCCAATCATGCGTTTTGGCCCACTCCACATTTTGACTCGTCCTAAAATGAACTTCTTAATAGCCTCCCTTACTGTGAAAGCAAAAAAGGGCTTTTCTTTCTAACCTGCCTCGGGCCATGTGATGTGTTAACTCTCTGCTGCCCGTGGTTCTGCTTTGGGTTGATGTTGGCGTTCACAGGGTGCCGTGGCTCTGTCGGGTGGGAACCTGGTGGAGCTGTGAAGCTCCTGGCTGTGGGGAAGTGAGAGCAGGATGACAGGACCCTTCCCTCCATGGACAGTGACCCTGAAGGGAGATGAAAGAAGTTCATGTCTGCACTTTAGCAGCTCAAACTGGGCTGCAATCATCCGTGAAGGCTCTCTTACCCATCCACCCCCGCTGTCTCTCTTCTGCACCTCTGTTCTACCCGTCTTCCTTTGATTTTAGGTGAGGTGGAGGAGAGTGTCTGCGTACCCTGGTGTTCCTCTTTTTCTTCGTCCCCACACGCTCCTCTCCCATGCTTTTGCTCTTTTCCTTTTTGCAATTTCACTTGCAATGGAGCTGACTTTGTTGAGCTGTGTGAGCTTCCTCTTTGTTGCAGTCCACCTTGTTTTGTCTTTTCTCAGAATACAACAAAATCCAATTCTCTGTCATATGCAGCATTTCTTGTTTTTGCTGCTAAAACATGACCTGACAGTGACCCTGTTAATTTCCTTTAAAATGGATCCTAGTCTAAATCACATTTAATGTTTTTTGTAGCTCCCTTTTCAATGCATTATGTAAAGCACTTTGCCTTCGCGTATGGAAATGTGCTGCACAAATAAACTTGCTGTGCCCACTGCAGCACACCTTCCACAGGTATAATCTGTGTGGCATTAACCTTCTAGTGCTCCCTTCCTCGAGTGATGATGTGGATGTGCTCTTTCCTCAAAGCCAAGTGGAGGGGCGAGACGACAGGGAGGCGCTCGCTGTCATTTGTTCTTAGAAACAAAGGTTCTGTGCTGCTATCAAACTCCCATTAGATATGGAGAATTGAGTGTGCGGTCTGCACCACGTACCAAACAGCGAGGTGATAACACAACGCAGAGGCAGGCCAGGACGCTAATTGCATGCCGAATATTTATAGTCCAGACAATTAGCTGTTGCCTTTTATATGCTAAATAACAACAGCAGCAGTGGCAACAGAGAGAGGGATGGGGGTGTGTGTGGGGGGGTAAGTAATTAAGATGCTCAAAACAGGACAGGGACATGCAGTCTGTTGTGCTCTGATTTGTTGCTAACAAACACAATAATTAGCCTGTTATTGTGGGATAATGAAGTTGCCAGTGTCCTTTTCCCTCTGCCAAGTGCCATCCTGAACAAGGACGTTCCCACCACCGCTGCTGTTACTGCGGACAGGGCCCTGAGGACGAGGGTGTCGAGAAGTTCAGAGGTCACAAAGTGTGTCAGAGATCTGGAGGGGGCTTTTGTCAGTGAATGGCATGAGGTATTGTAGCAGTGTTAGGTTTTACAGACTGACTTAAAACAGGGGTGTAGTGGTAACAGATGAAGTTATCCTTTAATGACATGGTGCTGGAGTAGATATATGCAAGGTGGTGCTTGAAAGGTACTTGCTGAAAAAGAGGAGGCCTGTAGTACACCACTAATCTAATATTCAAAATATGTCCATATGATTAATTAAGTAAGAACAATGAATGTACTTCCTGTTGTTAGACAGTTATAGCAATTCCAAGGGAGGACATGACAACATGAGACACACTGCAGCTCTCACCTAATGAAAACTGCCACCATCTGTGTGAACGTCCATGCATACATGTGTGTGTGTACTTGTGTGTACCCACTTTGCACATATGGCCGTGTATGTCTCTGACCGCAGGTTCATTGAATCAACAATGCTGTCTGGCAGGATTAGGTTCAGCCAGAGCTGATTTGATATTTGTGGCTGATAGTGCTTGTAAGTACGCCTTTGTTCCCTTCCATTGTGGTTGAGATTAAGGCGAACCTCCTCTTCATCATCCTGCTTCAGTGTAGTAATAACCTAGATAAAGCTACTCTTTGATTGAATCATTTCTGCCCGCGTTCAGGACCTGCTCTCGCTCGCTGCCTGTCAGCTGTCGCTCGTGCATCAGACGCTTCGTCTCTACTCTTTCTTTCCCTTCATAACTCTGTCACAATGTCATTCATCTCTGTTGTTATTTGCTCAATTTTTTTTTATCTATAATACCTGTCAGTCATGATGCGCGACGCTAATGAGAATGTTGATTTTTCTTTCCCACTAATGATGACTTGAGTGTGTTTGAATATTGTTTTTGTTTGTCAATATCTAAACCGTATCCAACACAGAGGAAAGAACTTTCGCTGGAAAGTTTGACGTTGTTTAGTAATTGCACCAAGTCTGATTTGTTTGGGGCCACTTTGGATCCACGGATGCTTGAAGAAACACCAACTAATTTGAGCAGTTATGCTCGGGAATGTATGAATGCAGGATTATTTTGTAATGTTGGGGGCTGAGTGGAGGTACAATGTTGCATATGGGGACTTTAGCTGCGTTTGGTGTCATGTGGGAGTCGACATTGACTTAGTGATGATCGTTCTGGAGGTGTTGTGGGCCTTATGCAGTGCCACATTTGTATTGATAGGTGCCAGCCTCATAATTATATACCCACACTCACACACTCATATTCAAATTAGGCGGGCAGGAAATGGTGCCGCATGCCTTTGAGATTTTGGGGGGTTTTGGCATCTGCATTGGACTTGTGTATGAATACTAAGTGTGAATTATGGCACTCGATTACATCATACCATGTAAATGTTATGTAAAAAGTGAATTATTTGACCAGATAATAGAACCATTCCTCCGGTATGGAAGTAATCTTGCCATCCTCCACCTGTAATCTTGAGCAAATTGAAATGTTTCATAAAATAGTCCTGAAACATTTGGTGCAAGTAGACAGAAACAAACTGCATTGTCAATGGTGAGTCACACAGTTATACCAAATTGTACAAATTAATTTAATTTAGTTGGGCCCACAAATATTCTGTAATATGTTTAACTTGCTGCAGAAAGTGTATTCCAATGATTAATATCAGTCAGAGAAGATTTTTAATATTAAAACATTCTTAATAATTGAGCATATGTCAATCCAGAATCCATAAAAATGTCAGGATAACATTGACTCCAGGATATGCTCAATCAGGATTTGCAGGATGTAATAACTACAAGTTACTTAACCCTTTATAAAAATTCAACTTTACAGTGTAATTGGAGAACATAACAAAACTTTATTACTGTTGTAACCTTTTTTCAAAATTTGTCACTTTTGTAAAGGGTGCAGAAAATACCAAAAATAGTCACTTGCTCGATAAAGGGTTAAGCCTGATTTTGCTTTTTAAGATATATATTTTGCTTATTCCTTTGCACAGCATTAATTTGTCTAAATACAGGTTTAATCGTTGTAATCTGCCAATTTTAAAAAAGAGATATTGCAGTTTATGTCCCAAGACCTTGTACTTTGTTTGTTTTGTCTGATTAGGGATCAAGATGAGTGTCATTATATATTAGTTTGTCCTAGCTTTGACAATGATAGAAACTGATAAGTTACATGATACAACAGGATTAACCCAACCACTGTTAAATTTGGAAAATTACTCAATGCTAAGAATATCAAAGATTTAATCAATCTCACTAAGTTTGCTAAAATGATAATAGTTACTTTTAAGCAGCTATTGGATATTTGCCAGCGTGCTTGTTTGCTCATTTGTGTATTTCTTTATTCATTTACCTGCAAGTATCATTCTTCACTTTTAACTCTATTGTGGAATAAGAAAAGTTGCAACCAGTCAACACCTTTCATGAAGTGATGCCTGTGCAAAGCCACCATTTAAATCTCACCTGACCATGTAGCGGTACATATACAGGTATATTATGTATCGTGTCATGGATAAGCTGCATTCGAATGCAGTCACATTTATATATTCAGTGTGTTTGTGCAGTCATGACCTGCTGGCACCATTTTTCTCTCATACACACACACCTTATAGAAGAGTTACATTCATGGTCACAAACACACCCTTCCTGTTTGCTTCCTCCGCTAAGGGTTGTCACATGACAAAAGACGTCCAAAGTCATTTATATGATTGTGTATCTTTCCTCCCTCTCTCTCTCTCTCTCTCTCTCTCTCTCTCTCTCTCTCTCTCTCTCTCTCTCTCTCTCTCTCCCTCTCCCTTACACACACACTAATCTCTACAGGTATTTCTCCTCGGCTGCTGTTATTAGAATGCAGCAAATGCTCTCTATTGATGCATGTCAGAGCCTCATTCTTTCATCTCCAACATTTAATTTACCGTCCTGTTGTGCCACTAATCCTGTGTCGTGCCATTTCCTCCGCTCCTCAGATTGCTCTCTCAAAGCCCCCTCTCCGCCAGATAAAGAGGAAGGTAATCGCCATTGTCTGGCTACAGATACACCAGTGCTGGACCCCCTTCTCTCCGCAGCCCCAAATTAAAGGGCCGTCCTGCCCTCGCGCCCCCTTAATCACTGGCCTCGTCTCTCTGTGCGAGTGGACCCCAGGGCTGCTGCACTTTCATCCACAAATAGGCTTTCAGTGAGAACCACCCAGGGCTGGCCTCCTCGCAGGAGATCCCCACACACTCCTCGGCTCGGCTCCGCTCTGCTCCGTCTTTCCTGCAGCAGTCTCACTTCCAGCCTCGCACACTTGCTCTTCCTCAGGCCCCCCTCCAGTGATTGGACATGAAGAGTATTCTACTTTCGCTTCTATTGCACCCTGATGAATTGAGTCTTTCTCTCTCCTCAGGAGGTCTGACCCACAAGTCTTTTAAGGAACTTCAAAGTGAGAGTGGACAGAGTCATTTCAGCTATTTCAGCTGTGGGTGCAGTCAGTAACATCTTCCACTGTGTTCCACTCTGTAAGCCACTGCTATAAATACTTTAACAGTGAAATGACTTTCCTTTAATTCTTCACTTTTACTCAATAACATGCAGAACATCTAATGTGTCTGACATTCATGTAATTATGGGGTCAAAGTGTGCATCATTCACTCCAGTGTGTGCTCATGTCTGTTCAGGATGAAATGATGATGAGGCAAAAAGCATCCAAGCCCCACAGATTATCACTAACAGCTACTTGGATAATCGACTGAATCATTCTGCCTGATGCTTGCAATCATGACGTTGGCCTGCGGCAGTAAAAAATGTAATTGATTGGCAACACAGTGTGGGGTTGTTGGGGTCAGCGCCCTGCCCTCAAATACGCCGAACCACTCAATAGCATTTAGCTAATTTCTGTTAATTGTGGCTCTCACTCCCCTCGGCTGAATTGACATAACGCCGGAGGGCTCAGCCAAATCATCACCATTATGACATTAGCAAGGGCTTATCCAGCGCTAAGAGCTTGAGCTGATACTAACACTAAGGAGTTTAGGATTCTAAGATGAGACCCAGCAATTGCAGTCGCTGCCGTAAGACTGATGGACAACAATGAAAGTTTACAATAAGGATCAAAGATCCTCGCAGGGTTAAGGGAACTATCCAATTAAGAAAGCGCGCCTTTCAATGCGTTCGCACAAAGTTGGAGCCTCACAAGCGAGACGCCGCTCAAGCTGATGCAGAAAAGCTACACCCCCATCTGCTAATAACAAGGCGTTTAGCTTGAGCGACTGCTGCCATGTACAAAGGAATGACTGCTCTTTGCTACACGGTTAGCCTTACTGCCCTGGACTTATTAAGACTCCTGTTAGAGGGATTCTCCTCTTTGACTCTGGTGAAGAGGCTGTTTAATACACACACTGCAAATTAGTGGGGAAATAGTATTGTGCCTTTCACGGAACAGGCAAGGGG